>SJYF01000664.1:584848-594850 GCA_006410515.1 Procapra przewalskii | reverse complement strand
TCAGGGGACCTAGGATTCAAGACCCCTTCCAGGCACCCTCCTCCACCGCGGAGGCGGAAGCGGACTTCCTTCTAGAATCTGCGATCACAGCTTCTGGGAACTACAGCTTCTGGGGACCGCCAGACCCCCGCCCCGCAAGTCTGAGCGCCAGGCCAGGAACGCTCCTGCACAAAGTTCCCCCGGTGAGGAGCTCGCAGGATACCCCGCCTGGGTTCTCGGCTTTCCACACCCCACAAGACAGCTGCTCTTGGCCCCTGGCCGGAGGTCATCGTTCCTGCACACACCGGCCTCCTATGGGAGCGCCAGCCCCTGTGGGTACCTGTCCCAGCTGACTCTGTGAAGGCTCGGCCCACCTCGCCACCCTGCTCTGAGGGCCCCTGCCTCCCCCAGAGAAAGGGGACCCTCAGGCCTGCAAAGACCCAGTGGGAGACCCCAAGACCGCGGGGCCAGGAGAACTGCGACCAGCTGGGAGGAGCTGTGCCTGACCTGGGGGAGGGCAGATAGGTGGCAGGGAGAGCCGTCAGGGGCACTGGGGAGCCAGAGGGGGTTTGTGCGAAGGGAGGGCCCTGCCAGGTGGGCATTTTAGGGCCATCTTGCTGGCAGCACTGACGGACAGGCCACAGTGGGGAGAGAAGCAAAGAGAAGAAAGAAAGTGAGGTCACTCAGTTGTGGCCAACTCTGTGACCCCATGGACTCTAGCCCGCCTGGCTCCTTGTCCATGGGATTCTCCAGGCAAGAACACTGGAGTGGGTGCCGTTTCCTCCTCCAGGGGATCTTCCCAACTCAGGGATTGAACCCGGGTCTCCGCACGGCAGGCAGAGTCTCTAACGTCTGGGCCTCCGGGGGCTCCTGCAGCAGAGGCCCGCGCCTACTGCAGGGCAGCGTGTGTGACACTCTGGGAGGGGAAGGGGCTCAAGGGAGGGAGGCTGGGGGGGCCTTGGAGACCTGCAGCAGCCCCCCCAAGACAGATGCAGCAGCGGTGGCCTGCGCAGCTGGCGACCGAAGGTCATCGCAGGGGCAGGTCTGAATGAGCAGGTGGTGAGGCCAGGCGGCAATGAGTGTAGACTGCGGGCTGGAAGGGCTTGGCAGCTGAGCGGACAGACAGGAAGGCGTGGAGGGGGATGGTGAGGTTTCACTGCCCTTTCTTAAGAAGGGAGAATCTTGCTGGTGTTTGCAAACTGAGCGGCATGAGCTGGCCTGTGGCCAGACCTGAGGGGTCCCTGCAGGGGGCCAGGACCTGGGGAAGGGGAGGGGGTCGCTGCAAGTGGGGGTTAGCCTGGCAGGGGCGGAGCCTGGAGGCTGGGTCCCCGGCCCAGCCTGGCCACTGTCCAGCTGCCTGACCTCCCGCAAGCGCTGGCCTCTCTCCCCGGTCTCCAGGGGGACAGTTAAGATGGGGCTTCCTGCCTCCATTCTGACGCTGGCGCCTGCTTAGTCGTTCACGCGCATCGGATTCTTTGTGACCCCGTGGACTGTAGTCTGCCAGGCTCCTTTGTCGTGTCGTGGGATTTTCTTGGCAAGAATACTGGAGTGGGTTGCCATGCCCTCCTCCAGGGGATCTTCCCAACCCAGGGGTTGAACCCGTGTCTCCTGCATTACAGGCAGATTCTTTACCGGAAACCCATTCTGTCTGATATTGAAGGTCTAAAACAGAACAGTAAGTGCCCTCTCGCCTGGGGCTCCAAGCTTCAGAGGGGCCTAGTCTGCCCCTCCAGCTTGCCCATTCCCCACTGGAGATCTGTGGGGACCCCTGGCGACCTCCATCCCCCACCTCGCCCCAGCACAAGGCCCAATCCAGGCAGTATGGGCACCTCTCCCAGACCCGACCTCCTGCCGCAGACCTCGCCCTGGGGTGAAAGTCCAGAGAGGTCCTGGGCTGGGTCTCTTGACACCTGGCTCCCACACAGAAGAGTCCAAAAAGTTCTACCTGGCACTCCCTATCTGCTGTCGCGACTGTGTATTTGTCCAGCCAACAAATAAAGAGGGAACCCACACTCTTTATTCCACAGTCTGTGGGCTGATTTACATTATTTTTTTATGGTTACCACCCATAATTTTATTATCTAGTTCAAAGTGCGTTAAGGTTTTGCCACATTTGCCAAAAACAAAAATATCGAAAATATGTCACNNNTCACAACAGTATGATGTGTCTCCATTAAACAGTTTGGAAGAGGTCTAAGAACATTCTCTCACATAAACAGAAGACTTTTGTTTCCCCTTTAAAAAACACTCATAATTCTTAATATCATCAGAGTTATTTTTACAAGCATGAAATGATCCATCAGGATCTCTTTGTTGTCTCTTTTTATCCAAAATATCCCTCCACTTAAAAAAAAAAAACAATGGCACAGATGTGTTGACAGTGGCTTATAATTTTAAGTGGCAGGTGTGGAACTAGGCCTGCCTTGGGCCTGTGTCCTGGCGACCCATGTGCCTGGGGTGAGGGTCCCGCAGAGGGAAACCTGATTCCACCAACCCAAGGGGACCGACTGGCTCCTGTTGGCCTTGACTCGCCCAGTTTTAGCTCTGAAAACTCTGCATCCTAAGGACCTCTCTGCTGCTGCTAAGTCGCTTCAGTTGTGTCCGACTCTGTTCGACCCCATAGACGGCAGCCCACCAGGCTCCCCCGTCCCTGGGATTCTCCAGGCAAGAACACTGGAGTGGGTTGCCATTTCCTTCTCCAATGCGTGAAAGTGAAAAGTGAAAGTGAAGCCGCTCAGTTGTGTCCCACTCTGCGCGACTCCACGGACTGTAGCCTACCAGCCTCCTTTGTCCATGGGATTTTCCAGGCGAGAGTGCTGGAGTGGGTTGCCAACCGAGCTGGTTGATCACCCCAGTTAGTTCCCGGCCCACGCTGAGAGTAGGAGAGAGTGCCTTTCATCCCGAGACAGGCAAGAGGGGCTTCAAGGACCCAGGCGAACAGGTGTCTCCTGCTATTTGCTCCATGCTGGATGCATTAAAGGCCAAGGTCATCCCTGTTGCCGCCCAGCTGGCTGTGGAACTGGACCGGTGGCCGTGTTTTCTGGATGACTGGGCGAAGGTGTATGCCCTGGCGGGGGGGGTAGTCAGGCACCATCCAAGAAATACCTAAGGCCCCACAGAAAGCCTGAAAGAGAGAGATCTGCTCTCTGAATCCCCCGATCCTGGAGGGTCCCAGTCCCCTCCCGTCCTCCCTCCCGGAGGAGGACTTCAGAGACCCAGCTGGCCTCCCCCGCTCTGGTTCTGTGGCTGCTCGAAGCCCAGTGGAGCTGAAGGAGGGGAGAAGCCGTGACTGGGAATAAACCTTCGTTTTGATCATTAAATCGGAACTGGAGTTGTAATTCCTAAGCGGACGCGGCCCCTGGGACTAGAAGGGACCTGAGGATTTACTGCCCGTGAGAGTGACCGGAGAGGTGTGGCAGCTGCCCAGGGCTCCATCCAGCTGCTGGGGAAGGTCTCCACCTCACCCTGAACTCCTGTGTGTTTAGCTAAGGGCCCGTGGTGTATGCAGCTCTCAACATAAGCCGGGTGTGTGCGAGTGACTTCATGATTCCAAACAGCTCCTCAAGGTCAAAGATGAATGGCTGCCCCGGGCCCCGTGGACACGTGTCCGCGCCCGTCCCAGTGTCTGGCGGAGGCCACACGGGGCCCTTCCCCTCCCCTCGGCGTCCTCCCTGGCTCCAGGGAGCTGCCGTCTCCCGGTGCTCCTCACCTCTGAGCTTGGAGGGCCCCAAACGCTCAGCCCCTGAACCTCCTTCTTCATAACTGCTCCTCCAGGATCACAGCCTCAGATACTGAAGATTCCCCTGTTTCTAAGCCCAGCAGCGCTCCTCCCCAAAGCCTGGGTCCTCTCTGCTCCTCCACTGGAAAGTCTACTAGGATCTTGGCTAGATGAGTTCAAGGCGGGACTCCACACTCTGATGTCACTAACACTGATATCATAGTGAATGGCAGGCCCTCAGCTGGCCTTCTGGGCCCCTCTCCCGCCCCATACAGGAGCAGAGAGAGTCCGCAACGTGGAAATCTAATCTCAGGCTCCCTTTCTTCCTGGCCCTCTGATGGGCCCCCAGCTCACTTGGAGGAGGTGGCTCTCAGGACCCTGCAGAGATGGACTGCTCTTTAAAAAAAAAAATTATTTACTTGGTTGCACTGGGTCTTAGTTGCAATATGCGAACTCTTAGTTGCAGCATCTGGGATCTAGTTCTCTGACTAGGGATCGAACCCAGGCCCACTGCATTTGAAACATGGAGTCTTAGCTACTGGACCGCCAGGTAGGTCCCTCTGCTCCCCTCTGACCTTGGCTGTCTCTCTGCTTCAGCCGCTCAGGCCCCTCACTGTGCCTCAGGGCCTTTGCACCGGACTTCCAGGTCCCTGCACAAATGTTCACTATCCTAGTGAAGCCTTCCTTACCTCTTGTCCCTCTTGCCCTGCTCTATTTTTTCTAGAACAAGTATTGCCATAGGGCCACTTAGAGCAGGAGTGGACAAACACATCTGTAAGTGGCTGGACGATAAACAGTTCAGGCTTCACAGGCCACAGCGTCTGCTGTGACCACTGACCTCTGCTATTATTGTACAGAATAAATTGGAGGTGATCCCTGGATAAGCCCTTACCTCGCTGACCTCAGTTTCCTTCCCTGTAAAATGGGTTTATGAAGATTAGGGACTGTGATAGATTAATGTGTCTGCCATGAAATGTCACCACCAACTGGATGCTTGAAACAGCGGAAATGTCTTCTCTCAACATCTGGAGGCCAAAAGTCTGAAATCAAGGCATGGGCAGTATTGGGCTCCCTCCAAAGTCTCTAGGGAAGGACTCTTCCTCACCTCTTCCAGCTTCTGGAGGCTCCAGGTGTCCCTTGGTTTGTGGCCTCATCCCTCTGCCCTGTGCTTCCATCTTTGCACAGCAGTCTCTTCTGCTTTAAGACGGTGTCACTGGATTCAGGGTCCCGTGGATAATCCAGATGCCCTCCTGCTTCTTAATTCTTCACTATACTTGCAAAGACCCTTTCCCCAGATCAGTTAACATTCATACGTTCCAGGATGAGGTGTGGGTGTATTTTTTGTTCTTGGTCGCTCAGTCGTGTCTGGCTGTTTGTGACTCCATGGGCTGCAGCCCACCAGGCTCCTCCGTCCATGGGGATTCTCCAGGCAAGAATACTGCAGTGGGTTGCCATGCCCTCCTCCAACCCAGGGATCAAACCCAGGTCTCCCGCATTGCAGGCGGATTCTTTACTGTCTGAGCCGCCAGGGAAGCCCAAGAATACTGGAGTGGGTAGCCTATCCCTTCTCCAGGGGATCTTCCCGATGCAGGAATCAAACCAGGGTCTCCTGCATTACAGATTCTTTACCACTATCAAACTTCTAAAAACTAAGATATGACATCATTTAACATTTAACATACTATTTAACATAAAAAAACATTTAACATTTAACACACTAATATTAAAAAAAACTAAGATCATGGCATCTGGTACCATCACTTTATGGCAGATAGATGGGGAAACAATGGAAACAGTGACAGACTTTATTTTCTTGTGCTTCAAAGTCACTGCAGATGGTGACTGCAGCCATGAAATTAAAAAATGCTTTCTCCTTAGAAGAAAAGCTATGACCAATCTAGACAGCATTTTAAAAAGCAGAGACATTACTTTGCTGACAAAGGTCCATCAAGTCAAAGCTATGGTTTTTCGGTAGTCAGGTATACACGTGAGAGTTGGACCATAAAAAAGACTGAACACTGAAGAATCGATGCTTTTGAACAGTGATGTTGGAGAATACTCTTGAGAGTTCCCTTAGACTATAAGGAGATCAAACCAGTCAATCCTAAAGGAAATCAGTCCTGCATATTCATTGGAAGGACTGATGTTGACACTGAAGCTCCAATATTTTGGCCACCTGATGGGAAGTGCCAGCTCATTAGAAACGGCTCTGATGCTGGAAAAGACTGAAGGCAGGAGGAGACGGGGTGACAGAGGATGAGATGGTTGGATGGCATCACTGACTCGATGGACATGAGTTTGAGCAAGCTCCGGGAGTTGGTGATGGACAGGGAAGCCTGGTGTGCTGCAGCCCATGGGGTCGCAAAAAGTTGAACACAACCGAGCAACTGAACAACACCTATTCAGCTTACTATGGGCTCCCTGGATGGCTCAGTGGTGAAGAATCCACCCAGCAAAGCAGAAGGATGCAGGTCCAATCCCTGGGTTGGGAAAATCCCCTGGAGGAGAAAACAGCAACCCACTCCAGTGCTGGGTTGGGCAGATCCCCTGGAGAAGGGATAGGCTGCCCACTCCAGTATTCTGGCCTGGAGAAATCCATGGACTACAGTCCATAGGGTAGCCAAGAGTTGGACATGACTCAGCGACTTTCACTTTCACGTCACTTTCCAGTGGCAGACTGCAGTCCATGGGGTTGCAAAGACTTAGCGACGGAGCACATTCAAACTACTGCAGGTGTCTTAAATGCTTTAGAAGGAGGATGAAATTTGAATGTCGACTCTTTCAGCTGCAGTGAAAATAAAACTGCCAAGTGGACCAGATGCTCCTGGGGCTTCCCAGGGCATCCTTGCCAGGATGTGAGTTACAGGCAAGCCAAACCCCAGGGAGGGCTGAGGCTCAGGGCCGCAGAATCTCAGGGGTGGACGAAAACTGCTGGAGGGAGAAGAGCAGGCAGGTGGCGCCTACACGAGAGGGGTGCCTGGCACTCCACCCCCACGCCCTGTCGTGGACGCACGTCCATCATGAGTCACGTTCATGCAGGGCCTCAGAGCATAGAGAACACTGGTCCAAGTCTTCTCTTCTCTTCGGGCGGGCAGTGGTGTCATGGCTGGGAGAGGCCCTCAGGGATGGGAAGGATGGCCTGTCAGATGATGACTTTCCCACTGCACGCCTCGGGAGAACGCTCGGGGCTCTGAGCCCGGAAATGCTGGAGGCCAGGGCACACCTCTGACCACAGCAGCCAGGCCTGCCAGGCGGGAGGGCTCGTGTGCCCAGAATAACTCTCCAGAGTCAGCATGTTCCAGCTCAGGAGGGAAACCAAAGAGGCACTTTTCCCCCAAGTGTCAACGGGCTGAAATGTCATCCTCTGCTGGGCCCTAAATGGACCCCAAATGAGCCCCTGTCCCCAGAAACGATTAGATCTGACAGGTGCTGAGCCCCCCTTACTTCACTGCGATGGAACTCGCATCTGAGCAAGGAATTGGGAGTGAACGCTTGCAAACGCAAGGCCTAAGAAAAGCTGGGTGGCGTGATGAGCTGTGACATGCAGCCTTCTGGGGAAGTGGAAGCTTAGCACGTTCTCCAGTTGCTTCTTACATTAGCGAAGAGTCTAAAAATGACTGCCCTTGTGAGGCTGGAATCCTGCAGAATCAAACAGTGATTCAATCTCATTGTTCTTTGCAAACAGCTTTCCTCGAAGCTCTGATCAGAGTCAGGCAATCTGGGCTCTCACTCCGATGCTTTCAGACCTGGGGCACAGTCCTGTCCCCCACAGGTGGTCTCTGGTGACCCCTCCACCGTGGTCATTGTGAGAGCCCCTTGGACTGCAAGGAGATCAAACCAGTCAAGCCTAAACGAAATGAACCCTGAATATTCACTGGAAGGACTGATGCTGAAGCTGAAGCTCCAATATTTTGGCCACCTGATGCAAAGAACTGACTCATTAGAAAAGACTCTGATGCTGGGAAAGATTGAAGACAGGACAAGGGGGACAGAGGATGAGATGGTTGGATGGCATCACCAACTCAATGGACATGAGTTTGAGCAAACTGTAGGAGATGGTGGAGGACAAGGAAGCCTGGAGTCCTACCTGCAGTCCATGGTGTTGCAAAGAGTGGGACGTGACTGAGTGATTGAACAAGCAGAGCCCCTGGGGTGGGCCACCCTAGGGCCCCTTCTCCTTCCCACAGCCAGCGCCTTTGGGGAGTCCCATTAGCTCTTCCTAAAGCACCAGGAATCCAGCCCCTTGTGAGCCCCCCACCCCCACTATCCAAGCTGCCATCTCTCCTGGGTGCTACCGTGGTACCCATGGCTGGCCAGTCCTCAGCATCTTCTCTTTCATCCTAACGGTCCTGTCCCTACTCAGCAGCCAGAGTGATCCTTCTATAAACATAAATCAGGTCTTTTCAGTTCACTCAGTCATTCAACAAACATTTACTGAGCACCTACTGTGTCAGGACCTGGTGTAGGCTCTGGGGATACACGTGGAATAAAACAAGTGAAAGTATATTCTTGTGGAGGGAAGAAAGATAAGTAAACAGTAGTCTGTCCGATGTTTCTCAGTGAAAAGGAGAAAAATTAGGCAGAGAAATGGAGCAGGAAGTGCTGGCTAGGGTGGGCGGTGGAGGGGGGTGTGGTGTGCAATCTCCAAGCAGGGTCAGGGAGAGTCTGGCTGAGGAGCTGATGTGAGGGAGTAAGCCATGTGGGGAACAGGGGTAAAAGCAGTTCCAGCACAGGGCATTCCCTGGGTGTCCAGTGGTTAAGAGTCTGCACTCCAAGGCAGGAGGCCCGGGTTCAATCCCTGGTCAGGGAACTCCACCCACATACTGCAACCAAGAGTTCACGAAGTGCAACGAAAGATCCCACATGTCACAGAGCAGTGAAGACCCTGGTGAACTCAGTCCCTTCAGCCGTCTCCAACTCTGTGCGACCCCGTGGACTGGAGCCCACTCGGCTCCCCTGTCCATAGGAGTCTCCAGGCAAGAATACTGGAGTGCTTTGCCATGCCCTCCTCCAGGGACCTGCCCAACCCAGAGACCGAAGCCGCGTCTCCTGCCTTGGCAGGCGGATTCTTCCGCCGCTCCCTGGTGGCAGCTCAGACAGCGCTGCCTCCCCAGGCACTGCAGCCCAGCACCCTCATTCTTCACGGCATTCCTCCGTCTGTTAGTGGTGGCTTGGTTTGTTTGCTTTGGTTTTAAATGTATCCATCTTCTTGTTTTTGTTTGTCTTCTTCCCTAGAATATAACCCCCAGAGACAGAGACATTCTGCCTGAGCACCAGCTTCGTAAAGTTGCCACAAATACAGGAAGAATGCCTGTATCCATGGGCGCGGCTGTTCTGGTGAGTTGTCCATCCTTGTCTCAGCACCTGCAAGGTCAGTGTTCTCACTGTTTTATAAGGGGAGGAATTCCCCCCCGAAAGGTTATCTTTGGACCTGCCCAAGGGCACACCCCTGGGCTTCCCTGATGGCTCAGAGAGGGTAAAGAATCTGTCTGCGATGCCGGAGACTCAGGTCTGATCCATGGGTCAGGAAGATCCTGTGGACAAGGAAATGGCAACCCACTCCAGTATTCTTGCCTGGGAAATCCCAAGGACAGAGGAGCTTGGTGGGCTACAGTCCAGGGAATCATCAAGAGTAGGCCACGACTGAAGCACACACTTTCAACAAGGGCACAGCTTGTAGGAAGCAGCAGAATCAGAGTTTGAATTTGGGCCTATGCGTCCAGAGTTTGTGCTGCCCCTTGCCAGGGCTTCTTGTGCCTCAGAGGGCTCAGTAGCCCAACTTGCTCAGGTGGGCAGGGGGTGGGGGCTGGGGAAGGGTGGTTCAGAGCCTGCTTGTTGAATGATCAAAGGTGAGATCTGCATCCTACAGGCCGCCTACAAGCATATTTGGAAAAACAACGTGTCTACGGCTCAGTCTTCCGTACCCTAATGTCGAGGGTATACGTTCAGTTTAAAAGTCAACCTTAAACCTACCCCAATTCCCCTGCAGCTCCCACCTCTCGCCATCACCCGCTTCTGTCTCTGCCCTGGCCCCGCCTGGCGGTCTCCTTCTCCGGCCCGCTCCCCGGTGAGCACAGGTGTCAGGGCCCGCTCCGAGGAGGACCCTGCTGGGGTGGCTGCGGTCGCCGGAAAGCGCGCGCACCTGGCTCGGGGACCCTGGCTTCCAGCCCTGAAACTGCCTGACCGCGCGTGCCCTGGGGCAACCCCTTTCGCACACCCAGGCCCCGTGCCTCAGTTTCCCCACCGAGCGAGCTCGGTCCTGGCCGCTCTTAACAGGTGACACACCTGCTTCCGGGGCTCGATCC
>SJYF01000664.1:527257-540202 GCA_006410515.1 Procapra przewalskii | reverse complement strand
CGCCCGCCCGCCTGCCCTTACCAGTCAAGGGTGCTTTATTCACTGACTTCCTGCCTGCTGGCTCTGTGCCAAGTCTTGGGGCTTCTCCCGCTTAAACAGACCCTGCACCTACACTGGCCGGGCTCCTGGGCCAGGCGGGCAGGGTGTGGATGCTCAGGGTTGTGATGACGCTGCTCGGGGAGGATGCAGCGGCCGGAGGACCTCGGCAGACAGGCATACACCAGCTGGAGCAGATGTGCAGAGGTGGCAGCCTTGCCGCGTTTTATCCAGGCCGTGTGCCGTGGTCATCTGCTGTGTACCAAAGTACCCCAGATGCTGGCGGCCTGAAACAGCAAACAGACTTCTGCAGGCATCTGAATTTAGGAGGGGTTTAGCTGGGGGGTTCTGGCTCTGAGTGTATTCCGAGGGTATATATAGCCAAGCTCCCGACTGGAGCTTCAGTCACTGAAGGCGGGACTGTGGCTGGAAGACCCACCTCATCTAAGGTCACTCTCTTGTCGGCAGGAAGCCTCAATGCCTCTCGGCCTTCTTAGAGCTGAGCCGTGTGCCCCAGCTGATCTGAAACGTTTCCTCCCATTGTCCTTGGATCACAGCCTGGCCTGGGGCCTGGGGAACCAAGGTCCTTGGATTGCTGAGTGATCCAGGCAGTTGTGAAGGGTGAGCTTTAGAGTCTACAGAGGCTGCAGGTGGGAGTGCCCTGCTCAGGGGGGTGTGATGAGGGGCAGTGAGGATGATGGTGGCATCTAAAATGTAATGATGATGATGCTGGTGATGAAGACATGCTGGTGGTGAGCATGTGGTGGCCACGTGATGATGTGACGGCTGGCCCTTGTGTAACACTGATGTTTTCCTGGACATCCGTCACTTCATTTCACCCTCATACCAACCCTGTGAAGTGTTTGCCATCTAGTGTGCCTGTGCTCAGTCATGTCTGACTCTGTGACCCCATGGACTGTAGCCCACCAGCCTCCTCTGTCCATGGGGTTCTCCAGGCAAGAACACTGGAGTGGCTTGCCATTTCCTCCTCCAGGGGATCTTCCCAACCCAGGGTTTGAACTCATGTCTCTTGTGTCTCCTGCATTGGCAGGCAGATTTTTTTTTTTTTTACCACTGGCGCTACCTGGGAAGCCCTGTGTCTGCGGTTATGATCCACTATTATGACTGTACAGAGAGGGATGTGAACTCGCCCAAGGCCGCACAGCTAGTCAGAGCCAAGTGAGGAAGTGAGGCACCGTGACCCCGGGGCCCGCTTCCAGCCCCTCTTCTACTTACCTGATTTCTCTGGCTCTGCAGATGGTCAGAGGTCTTTACAGGAGTGCCCAGGGCTGTTCAGGTGGCACGTGACCTCCTGGTAAAGAGGGTGAGCCCTGGAGCAGACGGACCCGCCAGGCCTCTCTCTTGCTCATGACCGTGGCTGGGTTGCTTCACTGCTCTGAGCCTTGGGGCCTGGGATGGGCGTTGGGGATTGTGATGGTGCTTTCCGAAGGTATTCACAGGGTCTGGTTTTATTATGCACGGTTTCTGGACACAGAAAGCCCTCAGTGAAGGCAGAGGGGGCAGAGGGGCCGTGGGTAGAGTTGGATCCAGGGGCCCGGGGCATCCTGAAAGGAGCAAGGAGGGTGGGGGAAGTGAGCTGAGTCTGGCACTGGCTTTGTGGGGGGGCCTCCAGCTGAGGCAGGGCTCAGGGAGGAGAAACAGCCCGGAGAAGTGACTGGCGTCTGGCTTCTCAGTGACATCATGGAGAGCAGTTTCATGGTCCCCCAGGGTGTGAACGCTGAATTGCGTAGGATCCAGCGATTCTGCTCCTGGGTTTATGTTGCTGCTGAGTGTGCTCTGTCATGTCCGGCTCTTTGAGACCCTGTGGACTGGAGCCTGCCAGGCTCCTCTGTCCATGGGATGTCCCAGGCAAGATACTGGAGCCAGTTGCTATTTCCTGCTCCAGAGGAACTTCCTGACCCGGCATCGAACCCACGTCTCCCGTGTCTCCTGCTTGGCAGGCACATTCTGTACCACTGAGGCACCTGGGAAGCCCTGCTAGGTGTATACCTGCAAAGAATTGAAAATCGGTATCGACATAAATGTGTGTATGTGAATATCCAGAGCAGGACCGTCCACAATAGCCGAAAGGTGGAGACAACTCAGATGCCCACCAAAGGATGAATGCTAGATGGATACATGAGGTGTGTCACATCTGTGCAACGGAGTATTGCTCACCCACACAAGAGTGAACAGAGAGACGCCATGCCACGGATGGCCTTGAAGACTTGCTGCTCCTGAAGGAGACTGGACACCAAAGCCCACACATTGTGTGACTCCATTTATTTGGAAAGTCCAGAGCAGGCCAGTCCTTAGAGACAGAAGGCAGACTGGTGTCAGCAGGCGCTGTGGGGGCAGGAGAGTTGAGGAGATGAGGATTAATTGCTTGGTGTGTTCGGGGTTTTCCTATGGGGATGGGAATGTTGGGGAAGTGGCTGGAGGTGGTGGTTGCCCAACATTGTGAATGTTCTACGTGGCCCTGAATTATTCACTTTGAAATGGTTAGTTTGTGTTATGTGAATTTCACCTCAAGACATTTTTGTGTCTGTCTGTTTGGTTTTGGTTTTTATTGAGATATAATTAGCATATACAATTATGTTCATTTTGGGTGTATTACACTGTGATTTGTTACGAATGTATGTTACAAAGTGATGACTGTAATAAGTTTGGTTGCTTAGTTAACATCTATCCTTATCACATAGTTACATTTTTCCCCCCCTTGTACATATATATTGCAAAATGATGACCCTCCTAAGTTTAGTTAATGACTATCCCTATCAGTCAGTTCAGTTCAGTTGCTCAGTTGTGTCTGACTCTTTGAGACCCCCACGGACTGCAGCACGCCAGGCCTCCCTGTCCATCACCACCTCCCAGAGTTCACTCAAACTCATGTCCATTGAGTCGGTGATGCCATCCAACCATCTCATCCTCTGTTGTCCCCTTCTCCTACTGCCTTCAATCTTTCCCAACATCAGGGTCTTTTCAAATGAGTCAGCTCTTCGCATTAGGTGGCCGAAGTATTGGAGTTTCAGCTTCAACATCAGTCCTTCCAGTGAACACCCAGGACTGATCTCCTTTAGGATGGACTGGTTGGATCTTCTTGCAGTCCAAGGGACTCTCAAGAGTCTTCTCCAACACCACAATTCAAAAGCCTCAATTCTTTGGCGCTCAGCTTTCTTTACAGTCCAGCTTTTACATCTATTCATGACTACTAGAAAAACCATAGCCTTGAATAGAAGGACCTTTGCTGGCAAAGTAATGTCTCTGCTTTTTAATATGCTCTCTAGGTTGGTCATAACTTTTCTTCCAAGGAGTAAGTATCTTTTAATTTCATGGCTGCAATCACCATCTGCAGTGATTTTGGAGCCCCAAAACATAAAGTCAGCCACTGTTTCCACTGTTTCCCCATCTATTTGCCATGAGGTTGTGGGACTGGATGCCATGATCTTTTTCTGAATGTTGAATTTTAAGCCAAGTTTTTCAGTCTCCTCTTTCACTTTCCTCAAGAGGCTTTTTAGTTCCTCTTCACTTTCTGCCATAAGGGTGGTGTCATCTGCATATCTGAGGTCATTGATATTTCTCCTGGCAATCTTGGTTCCAGCTTGTGCTTCATCCAGCCCAGCATTTCTCATGATGTCCTCTGCAAATAAGTTAAATAAGCAGGGTGACAATGTACCACCTTGTCGTATTCCTTTTCCTATTTGGAAGCAGTCTGTTGTTCCATGTCCAGTTCTATCCCTATACATAGTTACAGTTTTTTCCTTTGTGATGACAACTTACAAGATCTGCTCTCTTGGCAACTTTTAAATGCAATACAATATTGTTAACTGTACATTGTTATGTATTGTTAATGTACATGCTGTACATTATACCCCCAGGACTGACTTAGCTTAAATCTGGAAATTGGTGTGTTTTGATCTCTTCCACTATTTCACCCACCGCCCCACCCCTGGCAACCGCTAGTCTGTTCTCTGTATCCGCGAGGTTGGGCTTTTAATATTTTTTATGGAGTTATAATTAGTATACAATATTAGTGTATTCATTTCAGGTGTAAAACATCATGATTCAATTATGAAATGATCACAGCAAGAACAGTTAACCATCCATCCCCAAGCAAACTCATTATGGTATTATTGACCATATTCTTTATGTGCGCATTACGTAAGCCCCCATGACTGATGTATCTTGTAGCTGGAAGTTGGTACCTCTGACCTCCTCCGCTCTTTCGTCTGTTTCCCCCGCCCCTCCCCTCTGGCAACCACCTGCTTGTTCTCTGTATCGTGAATCTGTTTCTCTTTTGTCTTCTGGAATTCACGTGTCAAGAAAATCAGATGGTGTTTGCTTTCCTCTCTCTGACCTTTTTTCGCTTTGCGTAATACTCTCCAGGTCCACTCATGGTGCCACACATGATAGGATTTCATTATTTTTATGGCTGAATAGTATTCTGGATTTTATTCACGCACACACCCCATCTTTTCTTTAGTCATTCAGCTCATCTGTCTGTGAACACAGGTTGCTTCCATACACTGGCCATTGTAATCGCAGTTGCAGTGAACACAGGGATACTTACATCTTTTCAAGTCTGTGTTTTCATCTTCTTAGGGAGCTTATTCAGATATGGAATTGCTGGATTGTGCAGTCGTTTTATTTTTAGGGTTTTGAGGAAGCTCCATACTATTTTCCATACTGGCTGTGCCAATTTACATCCCCACCAGCAACGCACGGGGGTTTCTCTTCTCTACATCCCTGCCAACCTTGTTGTGTCTTGTCTTTTTGGTGATAACTATTCTCTGCTTCCTCTTCTATTTTTTGGAATAGTTGGAGAGGGATAGGTACTAACTCTTCTTTAAATATTTGGTAGAATTCACCTATGAAACCGTCTGGATCTGGACTTTTGTTTGGGGGGTATTTATTGATTACTGACTCAATGTTGTTACTAGTTCTTGGTCTATTCAGATTTTCTGTTTCTTCATTATTCACTCTTGGAAGATTGTATTCTTCTCGGAATTTATCCATTTTCCCTAGGCTGTCTGATTTGTTGGTATAGTATTCTTTTATGAGGGCTTCCCTAGTGGCTCAGTGGTAAAGAATCCGCCGGCAATGCAGGATTTGATGCCTGGGTCGGGAAGATCTCCTGGAGAAGAAAATGGCAACCCACTGCAGTATTCTTGCCTGGGAAATCCCGTGGACAGAGGAACTTGGCGGGCTACAGTCCATGGAATGGTAAAAGAGTCGGGCATGGCTTAGTGACTGAACACATTCTCTAATGATCCTTTGTATTCAATAAATTTTTTTAAAAAGTGACATCCAGGAAACAGGGAAGGGGCTTCCCTGGCAATCCAGTGGTTAGGACTGTGCACTTCACCGCAGGGAGCTCGGGTTTGATCCCTGGCTGGGGAAACAGAGATAACGATGTGCCGCGTGGCATGGCCGAAGAAAAACAACAGAAAGACAGGGAAGAGGCAATTGGGCCAGATCGACACTGAGCACGAGGGTGTGGCCTTCAACCAGTGGCGCCTCGAGTATTTCTCTCCTGGGTGCTGCACCGGGGGCTGAGCACATGCTGGTAGCCACCCCCCACAGCTCCTGCCTCCTGCCCGACAGTGGGGCAAGAGTCATCAAACCAGGTAATGGCGTGCTACCAGCTGCGTAAATTACGATTCTATTACCAGCATCCATAATTTCATGAAAACACAAGCTCTTGTTTGCTGGGTATCATGAACACGCAGACCTCTTCTTCACTGTCCCTGTAGGCACTTCGTCGCTATGTTGTGTCCGACTTTTCGTGACCCCACGGACTGTAGCCCGCCGGGCTCCTCGGTCCATGGGATTTCCCAGGCAAGAATATTGGAGTGGGTTGCCATTCCCTTCTCCGGGGGATCTTCCTGAACCAGGGGTGGAACCCACGTCTCCTGCATCTGCTGCACCAGCAGGCGGATTCTTTATCACTGAGCCACCTGGGATGCCCTAAATACACAGAAGGGACTGCCTTTTTTTAATTTTCAGACTGATGCAAGTTTAAGTTGCTTGGGTAAATAAGTTATTGGTTTCAGAGGAAAGGGCAAGTTACTTTTGTTCTGGTCTGTATTAAGCTGTTAGAGCGTCGGGCAGGACCGGTGCCTGTCATCAGTCTGTTGCCACGAGCTGTGGCTTCTTGCTTGCCACTTCTCCGTGTTTCTCCCTTGCTGGGTATTTTGCCGGCATCCCCTATTCTAGAATCAGCTTGGATGGGGAGCAGTTGTGTGGGCAGGGGAGCCCATGCCATTGTCAGGGGTTGGGGGAGGTTGGCTGGGTCTGGAAGGTGCAACCTGATGGAGGGTTCCTGGGATGCTGGGGTCTCAGGCTGCTCCATCACCGCTCCATGATCCGGTGTGATGTTGATGGGTCAGCAGTGACAATGGAAGGCTTACAAGAAGGGGAACATAGTGGGGTTCCCCCCCTGATGGCTTCTCCACCCGCCCCTGCAGGCAGAAGGTCGTGGAGGGCAGTCTGACGCACCCCTTTGCCCTGACGCTCTCCGGAGACACTCTGTACTGGACAGACTGGCAGACCCGCTCCATCCATGCCTGTAACAAGAGGACTGGAGACAAGAGGAAGGAGATCCTTAGCGCTCTCTACTCACCCATGGATATTCAAGTGCTCAGCCCGGAGCGGCAGCCTTACTGTAAGTCAGCGGCCGGTCTGGGGCTGAGCGCGGTAGGCTGATGTCTTCACCTGGGGAGGGGCCAGGCTGGGAGAGGTCCCTCTGCAGAGCTGGTGCAGGGGCTGTGTTGGGCAGGGCTGTCCTCAGGGGTGGCAAAAGGATTACCAAGGAAGGTTGTCCTGTATTTCAAGGTCCAGTGGAGGTTACATACTTACTCGTGGAAAATCTGCTCCAGGTCTGAGTTCTCAGCCTGGGCTCCCCATGGGCTCGTGGAGGGGTCTCTGATGGTGAAAAGCCCCTGTGACAGGCAGCCAGCAGGGCCAGGGACTTGGGTTCACTCCCTCCCTCAAGGACCACCATCTGCCCTTATGGGGATCTCCACCAGGTCGCATGGGGACCACAGAGGGTGAGGGGTGGATTCTGGCCTTGATGCTGTTGAAGGTCCCAACTTTGAATTTAAGTGGGGTCCCAGGGGTGGGACTCTCTGGACTAGTTTTCTGGGGAGAGCTCCGTGGTCCTTAAATGCAAGCTGGATTCAATCCTTGGGTTGGGAAGATTCCCCCGGAGAAGAGAATGGCAATCCACTCCACTGTTCTTGCCTGGAGAAAGTCAGACACAACTGAGCAACTGACACTTTCAGCACTTGGCGTTTCGTGGGTCCCGCCCCATCCTGTCCTGGGCAGAGTGAGATGCCGGGGGTGCCAGTTCAGTGGCCTGATGGTTGTGCCAGGGAGAGAGAAATGTCTCGTCATCAGCATCGAGAGGCTCGGCCCTGTGTGGCCACCGAGCGCCTGTGTAGAGCCCATGAGGTCCAAGCACGTGACAGATAAGACAGGCCTCTGGTCCAGGAACCCCCGACTCAGGGTGGCACCACTGCCAGGCGGGCAGGTCCTGGGCTCCTCCCAGCGAGGGCTGGGGGTGGCCTCGACAGAGGAGGTGGCCTTGGAGGGGCCCTGATGTAGACGGGGTTTCTCGTTGTAGGAAATTGAGAGCAGGAGGAGGAGGGGCGGGGAGGATGCCCACGTCGGGCGAGGCGGGAGTGGGGGTCGAGGGTCAGTTCCAGAACCGTGTCCCCCCCCCGCCCCGTTTCCCACAGACCATACGCGGTGTGAGGAGGACAACGGCGGCTGCTCCCATCTGTGCCTGCTGTCCCCGCGGGAGCCTTTCTATGCCTGCGCCTGCCCCACGGGCGTGCAGCTTCAGGACGACGGCCAGACGTGCAAGGCAGGTGAGCCGCAGAGGGGCGGCTGCAGGCCTGGGTGCCCACCGTCTGCTTCCCTCGGGGAGGGGCTCACACAGTCTGGGCTCTGAGCCACCGGGATTGGGTCAGATCGGGGCTCTGCTGCCTGACGGGCGCCCTGGGGTTCCCGTCTGTAAGAGGAGGTCGTGCCGGATGGGCTGAGACCCCGAGTGCCGCGCACCCTGCCTGCTTGTGTGATCACACCCTAAAAGCCGGCAGCTTTCAACTGTTAGGGTAAGGAGGGCGGTGTGCCGGGAACCGGGAGGCAGGAGGCAGCGGCAGACACGTCGGCCTCTCCTCCTGCCCCTTCCGAGGGCTCCCCACTCTGTGGCGCCGCAGGCCCTCCCGAAAGCTCCTGTCTTTGCTCTTCTACTTTTTTCATAAGCGTTGCTGTGGAACTTATAATTCATTTAAAAAAACATTTTATTTTTTATTATTTCTTTTTTTTTTTTTGGCTACACTGTGTGGCAGCATGGGATCTTGGCTCCCTGACCAAGGGTGGAAACCGTGCCCCCTGCTGTGGAAGCTGAGTCTTAACCCCTGGACCTCAGGGAAATCCTCTAATTCATTTTGACCCTTGCATCCCATTCCCGTGGAATCTTCCTGCCATAATCACCCCCTTCCTTCCCACCCCCTGGAAACGTAGGTCGTGAACACATCCTTAACGGGAGTTATCTTCCGGATGCATGAAGTTTACCTGATTTCCTGCCCCCTGCCCCCCGCACAAGTGATATTCTTTGCTTTTGACATTTTTCTTTATGCTCTTTATTCTCCCCCTTGCTCTTCGCACGCTTGCTGCTTCAAGCACTCGGGCTGTGATTATTTGTAACGAAGTGCCGCCCATCTTGGGGCACTGCCTGGGGGCATTTACTTCCTAGTGTGGGGTTCAGGGTGTGCTCTTCTGGAAATGATGTGTGTCCAGGATACAGCTTGTCCCTGGGGACGTCCAGGGCCCAGCACAGCCGGGCAGCACCAGGATGAACTCGGGCCAGGCCAGCGAGGGGGGTGGTGAGAGGTGACTGGACACAGTCACCCCTGAGCCAGCCCCACTTGAGGGAGAGAAAGGGAAGGCGAGGGCTTCCCTGGGGGCTGCGGGCAACAGGGAGGAGCAGTAGCAGAACCCGGTCCTGGATTTAAAACAAAAGCTCATGGTGGCAAATCTGAAAAACATGGCATCCGCTAGGTTCCGTACATCCCCAGGCTGTTCCCATGCGCCTGCTGCGTGCTAGGGTTAAAGCAGGTAGCAAGCTGGGCAGGCCGCTCACAGAGCACACGGCCTAGTTGGGTCAGATTGACGGGGCACACACACGAATAAACGTTGTTAACAGATTTGGATCAGCGTAATGCAAGACACACGAAAGGGGCCGCGACAGAGAATATAGGTGAGTCCCCTAATCTGAGTGAGTCCCCTCCTGGGAGTGCGTTGGTAAGTCCAGTTTGTTGGTAAGTCTAACAAAGTTAGCCAAGGTAACCCAGCTAACACAGTCGGGTATATAGTACTGTACTGTAATAGGCTTATAATACTTTTCATGCAAGTAATACATAAGAAGCAAACAAACATGAAAATCAAAACATTTCTTATCTTACAGTATAGTACCTTGAAAAGTACGGTAGTGCAGTACAACAGCAAAAAGGGCAAAGGGGGGCTGGCATCGAGTGAAGAGGCCAGGAGACTTACTGGCTGGGGGAGGGAGAGGAGGTGGGAGACGGCAGAGCTGAAGGATGGTCAGCGGCGGGAGACGGAGGGCGAGCCTCAATGTCGGTCACACCTGGCGCGGACGGCGCAGGTTCTGATTCCCCGCCGGAACCAGATGCACGTTCACGTCTTTAAAGTTCGCAGCTTGACGGCTTGTGTGTAGGGGGCCTTACTGTAATGCACTGGGGGGTGGGTCAGGGGGACTGACTGCCTGAGCTGGACGGCCAGAGAAGGTCCACCCCAGGAGGCACCGTTTAAACTGAGACTTGGGGATTAGCAGGGAGGAGGGAGATGGAACAGAGAGAAGGAACAGTCTGTGTGGCTGCCCTGTGGCAGGAGCCAAGTTGGTGTCAGGACCGACCTCACAGGTGTCTGATCTGTGCAGGCACACGGAGCCCCAAGTTCAGAAGAGCCCCATTTTGTGCTCTGTTGTCGACTTGAAAGGACCCTGCATTTCCACTCTGCAGCGGTCCCTGCAAATTATGGAGCCATTTCTGCTTTGTGTATTGCAGAAACTAAAGGGAAGTCTGGAACTGGTGGAGATAAATTTTGGTGTATCTTTCTCTGCTCTTTTGCCGTATGTGTCTATACATTTCAGTTGACGGTATTGCAGGAGTATTTGCAATTACATGAGATACGTTCCAGGTGGTTCAGTGGTAAAGAGTCCCCCTGCCAGTGCAGGAGGTGCAGGAGATGTGGGTTTGATCCTTGGGTTGGGACGATCCCCTGGAGGAGGAAATGGCAACCCGCTCCAGTATTATTGCTGGGAAAATCCCATGGACAGAGGAGCCTGGTAGGGTACAGTGCATGCAGTCACAGAGTCGGGCATGACTAAGAACACACACACAGCGCTTCAAGAGCGTGTGTTTACTGCCTGAAGAATGTTTTATCAAGTGTGCAGACCTTCAAATCATCTTCCTCCTGTGGGCATTTCTGTTCTACTTGTGTTTTTGCAATTTCTGAGTCTCGCTGCTGTGAGAGGGCTGGCTTGGGGCCTGGCCCTGGCGGTGGAAGGACCTGGATCTGCTGTCTGTTATCTGCCACCGATGGGTGCTATCGGCCTGAGCCCTGTGTTGGATCGGTTGGTGATGTCTGCTCTGGGAGAGGGAGGGGGATACATGTATGGTTGCCATCTCCGCCCACTCCAAGTATCTAGAACCAGGCTGCATGTGGACATTTGGGGAAGGACCAGGGATGGATATGTCAACTTAAAAAAATACACAGTACGAGAATTGTGAGTTACGTTTAATTTGGGGCAAAATGAGGACGATAGCCCGGAGATAGCATCTCAGATAGCTGAGAGAGAGGTGGGGAAAAGGTCAGTATATATGTGATCTTGGTGAAAAAATACATGCAATCAAGCGCATACTTTTACAGAAGCTTTCTGCTAGTCACAAGGAACAGACGTCACATTACATGAAGGGCTGTAGCGCTTTTCTAGATAGGAAGAGACACAAGAATTGGCTCATAAAATGGGCGCCTGAAAATATCTAACCATCCGAAGGCCCGTCCTGCCAATTTTTCCTGGAGCACAGATGCCTCCATTTCTACTCTCCACCCCGAGCTCCTTTCAGGACGAGTTGAAAGTCAGCAGCCCCAGCAGCACACGATCTAATCTTGGCAGAGGCAGACGGCAAGTGCCTGTGCCGCGTGCCAGTTTGTGGCTGACAGACACAGCCCCAAGAAGGTAGGTGATGCCGCAGTGCCTTCCCCAGTGGGGGCCTTGTGCAGCTGCTTTGGTTAAGGGGCCTTCCTGCGTCAAAGTTCCACGAGTCGGGTGTGGGCAGAAATGGGCTGTGAACCCTCCTGGAAGCCCAGAGTCACGGCCCAGTGGAGTGGCACAGCCAAAGGAGCCTGGAGTTCCAGGAGGGACTTGACCAGACCGCTCTGGGGTGTAGCCCTGGGGCCCTGTCACTCTGTCCCTCCCTTCCTAATCTGTGAGATTGGGTGGGGGGTGCGGGTCGAGACCACCCCTTGCCAGGGAAGCTGTGGGAACCCAGGGCGTCAACAGGAGTTGCAAATGCTGAATGGGAACCCCCATGCACTTAGTGGGTCTACATAAACAGTAGCCATGCCCACCATTCATGCTGCTGACGTTGTGTCAGGCCCACGGGGCTGGATTTGCCTCTATTGTCTGAGGATCCTGCCACCCCCTGCGGGAGGCCCAGATTCCTTTCCAACCAGAACAAGTGGGGGCTGTAGGCTTCTTTTGGATTTCCACCATCCCAGTAGCTGGGGCCTCTGAACTCTGGGGGTCGCTGCCTGGGGTCGAGTCCTTTGAGAGGATTGTGTACCCTCTGCAGGCATCAAATGCAGGGAGAGGGGTGGGAGAGCTTCCTGGAGGAGGCATTACCCAGGACTGGAAGCTCTGTGCTGGGGAGCTGACACCGATACCCACGAGGGGAACTGGGGATTAGCAGCAAAGCCTGTCTTTCCTGTCGGAAGCAAGCCCTCGGGGGCGAGGTGTGCGAGGTGTAGGGTGGGGTGGGGCTGGGGCTGATCCAGTTCCCAAAGAGCCCCTGGGAGTCAGCCACTGGGGCCACCTTCCCTGGTTTGGTCAGAACTGCCCCTTCCCCAGCTGTGAAGGACACTTTTTTCAAATGACTCAGCTGGAGAATGCCAAGCTCGTGGAAGAAAAATGTTCTTGTTGTCATTCCGAGGGGCCCCTGCTTGGGTGGGAGCGAGGGACAGGGTGGGGGGCTGCATAGAGGCAGACAGGACATCGTCACACTGAGGCTGCATTCACCTGCGTTGCTCCATATGCCCTGTCCAGGACCAGGGTGTCAGGTCGGAAGAGGGAACAGCTTAGAGAGACAAAAGCCATGGATGGGAGTCTTGGTTTGCATGAGAATGGGATGCCCAGGGCCCGGTTTTTATAAAGCTGGCTCACACCCCAGTTGCTTCCCACTGATGCAGGGTTCATTCTGGGGGGTCAGGGGCGGCTTATGTAGCTCCTGCCTTGGAGCTTGTTAGAAGCTGAAGCGATCTGGGGGCAGCCAGGGTGGGAAAGGGTAAACAGAATTCCCTAAATGTTTTCACTGAAGTCGAGAAGCAACCCAGAAGCTTCTTAGAGCATTTCAAGGGTTTGCCCCCAAGGGGGCTTTCTGGACAGTCGAGGTGGTCCTCAAACATCTCCCCATGTCCTTCACCCAGAGGAGTGCGGGCATG
Organism: Procapra przewalskii; assembly: GCA_006410515.1. NCBI lineage: Eukaryota > Metazoa > Chordata > Mammalia > Artiodactyla > Bovidae > Procapra > Procapra przewalskii. Next base: position 527,419 of record SJYF01000664.1, on the reverse strand, counting down.
AATGAGAAGGGGGTTCTGTCCCCGAGGGGGCCTCCTCGGCTGTCTGGGTTGCAGACGTCACACACAGTGACGCCTCCCCTGGCGGACGGGGGGCTTTGGGACGCGGATCTCCCCGTGCCCAGCCTCTGTTCTTTGCCACAGACACAGTGTCATGTTAAAGGA
>SJYF01000664.1:498778-512689 GCA_006410515.1 Procapra przewalskii | reverse complement strand
GGGCGCTGGGGGCCAGGCTGAGGGGGGCCGGGGGTCCCGGAGCTTTCTCCCCTTTAAGAGGAAGCAGATGTCTGGTTTAGGAGAGCTTGCCTTTCTAATGAGCTCCCAGGTGATGGGCTGATCTGGGAATCAGACTGATCAGCTCCAACACAGAGCTTGGCTAGGTTTATAGAAAACCCTAGAGACCTTGGGTAAGTCATTTCTCACGCTGGGCTTCAGTCTCCTCACCTGCTGTCCACCATGAAATTTTTGGGCCAGCAGTGGTGGTGAGAGTGACGGCCTCCGCAGCCCTTACTCCACACGTGCTGAGTCTCTTCTGCGCACGTTCCATGCCATAGGCACCTTTCCCTCTTGCCCTCACCTGCCGGGGGAGGTCCACTGGAGGACCCTGAAGCCCAGAGAGGTTAAGTGACTTACCCAAGGTCACACAGCTGGGAGGCGGAACTTGGACCTGGCAGTCTGGTTCCAACTTTCCCCTGTAGGATTCTGTGAATCTTATTCATCAGGGTAGGAGCCTTTCTGAGACATCTTTCAGAGGGTAGCAGCTGAGCACCTTCCTGGAGTAGCAGCTGAGCACCTTCCTGCAGCTTCATGACCAAGAACGGGAAACTGGCAGACCCCAAGTAGGGGGGTGGGGAGCCCTGAGAGCTCTAGAGGGCTGGGGTTGGGGCTGCAGGGAAGCCCCCTGCCCTCAGTGTGGGATGGGCCCCCCTCACTGGGCCCGAGTCCTGGGCACGGCCTGGAGGAGCTGGGAGGGCAGTCCTGGGAGGCAACCCCAGGGGCGATCGCTGGGTTGGGGGGAGTAACTGAGCTGCGCTGGCTGTAAGCATGGTAACCGGAGTACCCAGGGGTCTCTGGATGCTCTTCCTTTTTCCCCTGGGGCTGAGGCTCCGAGTGGCCTGACCCCGCAGGAGGCCTGGTGGTGGGCAGGCTTGTAGCCCTTCTGCCCGGGGAGCCTGTGCTCTGGCCCTGCTCTCTGTGGAGCTGCCTGTCTCTAGAAGGCTAGTGGCGCGGTCCTCGGGGTGGGTCAGAGGGCTGCAGCTGGACAGGCCCGGGCCTTGAGCCTCGAGCACCATGGAGCCCAGGGTGGGGCGGACCAGCAGACAGACTCAGCTCCTTATCACCTGCCGGGGAGCAGGACTGACCCTCAGGGAGGGCAGGTGGGCATGAGAGGCCAGTCCCCTGGGTCTGTGGGGCAAGGAGGCAGGAGCTTGTCACCAGTGACGGGAGCCGGGCTCTGGGCTAGGGAGATGGGGAACTCCCCCCACCTGCCCTGATGGAGGCTGTCAGGTCAGTGCCTCTGCCGGCCTCACTCGGGGGCCTCGTCCTCCCCTGTGAGATGGGGTCGGGTCCTTCCCAGTGCTGGGTGTGCTCAGGACATAGTTCTGGATGCTTCCCTGGACTAAAGTGTGCATGCAGACACACACGCAGACACACACGCATCTCATTGTTCTTCTCGGGTCAACACACAGCCTGTTGCCTGCTGTGCTTGGCACACAGGGCCCTTGAGCTACTCAAAGGAGGTTCCACTATGCCTCCCTTTCTCCCTCTGGGCGCTCATTCCCTGCACCCCAGGACCCTCGGCGGGGTGTCTGCTGGCTGCAGTCCCAGAGTCCCGCCTGGTTAAGCCCCTGCTCTTCCCTGCGGAGCCCCTGGTGCTGCCCACGGGCTCAGGCGTGATGAGGGTGGGCACCGTTCTCAGTCCCAGCGGTGGGCCCGGGACGTGATGGACGGGCAGCCTCACAGACGTGTGCTTCTTCTACAGCCTCATGTACTGGACAGACTGGGGGGAAAACCCCAAAATCGAGTGCGCCAACCTGGATGGGCAGGAGCGGCATGTTCTGGTCAATACCTCCCTGGGCTGGCCCAACGGCCTGGCGCTCGACCTGCAGGAGGGCAAGCTCTACTGGGGAGACGCCAAGACGGACAAAATTGAGGTGAGCGTCCCCACTGAGGATCCCCCAGTGTTCCGTGGAGGTGGGGGCATGGCCCGTCAGCCCCTGGCCCTGGGTCTTTCCACCTTTTTGGGTCCTGCCTGGAGCACAGGGCAGACCCTTCTGGCGTGTTTTTCAGTGGTGAAGGGCTGCAGGGTGAGTTTTCTGGAGGTGGCCTGAGCGTTCCTGGAGGACTGGCTTGTGTGTTCCTGCCACGGGCTGTCCCCCTTGGGTCTCAGGGTCTGCCTCCGAGCATCCAGTGAGTGCCAGCTCCGCTGCACGTCTGGGTAGATGTGCCCGCAGATGCCTCTCCGTCTTTATGCCAAGTCGCTTCAGTTGTGTCTGACTCTGCAGCCCCATGGACTGTAGCCCATCAGGCTCCTCTGTCCATGGGACTCTCCAGGCAAGAACACTGGAGTGGGTTGCCATGCCCTCCTCCGGGGGATCTTCCCGACTCAGGGATCTAGCCCGCATCTCTTGCCTTGTCTCCTGGATTGCAGGTGGATTCTTCACCCCTGAGCCACTGGCTTCTCCGGTGTGCCCCTCAGGGGACAAATTTCGCGAACCTTGGGGGTCAGGCCGTCAGCCCAGGTACAGACGCCTCTCCTGGGGTCCCGTGGAGTCGGGGCTTCGGGAGAACAGCCTCGGGTGAGGGGCCGCGTCTCCTTTCCTGATGGCATCCTCGGACTCCAGGTGGGTGGGATGGTCAGAGGAGGCCCCTCCGGGTCAGCCTGGTGACGGGGCCGCTTCCGGCAGCAGCTCTGTCTCCAAGAGGTTATGCCCCGCCAGAGGCTAAAGTGCCGAGCGTCTTCTCCGGCATGTCTGGCCAGGTTGCCTTGGAGGGGAGAGGGGAGTCTTTTCAACATGATCGCGCCCGTGGCCTGGCTCTGGGTTCCAAGCCAGGGCACCGGCAGAAAGGAGCCCCGCGTGGAGTCAGCAGGCTTCCCCTTGAAGCGGGTAGTGGTCCAGCTCCTGCTTCACGGGGCAGCTGCAGCGGGTCCCCCGGGGCGAGCCGGGAGGAGAACCAAGCCCTGGAGCCCATGAGGCGGGGATTCCTCCGGCCTCTGCTGGCTGGTGGTGGCGGCACTTATGGATTTGTGGAACAGGGTCCAGACCGCGGTGGGGGAAGTGGCAGGGGAGGGGGCTTCGAAACCTTGCCGGTGGGCCTCCTGCCGCCTCGTCTGTGATAGCTTCCTGGATGGCAGGGTCAGGCCAGCCCAGGTCAGCAGCCCCTCGTGGGGCTTAGCGCGGGGCGGCTCCCAGTGTGGGGTGCGGGTGGGGATGGGCTCGGGGCCGGCTCTCCCGGGAGACAGCCCTGAGGTGCCCTCCCCAGCCTCAGGGACCCGAGGTGGGCTGGTCAATCAAAGCTGGAGCCATGCGGGGTGTGTGTGGGTGCGGGCTTGCCTCCCACGCAGCCCCAGAGCTGCCTGTGCCTCCTGCCCTACTTCCTTGGGTCTGGAGCTCCCCTGTGGCACTTCCTTAAGCCTCGTCCTGAGTCTGGAGCCCTTGGGGGTGGAAGTTCCTGCCACCGGAGATCAGCCCTTCCTGTGACTCTGGCCACACCCGGGGCCCCGGCCTGTCACCCACTTCCTGCTCCCAGCCAGGCTCTCAGCCCCTACTCTGACCTGCCCCTGCTCTCTTGCGCCACGAAATTCAACTTATTGGTAAAAGTATCTGGGACTTGCTGTCTCTGTATTTAGTCTCCAATCGATGGCCCCTTTGGCCCAGCACCTCCCTCCTTTTCTCTCTGACTTGCTTCTTGGTGGATGCCAAGCCCATGACAGTCTAGCGAGGGTTCTCCCCGGCCCCCTGGTGGACCCATCCATCCAGAGCTTGCTCTCGAGGCCACATGCCCAGCTGCTCCGGCTCTTTCCCCTGGAAGCATCAATTCTTGGGCACTCAGACTTCTTTATGGTCCAACTTTCACATCCGTACGTGATGTGGAACAGCCAGAGCCTTTGACTGTATAATGAAATACATAATCCCTTCATGGATCACAGCCTTGTTGTGTCAAAGGGACTTGCAGATTTCATTATATATATCACAAGTGTAATAAGAATAGAAATAAAGTGCTCAATAAATGTAATGTGCTGAAGCCATCCCCTGACCCTGGCCTGCCAAAGGACTGTCTTCCACGAAACTCGTCTCTGGTGCCAGAAAGGCTGGGGACCACTGAAGGAGAGGCAGGAGTCCTGCCCTTTATTAATCCTGAAATAAGTAAAGCGTTTACACAGCCCTTTGTGCACACCATGATCGGGCGAGGTCCCTGGGTGGCAGTTTCAGCCATTCCTGGATAAGAGCAAGGTCGAGTCTTGCCCTCTGTGGCCTTGCGGTATCTTCTAAAGCTTCCTCCCTAGGGGCTTTTCTGGTGGCTAAGACTGTAAAGAATCTGCCTGCCATGCAGGAGACTGGGATTCAGTCCCTGAGTCGGGAAGTCCCCTGGAGATGGGAATGGCTACCCACCCCAGTGTCTGGAGCATGCTGTGGACAGAGGAGCCTGTCGGGCTCCAGTCCACGGAGTCACAGAGTTGGACACGACTGAGCGGATAACCCTTTCAGTTTCACTGCTCCTCAGGGTTGCTCTGACACCCGGCTGCACTCCTTGCGGCTCCCACCCCCACCCTGATGCCCTGGGGAGCTGATGTCCTTGCAGCTGACGTCTGCCATCAGGGTGGGTGCTGGTGGGAAGTACCTGGTGGGGATCGCCCCCCCCCCCGCAGGGGGGCAGGCAGGCCAAGGAGGAATCACAGACTAAGATGAAAATACATCTGTCCCCCTGCTCCTGACATTTCCTGAGTTGGTGGAGGTGACTTCCAGCAACTGGGGAATAAACCCTCATTGGAGGAGTGACGGATGGGCTGTGTGTCCAGGTCCACAAACCCTGGGGAAGAAGGGTGCAGGACCCCTAAGCAATGGGGCCACAGGCTCTGTGGGTGTGTAAGATCTTTTGATTACGTGAATCAAAATAACCAGGGCAGTTTTAATGTGGGGTTTTATGTGAGTATAGTTATTCCATCAGAGAGCAGAGCTCTTTTTCCTTGTTTCTTTTTTCCAGTTATTATTATTTTTTTTAATGTGGGCTATTTCTAATGTCTTTATCAAATTTGTTACCACACTGCTTCCTTTTCCTTAAAAATGTTTTGGGTATTTTTTGGCCTCGAAGCATGTGGGATCCCAGCTCCCTGACCAGACATCGAATCCACACCCCCCTCATTGGATGGCGAAGTCCCATCCACTGGACCACCAGGAAAGTCCCTCTTTTCCCTTTAAGAGTCATGCTTTCAAAGGATTGGTCCTGGGAATCACACCCCTTTGCATGGCTAAGTGCTGGAAACAGCAGTCAGTGTAAGGAAAGTGCACTTCAGATGACTTTTTGGGGTTCTCTGGTTTGTGGGTGGCCATGCAGACCCCGTGGCAGTGGGTCCTGCCCCTTGGACACGGCTGAGGATGGGCTTCTCTGGGGTCTGCCCACCCTTCCTCCCTTCGCACAGCTGTCGCTCTGCAGGTCGTGCAGTGAACTGGTCGGGGGATGGGTGTGTTCTTCCTGCCGCCCCCACTTCCCCTACCTCAGACCTGGGTCTGGTGTGTTAGGTCAATTGAGCATAGGCGGCCGGAGGCCTAGAGGTCAGAGAGAGCACGCTGCACGCGGGCCCCTTGCACATCTGGCTTGGCCACTTGGACATAACTTCCTGGAGGCATCTAGTTTCCTTTCCTGAAAATCAAGGGCAGGGGAACTTCTTGAGCAGGGGTTGAAAACTGTGGACCGGAGGCCAGACTGCCTGATTTGTGCCACTATCAAATGCTTGGGGGTTTCTACACTTACCTTTTTGCTGACCTACATGGCTCGTGGGATCTTAGTTCCCCGACCAGGGATTGAACCTGGGCCCAGCAATGAAAGTTCCGAGTCCTAACCACTGGACCGTCAAGGAATTTCTTACACTTTTAAATGAAAACAATCAGAGTAATATCTCATGGCATGTGAAATTTATATGAAATCCTAATTCTTTTGTTTTTTGCACAAATGAAGTGTTATTGGGACATGTTCCATTCTGTTCAGCCGCTCAGTCATGTCCGACTCTTTGCAACGCTGTGGACTGCAGCATGCCAGGCTTCCCCTTCCCGGAGCTCACTCAAACTCACATCCTCTGAGTTGTTGATGCCATCCAACCATCTCATCCTCTGTCATCCCTTTCTTCTCCTGCCTTCAATCTTTCCCAGCATCAGAGTTTTTTCCAGTGATTCAGTTCTTCACATCAGGTGGCCAAATATTGGAGTTTCAGCTTCCACATCAGTCCTTCTAATGAATATTCAGGACTGATTTCTCTTAGGATGGACTGGTTGGATCTCCTTGCAGTCCAAGGGACTCTCAAGAGTCTTCTCCAACACCACAGTTCAAAAGCATCAATTCTTCGGCGCTCAGCTGTTTTCATAGTCCAACTCTCACATCCGTACATGACTACTGGAAAAACCAAAGCTTTAACTAGACGGACCTTTGTTGGCAAAGTAATGTATCTGCTTTTTTAAAAAAATATAAATTTATTTATTTTAATTGGAGGTTAATTACTTTACAATATTGTATTGGTTTTGCCGTACATCAACATGAATCCGCCACGGGTTGTCTCTGCTTTTTAATACACTGTCTAGGTTGGTCATAACTTTTCTTCCAAGGAGTAAGCGTCTTTTAATTTCATGGCTGCAGTCACCATCTGCAGTGATTTTGGAGCCCCCAAAATAAAGTCTCTCACTGTTTCTATTGTCTCCCCTTCTATTTGCCATGAAGTGAGGGGACCAGATGCCATGATCTTAGTTTTCTGAATGTTGAGTTTTAAGCCAGCTTTTTCACTCTCCTCTTTCACTTTCAACAAGGGGCTCTTTAGTTCTTTGCTTTCTGCCATAAGGGTGGTGTCATTTGCATATCTGAGATTTTGGGGCACACTCACACTTATTTTAGGCTCCCTCCATGGCTGTTTTTCTGTGACAATAACCTTATGGCCTCAAAGCTGAAAATATTTATGCTCCTTTTCAGAAACTGCTTGGTAGCCCCTGTCCTGGACGGTCCGCCTCCCGTGCTCTCTCCTGGCCCCCATGCTGTCAATCTCCCAGGTTCAGATCTGTTCTTTCTGGATTCTGTTCTAATGCGTTGCCCACCCCGGAGGCTGATGGATGGGTTCCCGTGTCTGTCTCCTTGCCTTCCGTTAGAGGGCCCAAGGAAGGTGGGGGTCCCCGAGTTGGGCCCAGAGGGAGCCTGGGGGCTGACATGTGTCTCCCTGTAGACAGGCCGCACTCGTCTGCTCCGGGATTTGGGAAAGGCCTGGCCCAGCAGTTACTTTAACAGATGTGTTGGATTTGGTCAAGGTGTGCTGAAAGCTGCTGTGAAAAAGGCTGCTGTGGGAGCATTTATTTTCTTGAGTGTTAAGAGTCTTGATGTTCTTCCAAGTTGGAGGGCTTGCTGGGTGTCTCCTGGGGTCTGTAATTGTGCAAAGAGGAAGTGGGGAGGGCTTCTGAGGCAGAGGGGTGCCCTGCCAGCCCAGAGCCGTGGGCCTGTGCTTGTGGTGGGAGCCACCAGCCTGGCCCCGGGGAGCAGCTCACAGCCTCCCCCACTTTGCTCTGGAAAATTGAGATGGTGGGGGGTGGGGACAGGTAGAAACAAGGAGATGCTTCTGGGCAGCGTCCGCCCCCCTCAATCGTCCTGAGTCTTCCGTGGGCTCACGTTCATCATTCCTAAGCTGGGAAAATGTACTTCCTCACATCGGTCAGTAGAACGTGCGCTTACTTATGTCTAGAATGGAGTTATTAAAGGAAATGAAGAAAATGTGGACCTAGAGAAGGATGAGAAAGGTCTCTAAAGAGATACTGCTGATCCTGTATAGCAGGCAGAATCTTTACTTTCCAGACGTGGATTGTTTTTGTTGTACTGATCTGGATCCACAGCCCCTGCCTAGCCCTGGGTATTCAGTGTCAGAGAAGGAGCAGCCGTGTAGCCTGTGTGTTTGTGAGTGTGAGACGGGCCGTGTGTTCTTGGAGACGCTCTTCCTGTTGCTGTGCACTTCCTCAGACGAGACCGCTTCCCAGGTCCAGGCGCTGTGCAAAGTGTGTGTCCACCATCTTTATATGCCTTCGTGTCGTGGGGCCAAAACCAGAGCCAGCACCCCGGACCAGCTTGGAGTGTTCCTGCCTCCACTTCCCGACCCCTGGGGCTAACCGCAGGCCAGGAGTGGAGCCCAGAGCTCTACCCAGTAATCCTGCTGCCTGAGGTCTGCAAGCCAGCTCGTGACGCAGGAGATGGTCCCTCACCTGGGTGGCTCATTGCGCCCCTTGGGGGCCCGTACCTGGACTTCCAGTTCTGATGTAATTGCCCCTGGTTGGGGCCCAGCCACAGTTCGGTTAAGTTCTCAGGGTAACTTAGCTGCTCCCCTTAATTACAGGTGGATAGACTGAGGTCCGTGGGGTGCAGGGACTCGGCCGTGGACAGAGCAGGGGTGGGGTCCCCGGCTGCAGGGTCCCTGGCTGCCTGCCCCGCCCCCCACCGTTTGACCCAGCAGTTTTGAGTTTTGTCCTGTGCTGTCCAATAACAGAGGACCACAGTCGGGTATGTGTTCATACCCGATCTGTCTTACGTGTGTGCCACCTGCACAACAGAAGGCTTGGATCCTCTCTGATGAGCTGGAAATATAATCTGGCTGCAGGAGGCCTGTTGAGACTTGGCCTTTAATTCATCGTGTCTCTTTGATCGTGGCCTGAGAGCCCAAAGTTCGGATGCTGCGTTTTCATCGTCTTCCTTTGCACATCAGCTTCTATTGGACCGTCTGTCATCACAAGCACGTCTTATCCTGTTTGCGTGTTTCGGTTGGTTAAGGCGTTCTTATGTTTGACAGTACTTTTCTCATGTGTGGCTTTTGTGGTTGATGCTTTTAATCAGCACTGACTCTTCAAGAAGATTTAGCTTTTACATCTCAGAGTCAACGGCCACCAGTGTGTATCTGCGAGGCTTCCCTGGTGGCTCAGCAGTAAAGAAGCCACCTGCCAGTGCAGGAGATGCAGGTTTGACCCCAGGGTTGGGAAGATCCCATGGAGTAGGAAATAGCAGCCCTCTCCAGTGTTTGCCTGGGAAATCCCGTGGACAGAGGAGCCTGGTGGGCTATAGTCCCTGGGGTCACAAAAGAGTTGGGTAGTAGCGACTCAACAACAAGTATGTCTGGGGTTGGATATCATCTTAGAGCTCTGAGCTCAGACTTAGAAGCAAAAGTGTCCTTAGAGTTCACCTGGTCCTGACCGAGCAAGACATTAGTCCACAGGCAAGTGGGAGGCCTTGTCTGGGTTAGTGCGTTCATGCTCCAGCCTTTTGAAACTGGGCTTTGTGTCAGGGGTGGTGATCAATGCCTCCTCATGCTGCGTCTGGGCAGACAGTGCTAATCAATGAGCCTATCCCCGGTCGGAGACCCTTGGTACTCCAGGCAGCTGTGGCCAGTCGATCAGCGATGGCGAGGCAGAGGATACCTCTTTGCCTTGCCTGCCCCTCTCAGCACAGCGTACGCACCCAGGTCGGGGAGGCAGTAGGGAAGAGCCCCTGAATGGCACCATCACTGAAGACATCATTCATCCAGCTGCCTCAGTGAGCCATGGTGCCCGGCCTGGCCAGATGCTGCTGGGGCCCATCCCGTTCCAGGCCGCTTAGGCCTGAGGCTGGCTCAGCCCCATGTCTGCCATCCTGCAGGTGATCAATGTTGATGGGACCAAGCGGCGGACGCTCCTAGAGGACAAGCTCCCGCACATTTTCGGGTTCACGCTGCTGGGGGACTTCATCTACTGGACCGACTGGCAGCGGCGTAGCATCGAGCGTGTGCACAAGGTCAAGGCTAGCAGGGATGTCATCATCGACCAGCTGCCCGACCTGATGGGGCTCAAGGCCGCGAACGTGGCCAAGGTCGTCGGTGAGTCCGGTCAGCCTCCCCCCGGGGGCCAGCCCTGCCACAGGCTGGTGGCTCCCCTTTGGTCCACAGGCAGCCGAGCTGGAGGCTGAAGCTGGGGGTGTACGTGCCGGGCTGGGGCACCCGCTCTGGGGCTGGACAGGGCAGGAGATGGTGAGAATACCAGGACATGGGGTGGGGTATGGACAGGGCAGAGTGAGTGGGCATGGCTGGCAGTGATTGCTCTCACGGTGGCTAACACTCACCTACTGCGTGCCAGGTTCTGGCTAAGCGTCTTAGTACAGCCCTCTACACTAATGACAAGGCGGCCTCATTCGTGCTGGGGCATACAAATGGGTGGCCAAGCTTGACTCACGCCTGGGGCTGCCCCGACCTCATTGCTGGGCTGGGCTGAGATCATTGTCCAGTGTGACAGGCTGGACCCTAAAATGCACACTGTTTATCTAAAGGCCGGGGTCTGCAGAAAGTTCCCTTGACGCAATGACTTGTCGCTTTATGACTAGGATTCCCAGTGCAAGTCCACATGCTCCATTGGGGACAGCAGTGCCGCTGTGCCGGGGAGACAGAAGCGGGGATGGGACAGTGGGCTCTCTGGGGACAGGGACTCTGTCCCCACCTGGGGTCCCGGTGCCTAGTCCTACACCGTCTCATCAGAGACGCTCAGTTAAGCTTCGCTGGAGGGAGGGACGGGGGACTGACCAGAGAGGCCCCAGGGCTTGCCCTCAAGTTGCTTCTGGTCCAGTGGGTGAGCTCTGCTGCCAGGCTGGTGAGTAGAGCTGAGAAGTGAAAGGGATGCCTGGCTTTAAAATGCAAGGGAGGGCATTTGAGTGTGGAATTTGGGGAGCAGCTGGGGGCAGGGTCTGCCCAGCAGTAGGGACAGCTGAGCATGGGCCTGGAGGTACGGCCTGGGGGGTGGGGCGGGGACTGTGCACCCCTGTCTCCAGGAGAGGCCTTTGGTCTCAGCCTGCCCTCCTGAGACCAGATGATGGAATCAACACACTTGATTTACCAGCCGCCTTGGAAAGCATGTTTTTTATCTATGGCAGAGCTCGAGGCCCACCAGCAAATGAAAAGCAAAGAATAAAGCTGCAGAGATAAGAAACAGGATGCCTCCGTGGGGTGTGATTTAAAGTTGAGAAATTGGATCCCTTCTCATCTCTCTCTCTCTCTCTCATTGGGATTTACTGAGAAAGATGGCAGAGAGGATTTCTTTTTTTAGCAGAAATATTTAACATGAAATTAAAGCCAATTTTAACAGCACTGCGGCAGAGTGAGTCTGACAGGCTGGCCCAAAATAAAACGTATGCTGACTACCGTCTGCTGGAATAAGAAACAGGTGCCTTGGGCCGTCCTGGGTGAATCTGAGATTTCGAGGGCGCTGAGAATGTCGGGGACTCGGAGGAGGAACCATCTGGGTGGTGACTTGGGCTGCATTCTGGTTGGTCAGCAGGCGGGGAGGCCAGTCCCAGCAGGCAAGGGGAAGCAGAGGGCAAGGTGTCCCCAGGCGGCCTTAAGGAGGGGGGCGTTCAAGTGTACAGGGAGGCCCGGGGCCCGGACCTGGCTTGGTCCTGTCCCTGAACCAGGGGGCACCCGGGTTTCCACCAATCCTACCTGCTGTCCCCTAGTGACGCCTGGGGGAAATGAAGCCACATAGAACTGGGGAGCCACCGCCTCCCCCGTTGCAGGGCCACTGGGGCCTAGAACCTGTGTCCTTCCCGTCCAGGAACGAACCCGTGTGCAGACAGGAACGGGGGCTGCAGCCACCTGTGCTTCTTCACGCCCCGCGCCACCAAGTGCGGCTGCCCCATCGGCCTGGAGCTGCTGAGCGACATGAAGACCTGCATCGTGCCCGAGGCCTTCCTGGTGTTCACCAGCCGGGCCGCCATCCACCGGATCTCCCTGGACACCAACAACAACGACGTGGCCATCCCGCTCACGGGCGTCAAGGAGGCGTCTGCCCTGGACTTCGACGTGTCCAACAATCACATCTACTGGACCGACGTCAGCCTGAAGGTACGGCAGCGGGGTGTCCTGCTGTTCCCCTCTCCTCTGGATACCTGCCGGCGATGGTATCGCCTCAGAGGCCTAAAAAGGCTTTCTTTTTTTAATAGGTTTTTTTCTGGGGGCCATACTGTGTATGATCTTAGCTGTCCAGTCATGAGAGAGCACGACGCATGATCCCCCTACGTTGAGAGCAGAGTGTTAACCCCAGGACCCCTAGGAAGCCCCTTAATGTATTTTTTTAAATGATTTATTTCTCTGGCTGGGCCAGGACTTTGTTGTGCAAGTGGGATCTTTGGTCTCAGCTCCCCGACCAGGGGTTGAACCCAGACCCCTTGCATTGGGAGTGGGGAGTCTTAGCCCCTAGACCCACAGGGAGTCCCATTAGGTTTTTTTTTTTATTTGAAGTTTAGTTGCTGTACAATGTCCATAGGGAGAGCACGGTATAGCGATTGGCCATTTTGAAAGCTTATGCTCCATTTATCGCTCCTGAAATTATTGGCTGTATGCCCCGTGCGGTCCAGTATATCCTTGTAGCTTATTTTGTACCTAGTGGTCCGTGCCTTTTACTCTCCTACCCTGATGTTGCCCCCTCTTCCCTCTCCCACTGGCATCCACTGTATCTGTGAGTCTGCTTTTTTTGTTATTAGTTTGTCACAGTTTTTAGATTGCCATATAAGTGATACGCTACAGTATTTGTTTTTCTCTGTCTGACTTATGACAAAGCATAGTACCCTCCAAGTCTGTGCATGTTGTTACAGATGGCGAAATTTCATTCTTTTTTTATGGCTGAGTATAAACAATGAAAAGGAAACTGCAGGGAGTTCCTTGGTGGTCCAGTGGTTAGGACTCTGTTCCTCCCCTGCAGGGGGGCACAGGCTCTGTCCCTGGATCGGGGAACTAAGATCCCACAGGCTGCAGGGTGCAGCTAAAAATGAAGTTTTAAGAATTAAAACAAAAATAAATATTTATTACGGCTTGATTCCAACCAGTAGAACACTAGTGAACCCGTGTTAATACCTAAGCATGAACGATTCCAATGGGCAGATCCGGTGGACACACAGGTGGCTATCTCGAGAGTGATTATGTGTCCGTGTGCCTTTTGATTCTCCCCACTCATTCCTTCACAAGGGCCCACTTACTTAACAAGCTGTCTTTGTTCTGGGTGCTGATGTAAATATCCTGGATAAATACAGGAGAGCCTCCTTTATCTTCTCAAGTAGAGTCTGGCAAGCGGCCTCCTCATTTTGTCAGTGAGGGTTTATTGGCGCAGCAGTGCCCGTTTGCCCGTGGGTCGGCCACACCTGCTTCGTGCCGCTGTGCTTGCGTGCTGACTCACTTCAGTCGTGTCTGACTCTCTGCGACCTCGTGGACTGTAGCCCACCAGGCTTCTCGGTCCGTGGGATTTGCCTGGCAAGAGTGTACTGGAGTGGGTTGCCATGCCCTTCTCCAGGGGATCTTCCGGACCCAGGGCCGAGCCTGCATCTCCTGTGTGTCCTGCATGGCCAGGCGGGTTCTTTGCCACTAGCGCCGCCTGGGAAGCCATCAGGCAGTGGCGAATCCATGTGCGCTGTGATGCCTGAACTGTTTACCAAAAACATCCTCCAGCCCCTGTTCGAAAGCACGGGACAACGGAAACAGTGTAATCATCTACCTTTTATTCTACCGTTGGTATTACATGGTTCGTAAGGTTTTTTTCTGATTTTAAAAGTCGTAGGGTTCACTGTAGAAAGAGAGAAAGATATACAGAAAAAGTTTAAAGAAAAAATAAAACATCCACATCTCCATCATTTCAAGCCAGCCACTGATGTCATTTTAGTGTATTTCCTTGGAATTTTTCCCTATGTTAGTGTTTCTCATAATCAGTCTTATGCTACATAGAATTCTGTATCCTGTGTTTTTTTGGTCACATTATAACATGTTTTGTCAAGCTATTACAAACTCTTTAACATAATTCTTTAAATGTGTAAATTATTCTACTGTGCATATATTTCTTAATTATTGCCTTATTTTAAATGGCCTTCCAGTTTTTTTCCCAACTCTAAACC
>SJYF01000664.1:468828-484570 GCA_006410515.1 Procapra przewalskii | reverse complement strand
GGCCCACACTGCCCCTGGGCTCCCAGGATACACTGCAGGGCGGCCCTGTACCCTCACCTGCCCTTGAGCCCCACCCCCAGCTCTGGCCCTCATGGAAGAGACGGAGAGGGGGAACCTCCACGCTGGACACCCATTATCCCGGCACCCTAAATCTTTGTTGTTCAGTTGTTCAGTTGTGTCCAACTTGTTGCGACCCCATGTACTGCAGCATGCCAGGTTTCCCTGTCCTTCACCAACTCCCAGAATTTGCTCAAACTCATGTCCATTGAGTCGGTGATGCCATCCAACCATCTCATCCTTTGCTGCCCCCTTCTTTTGCTTTCGATCTTTCCCAGCATCAGGGACTTTTTCAGTGAGTCAACATGTCACATCAGGTGGCCAGAGTATTGGAGCTTCAGCCTCAGCATCAATCCCTGAGTACTTTAAAAGACAGCAAGACTTGAGAGTCTTAATCCAGAAGCCTGGGTCTAAGGAAACAAGAAGGGAGGAGCTGCCTTGCACCAAGGGCCTGCGATCCTGGCTGACCACTTGGCCGCCTGGCGGGCCCCGTCTCTGCGAGCAGGCCCGGGCCAGCCAGCTGGGGTAGGGTGGCTACCATCTGGGTCCTGTGCTGTCAACAGTGGCCGGGCCTGGCCCAGAGCTCATGGCGAGAACTCCCCTGGAGGCTGTCGGAGGCTGTCGGGGGAGCCCCTTCACTCTCAGATGGACGTGTGGACAAGAGCTGGTTGGGAAGGAAAGGTTCCAAACAGGGTTGAGATTTTGACGCTCGCTGTAGACTGGGGCGGAGGCCTCCACCCTCCCTGCCGCATCTCCAGCGGATACTCGTTTCTTTACCGTCTTACAGCCCTTCGTTCTGACCTCTCCGGGCCAAAGCCAGAACCCAGACAGGCAGCCGCACGACCTCAGCATCGACATCTACAGCCGGACGCTGTTCTGGACGTGTGAGGCCACCAATACCATCAATGTCCACCGGCTCAATGGGGACGCCATGGGCGTGGTGCTGCGGGGGGACCGCGACAAGCCGAGGGCCATCGTCGTCAACGCCGAGCGCGGGTGCGGGGCCGCTGCACGCTGGGGTGCTGTCCCTGCGGGGGCGTGCCGGGCGCCCTTCCCGTGCATGCTGGCCTCTCGGGCCGGGAGAGATCTTCTGCCTCCAATACACCCATCAGGAGCTCCCCAGGGTCCCTGCCACCACAGCCAGGGGTCGGCGGGGCGAGGAAACACCAGCTCATTCCCAGTCGTGGGAAGGAGGCAGAGACGCCCAGAGATGGCCTGGACTGAAAGCCTGTGCAGGGGTGGGGGCTTTGTGGAGAGACAGGCAGGATGTGAGCTCTGGTTCCTAGGTGTTGGACCATCCCATCAAATTTGAACCCTGTACAGCCATCCCTTCCATAGCATCCCAGGGGGTGCAAGTTATTCACTTGCATAGGTCCCACCACGGGAGGTCACTGCCTGACTGGGAGCTTCTTCCTTCCGTGAAGCTCCCTGACGCTCTGACTGTCAGCCCTCAGGTTCTCTGGTAGGCTGAGACGTGGAAAGATGTGGAGGGTCCTGGAGGAGAGGACCAGGGCAGGGGGGTGCCCAAAGCCCCATGACATGAGGTTAGGAGCGTTTGGAGGTGGGAGGCAGGAGCGTGATGGTCACCCCAGACACCCGCAGGGCGGGCTGTTCAGAGCCAGAGTCAGGCCTGTCCAGGCACTGTGTGCTGGAGCTTCTACCCAGGGGCTGTCTTGCAGACCCGAGTTCAAATCCCGATTCCATCCCTTACTGCCTGTGGGACGCGACCTCCCAGGGACTCAGTTTCCTGGTGAAGAGAGTAGGGAGTACCGCCATGCAGCACCTGGGGGCTCAGTCACTGCTGGTGGTTCTTCAGGAGCCAGAGGAGGGGCCGCCACAAGTGACCACAAACTGGGGGCTTCAAACACAGAGGCCTGTTCTCCTGCGGTTCCTGGGGCCAGAGTCAAGGGCAGCGAGGCCGTGCTCCCGCCGGAGTCTGTAGGGGAGGCTACTTCCTGCCTCTCAGCTTCGGGGGCCCTGGGTGCTCCTAGGCTTGTGGCCACATCCCTCCGCTCTGTCCACGTCATCACATGGACTCCTCTCTGTGTCCCGTGGCCTCCTCTCTCTCTCTCTCTTAAGGCCACTCTCACTGGTTGAGGGTCCTTGCACAGCATGCAGGATCTTAGCTCCCTGACCAGGGATTGGACCTGTGCCCCGCCCTGCAGTGGGAGCTCAGAGCCTTAGCCGCCTGGGACCACCAGGGAAGTCCCAAGGGCGGCCTCATCTCGATCCTTGATTACATCTGCAAACCCCTTGTTTCCTAGTAAGGTCACATTCCGAGGTTCTAGGCAGCCGTGAGGTCTTGTGGGATATTCTCCAGCCCCTCCAGGGTGTGACCTATCACCTCCAGGGGAGAGGTCATGCGGCTGCTCGCCTGCTGGATGTCCGCAGGGTCGGGGCCGGTCTCTCTGGGGCTTGGCCGAGGACGGGCAGGACACAGCAGGGCCTCACTGCCGCCCTCCACAGGTACCTGTACTTCACCAACATGCAGGACCGCGCCGCCAAGATCGAGCGCGCCGCCCTGGACGGCACGGAGCGCGAGGTCCTCTTCACCACCGGCCTCATCCGCCCCGTGGCCCTCGTGGTGGACAACACGCTGGGCAAGCTCTTCTGGGTGGACGCTGACCTGAAGCGCATCGAGAGCTGTGACCTGTCAGGTACGAGCCCTGGGGCCTCCCTGGGGACTGGTTTCTCGGCAGCCACCCTGTCTGACCTGCTGGGAACGCTTGCCTTCCCGATCATTGGTCACACGCCACAGTCTGTCGGGAGCCTGCTGCGAGGAGGCGCGTACAGTCTCCCAGCCACACTCCAGGATGTGGGACCTGAGTGATTCCTGACCGGTAGAGTCCAGGGAGGCTCAGAGAGGGTGAGCCAGCTGCCCGGGGCCCCCAGTGTGGGGTGGAGCAGGAATCCTGTGCCCTTTGCCTCCAGCACCCACACTTACAGCTGCTTGGGCATGGCTGCCTTAGTCTGGGTGCCCCCGGGCTGGAGAGGAGCAAGAATGAGAGCTTGTGGAGGCTTTTCTGCCAGAAGTTGGGTTGGGCTAGGGGAAGGGGAGGCACCGTGTTTTCAGGGGATCAGCAACTTGGGTCCACGGCTGCGGTCACAAGGCCAACCCAGGTGGAAGCAGGTCTGCCTGCTTCCAGGGAGTGTGCTGAGCCTGAGCCCGGTGTCCCCCAGGCTCCCGGCAGTCCTCCATTCTCCCAGAGCGAGCACGGGCTGAGCTCTCGGGGTCAGCCACCACTCAGGGGGCGCTTATCCCGCTCGCAGGGGCCAACCGCCTGACCCTGGAGGACGCCAACATCGTGCAGCCCGTGGGCCTGACCGTGCTGGGCAAGCACCTCTACTGGACTGACCGCCAGCAGCAGATGATCGAGCGTGTGGACAAGACCACGGGGGACTCACGGACACGAGTCCAGGGCCGTGTCGCGCACCTGACCGGCATTCATGCTGTGGAGGACATCAGCCTGGAGGAGTTCTGTACGTGGGGGGCGGGCAGTGGGGGTGTGCGGGGGCCCCCCAAGGCAGGGAACGCCTCTACATGGAGCACAGTAACCCCTGGACTGGCCCCCTTGGAGAAAGGGAGGAGGGCGGGCCAAGGCGAGAGTAGGGCTCCGGCCGTTTTCTTTCTGGCTTTGGCTGGGCCCAGTCTTGGTGACCAGAGGCCACCCTCAGGCCCTTGCCCCATCCCCCTCTCCATCAGCAACAGATTGGACCGCTCTGACTTCTGTTTCTAGCTCTCGAACCCACTCTGCTTTCCAAGTGCCTGCGATGAGATTTGGCCCAGCTTTAGATGAATCACCCTTTAGACTGACTGAATCAACTGATTAGGAACCTTAATTACATCTTATGTCCCTCCGCCAAGAAAGGTGATACAGCCTTGGGCATGACAGCTCATCACATCCTCCCCAGCTGCGGAGCAGGGTGGGGAATTTGGGGAGCACTTTAGGATTCTGCCTACCACAGCCTGGCTGAGTCCAGGGGCCTGAGAGAGGGATGTCCGTAATCAGGACCTCTGGTTCCTCCACCCAGTCCTTGGCTATATGTGGATGTGGAGGGGTGTGTGTGTGTCTAAGTGTCTACCTGTCTCTGTCTTCTTGCTTTTCTCCCTTTATTCATTATGTACATGCAGCCCAGCGGGCTGCCAGCTGAGTGAGCAGGGCCTTTACTGTCCTTGTCTCGTGACGCCCACGGTCTGGCTGCCTCCAGGCCCTGGGGCTGCCCAGCCTCACCCCAGCCCATCCCTGTCGGCCTGTTGCCTTGGCCACACTGCATTTTATATATTATATTATAATGTAATATTATATATTACATTATATATATTTCACAATAATTTATAATTTCAAGTGAGATTGCATTTTACGGCTGAGAAAAGTGGAACTAGCTAAGGGTATTACTTCCCCTGTCACGCAGCCAGTAAGCACAAGGGGGCTTGAATTTGCACCCAGATCCCATGCTTTGGCCACTTGGATTTTTTTCTGTTAGGCTTCCTGCTCAGGATCAGGGGCGTGATCTCTGAACTGGCCACTTCTTTGCTGACTGCTCGGTGGCAGTTTCCGTGGTAGTCAGCTGGGTCCCAGATAAGTGAGGTCACCAGGAAACTAGCTTCTAGATAACCGAGGCGCCCCATACCTATGGGTTAGCGTGCTTTTGTTCATCTGGCCCCTTAGTCCGTGCTCAGCCAAGTCACAGCTTCCTGGGTGTCACTGGCAGATGGTCAAAACAGTGAATGCTCAGCCCACAAAGGTCAAGACCCGCTGCCTGCTGGTGTTGGCAGAAAGCCAGGGGCACTGACCGGTAGCTCCTTGGAACCGGGGCTGGGTTCCAGGGCCGGGAAATGTTCAGTGAGCAGGTTTGAGGTTGGAAACTGGGGATGTGTCTGTGAGCACCAATGTGCGGGCTCTGGGGTGACATGGAGAGGCTCCTCATTTGGGGTAAGCACGGGAAGTCCTTTGGTGGGCTCTGCCAAGTTGATTTGGGACGTGGGCCATGCATCCTGCTTCCGCACACAAGCCCACAGCTAACCTCTAAACTAGGGGTGGCCCTCTGCAGCCTGTGGGTCCCTGAACCAGGGGTGGCACTCTGTAGCCTTTGGGTCCCTGTTGTCCTGGCTGCCTTTGCCCGCAGCTGGCTGACTGGGAGCCACAACCGGTAGCCTGGCCTGTGAAGCCAGAATTATTTACTTTCTCATTTTTTATAGAAAAAGTTGGCTGACCCTGCTCTCAACTATGACTCTGCCATTTTAAAAACACCTAATCCTTGAGATGGAGGAGGAAAAAAAACATGATTTGCCTTCGGGGGTAGGGGTGAGGAGCAGAGCGCTCTTTGCCGTTTCCTCTTACCTGGGGGAGGTCAGCCACTCTCCCAGGCGCCTAACCATTGTCCAGAGATGGGGCACAGGAGGTCGATGGAACTGAAATATTCAAGGTTCCCGGGGTTTACCACCTTTACTACGCTAATTTCCACGTGTATTAGTTTACTGCGGCTGCTGTAACAAGCGACCACGAAGTGGGTGACTTAGAGCAACAGAAATGTATTCTTTCCCGGTTCTGGAGGCCAGGAGTTCCAGGTGCCTCCAAGGCTGTGCTCTCTGGAGGCTGGGAATGAGGGGGCTGAGGGGATGGGGACAGGGGGATGACAAAGACGGCTCGTAGCTACCGGTGTTCTTGTGGCGGCCTCATTGCAGACTCTGCCTCTGCCATCACATGGCCTTCTCCCCTGTCTTCACCTCTTGCCTGCTTGCATGCTAAGTCGCTTCAGTTGTGTCTGACTCTTTGCGACCCCAAGGACTGTAGCCCGCCAGGCTCCTCTGTCCATGGGAGTCTCCTGCACTAGGCAGGCTCTTTACCACTGGCACCACCTGGAAAGCCCTCACCTCTTACGTGCTCTCTTATAAGGATACTTGTTAGTAGATTCAATGCCCACCCAGATAATTCAGAATTAGACCCCATCTCAAGATCTTTAACGTGATCACACCGTTTGCAGAGACCCTTTTCCCCAGTAAAGGTCACATTCTCAGATTCCAGGCATTAGGATGTGGACCTATCTTTTGGGGGGCCCACCACTAGCCCACTACACCATGAGAGACACACAGGCGGGCAGTGTAGCGTGATGGTTGTGGGCACGGTGGGAGCTGGTGCAGAAGGTTGGGGTGTAACGTCAGGAAAGTTCTAGATGTGCTTTTGGCCTCCGCTTCCTCATTGGCAAAATGCAGCGTCCACAGAAACAGACGCACCTGGCTGCCCTAGGAATGAAGTGAGAGGGTTGACTGCACTTCTGTAGGAGCGCCAGTTACTCTGAGGTCTTGCCTGGCCCTCACCGCCTCCCTCCTCTAGGCTGAAGTCCTGAGACTGGAGGCAGAGTCCGACCCCTCCTCCTTTTCTCTCCACAGCAGCCCACCCTTGTGCCCGCGACAATGGAGGCTGTTCTCACATCTGCGTCGCCAAGGGCGACGGGACGCCACGATGCTCATGCCCGGTCCACCTTGTGCTCCTGCAGAACCTGCTGACTTGCGGCGGTAGGTGTGAGCTTGGCACTTTCTGTTGGGACACTGAACAGGGACCTGGTTCTCTGCCTGCCAGGTTGTTGCCTGGCATTTAAAAAAAATTCTTGGCCCCATGGCACCCAGGGTTCAAGGCAGACTGTCTTGTTATTTGTCTTCTTTTCTAACACATGCGTTTCAAGACTCTGAATTTCCCTCTAAGCACTGCTTCAGCTGCATCCCACAGATTTTTATGTTGGATGGCATCAACGACTCAATGGACGTGGGTTTGAGCAAGCTCCGGGAATTGGTGATGGACAGGGAAGCCCCGCTTGCTGCAGTCTGTGGGGTCACAAAGAGTGGGACATGACTGAGCGACTGAACTGAACAAGTTTTGATAAATGAAATTGATAAATGACAGATTTTGATAAGTGAAAATTGTATTTTCATTTTCAGTTCAGATATTTTTAAATTGTTCTCAATAATTTTTTGGCCCTGGTGTTGTTTAGAAGTGTGTGGTGTAATTTCCAAATAGTTGGGAATTTTCTAGCTCTTTTTCTGTTCCTGATTTTTAGTTCAATGCTGTTGTGGTCTAAGCATGCACATATGGTTTCTATCCTTTTAACTTTGTTGAGATGTGTTTTCTTCCCCAGCATGTGGCCTGTCCTTGGTGAATACTCCTTATGAGCCTGAGAAGCGTCGTCACCTGCTGTTGGGAGGAGTGTTTCTCTGAATGTCGGGTAGATCGGGTTGAGGGATAGCGCTACTTAGGTTGTTTGTATCTTTCCTTACTGCTTGTTCTGCCAGTTGCCGATGGAGGCGCTGAAATCCCCAATCAGGGATTTGTCTAATTTTTTTAGTAGTTCTGTCTTTTTCCCTCCTTCTGCCCTTGACCCTCTTCTTTCCAAAGGCTGCACGGGGAGTGGTTAGGAATATAACCTTTAGGGTCAGCCAGGCCTGGGTTCCAGTACCAGCTTTGCCACTTCCCAGCTGAGTGACCCTGGGCTGCTCAGTTACCTCTCTTATCCTCCACTTCCTTTTCTGTGAAACAGAGAAACTGAGAGCATTTATCTGACGGGTTGTTATTAGTAACCGCGTGCCTCGCGTGGCCCCTGACACATGGCCCATGGGAATGCCGGCTGCCGCTAGTCATGAGGATGGCAGGAGTAAGGGAAACACAGCTGGCGTTGTTGCCGTGATGAAACTCAGTCCCCAGGCTTCCTCTCCTCTTCCTGCAGGACCTCCAGGCGACCTTGGGTGTGTCGTTCCTGTGCTCCTTCCTCTCCTGTCCTCTGAGCTCCAGGGGGCCGGTCTTTGCCCTGCCCCTTACTTCTCACCCTCACCCCCATCATCCCCATGCCTTGTCCCACACATGGCACATTTCAGGGAGCAGGACCGCAGGCCTGTCTTTCTGGAGCTTTCTCCTGCCCCACCTCATCACTGTAAACCCCAGAGACCCTGGCCAAGAAGAGGGGGGGCCCTTTGATGACTGTCTGCTGGCGGGGACACCTCAACTCTCCTGAGGTTCCCAGTGGCCTTTCTCTGCGTTCTGGCCCCAGGGTCCACATGGCTTTGTGGCCTGAGAGTGGCTTTGCAGCTTGCACAGACTTCCAGGCTGCCCTGGAAGAGACAGAGCCTGGGGCGAGAGCTGCACCAAGCGCTCAGCTCCCCCTGGGGCCCCAGCCCTGGGTTTCCCCACGGGAGCTCGCGCTCCTCTGTCACCCTTCCTCAGGGCCTAAAAGGCTTGTGTTCACTGTGTCCCCATCTCCATTCTTCCCTGGCCTCTTCTCTGGGGGCTCTCAGAAGGTCAGGGGCTCACAGAGGTCCCCAGGAGGTGCCATGGAGCCTCGTGCCTCATGCAGTGACCCAGACGGGCAGGGCGTGGCTGATGATGCCAGGGTATGCTCTGCAGCGCCCCTGCTGTGAGAGCTCAACCCAGCCAGGAGCTCGCACATGCACACATACTCACTTTCGCACATGCACGCGCACACGCTTGCCCGGCTCTGTTACTTCCAGGAGGAAGCGGTGATCCAGGCGGGCTGCTTCTGTTTTAGGGACAAGGAAACGGAGGCCCTGGGAGGTTGAAGGTTCCTCAGGTTGCCCAGCTACTGAGAGGAGCCTGGGCTCAACCTCACGTCCCTGCACATAGACACATACACACACCCCGCCCCCTCACGTCCTGGCTCTCTGGCAACATCTGCCAGGACTAGGGGCCCTTCGGGAAATCAGAGCCTGCCCCACCTGGACCCTCTTCCTCCTGGCTGGGGTGTGGGGGCGGGCGGGCAGTGGAAACAGCGGTCAAAGGCACAAGGCCTTTGGTTGGAGTTCAGGAGTGGGGCGTGGGCCACTGTCCACGCACAGCTTTCCGTGGCCAGCGTCCCTGTGTTCCTTGGCAGCTCACTGTGCACACATCCGTTGTCCCCTGTGTGTCCCCTGTTTATCCTCTGTGGCCGAACGCAGTGGGAACAGCGGGATTGTATTCATTTTTGCTCACAACTCTTCCCCCATCTCCCATCCCCATTCAGTCCAGTGTGGACCCCGCAGTTATGGGGGAGACAGT
Source organism: Procapra przewalskii (assembly GCA_006410515.1). Taxonomy (NCBI): domain Eukaryota; kingdom Metazoa; phylum Chordata; class Mammalia; order Artiodactyla; family Bovidae; genus Procapra; species Procapra przewalskii. Next base: position 475,472 of record SJYF01000664.1, on the reverse strand, counting down.
GGGTTCCAAATGTTGAAAGTCTTAGTACATCATGAAATCAATACCTTTGTGAAGTTGATGTCTTTAAAAAAATTTTTTTGGGCGGGGCATGCTCTGTAACTTATGCATCTTATTTCCCACTGGGGATTGAACCTTGGCTATAGCCGTGGAAGGGCCCAAGTCCTAACTGCTGGACGACCAGGGAACTCCCAATACCTTTTTCCTTAATCAGATTTTATGGATGTTGATGACTGTTCTGAAACTTGAAATGGAGTTTGGGCTGATTTCTGGGCCTCCAGTTTTCTGTGATTTTCCAGCAGAGGAGTGAGAGATGATGACAGGACCCCGGGAAGGGGCTTTTCCTGAGTGTCTCTGCTGGCGCCCTGGCATTCATCATGCCCGTCTGTGTCCAGGACTCCAGGACAGTGCCCCTCCCTGAGCAATACTGTCCACGCTTGGCCTGCACTAGAGAAGTGGACCCCGAGGGGGGTGACTTACCATGGCCACTGGCAGGAGGTGGCCCCAGATCTCCTGTCCTTCCCCCTCTCGGCTCACCACCCTCGCATGACTCGCTCCACCAGGGAACCTTCGAACCCCCTCCCCATCGACTCTGCTTCCCCTCCGGTACCCTTACCACCTGCCTTTCCTCAGCCCACCCCTCAGTGAAGGGCCTGGGTCCTCCACCAGCGCCCACCACCATGCCCGTGGGCTCTCTTGGCACTCACGGTGTTCTGGCCCCATAGCCCCAAATGTGTAATGGGTGTGGGTGCTGACCACTGGCTTTCTGACTTCTACTTCGGGTGGGGGTGCAGTGGACACGCCGGTGTAGCCAAGCCCTGCACACACACCCTGTGCTTTGGGTCGACAGCTTCATGGCCTACTTGGGGCTGGAGGTGGGAAGGCAGACAGGTCGCAGGGCAGTGGAGACGAGGTGGATATAGCATATATGAACGGAGCGTATTCTCCGCTTTGAAAGCCAGACGTGCGCCGCCCAGCTTTTGCCCAAAAGCCGGCACCCATGATGGTCTTTCTCTGCTCTGCAGAGCCTCCCACTTGCTCCCCCGACCAGTTTGCCTGCGCTACTGGGGAGATCGACTGCATCCCCGGGGCCTGGCGCTGTGACGGCTTCCCCGAGTGTGACGACCAGAGCGACGAGGAGGGCTGCCCGGTGTGCTCGGCCTCGCAGTTCCCCTGTGCGCGGGGCCAGTGCGTGGACCTGCGGCTGCGCTGTGATGGCGAGGCCGACTGCCAGGACCGCTCGGATGAGGCGGACTGCGATGGTGAGGCCCCGCCCCCGCCCCGTTCTCCCGGCCCCGCCCCAGCAAGGCTCTGCCCATCCCCTAGGGCACCCCCTCGCCCTCCTGGAGTTTGGGCTTTATCAGGCTGCATCTGAGGAAGGTCACTGTAGAAGCTTTGCCAAGGCTCCTCAGCTTGGGAAGGAAAAAATGTTAGTTTTAGGCCCCCTGAAGGCTCCTGGCGTCTGCCCTGCCAGTTTGGCATGAAGGTGGACTATGAGAATCTATCTTGCTTTCCCTCATTCAGTCAAGAATATTACAGAAATCCAAGACAAATGCATTAGTCAGCTTGCTTTCCATGCTTTACACCCTGGTTAATTCCCATCCCCAAAGGGAGTGCTGTCCTCCTCCAGCGAGTCTGTGGGTTAATGCTTATTTGTGGGTGATTTCTGGCATCCCACTGAACTAGGAGTTACAGAGAGATTTGTCTGGTCAGCCTGGGTCCACTCGGACCAGCAGCATCTTCCTTTAGACCGTGGCAGTGAAACAAATGTCTGTGCTCCCTCTGAGTTTTTTGTTTTATAAATGACCTTCTCGGTTGGTTCCTGCCACACACAGTCAGCACCACGGCCCCGTGTTGACTGCTACTGAGCTAGCTGTTAATAGGTCTTTGTACTTGGATAACTCAGGTTTTATCTGTTCCCTGCCCACTCATGATAAGCAGCCATTCTGTGGAAGATGAAGGCCTGGATGGAGACTAGACCAGGGATTAGCACACTGTGGCCTAAGGGTTAAATCCGGGCCACCACGTATTTTGGTAAATAAAGTTTTGGGTGCATGCTACGTCACCTCAGTGATGTTCGACTCTTTGGGACCTCATGATCTGTAGCCCTCCGTCCATGGGGTTCTCCAGGCAAGAATACTGGAGTGGGTTGCCATGCCCTTCTCCAGGGAATCTTGCCAACCCTGGGATCAAACTCCTGTCTCTTATGTCTCCTGCATTGCAGGCAGATTCTTTACCATCTGAGGCACCAGGGTAAGTTGGTATTCTTTACCAGCTTAGCCACCTAAGTTTCACTGGGACACAGTTAGACTCGTTCATTTACACATTGTCTGAGGCTGGTGTTGCATGAAAACAGCAGAGCTGAGTAGTTACTGTAGAGACCTATCTGTCTCTTTACAGAAGAGTTTTCTGAGCCCTGCCTTACACTGTTGGCCCCAGCTCGGTCTGGTGGCCAAGATCTCGGCGGGTGGCAGGAGCCCTGATGAGGAACCACTCCCCCCCGCCTCCCACTGTGAGAGTTTCTCCTGGTGGAAGGAAGCCCTGGGAGAACAGCAGGCCCTGGTGCAGGCTCTGGGTCCCACCCTCCGTTTCAGAAGCTTCCTCTCCTGCTCGGTGACCAGGAGATCTACCCACTCATTGCACGGACAGGGTTCCTTGTCTCCAGTTACGAGCGTGGGGCACCTGGGCCAGGGCAGGTGGGGAGCGTAGACAGGAAGTACTGGGGGCAGGTGACCGGCGAGCCCCCAGGCAGCTCCCTTCCTCACGGGGCCGGCACCCTTTCCAGGTCAGCAGGGAAGCAGCGGCAGCTGCAGTACCCGGCCTTTCTTTTCCCCTTCCCCCGAGAGCCTGAGAGCTGCACCAGTTGCTTGCATGGCCAGTCTCTGCCTTTCCGGTTGAGCTCTGCCCCCGCTTCCTGATCCCCAGAGCTCTGCGGGTGCATCAGCTGTCCCCTGCCCCGCCTGGTTAGGAGCCTGGCTCCTGTGGGCCGTCCCTGACCCCATGACCTGGGACAGAGCCTGGGCTCAGGGGCTGTGGGAGGTCTGGTGCTTTGCAAGCCTGACCCATGGTAGGATCCTGGTGAATAATTACCTCCCTGGGTCGTTGAGGTCTCTTCCCTGCCAGCCCGTTCCCAGCATCTCACAGGCCTTGAAAGGGGGTCACTGAGGGGAGGGTGAAGGCGCCCCGACCTGGTCCTCGCAGGGGTCTCTTTGCCTGTTCTGCGTTTGAACCCCAGGCCTCTGCTGCTGGGTCTGGGGTCGCGGGGCTGGGTGCACCTGTTGGTGGTCATCTGCTCAGTGCTCCTGGCTGCGTCATGCCCTCCAGCCTCTCTGAACGCAAGGCCCCTCCTTGCAGCCGTCTGCCTGCCCAACCAGTTCCGCTGTGCCAGCGGCCAGTGCGTCCTCATCAAGCAGCAGTGCGACTCCTTCCCCGACTGCGTCGACGGCTCTGACGAGCTCATGTGCGGTGAGCTGGCCTCCTGCAGAGGGCGGGGTTGCGGGGGGTGGCGGTCATCCTGTGCTGGGCTTCTGTTCCAGGACCATGGGGTCCAGAGGGAGGAAATGGTGAGGACCAAAGAGGCTGGGAGTATCCGGCCTTGGTGGGGGAGTCAGGGAAGCCTTCCTGGAGGTGGAGGCAGCTGTGAGAAGGGAGAGACGGAGCTAAGGGGCATTTTAGCTGGGACAGACGCACAGAAGCAGGCCCCTTTGGAGAAGGCAGATGTGGGTGGGGCTGACTGTGCTGGGCCGGGCCTGAGTGGCAGGCAGAGGCCGCATGTTTCTGCCCAGAGACCTCACTCAGCAGTGTCTGCCAGACAAAATCACCAGATGGAGTAGGGGCTGGGTCCCTTCCCTGGCAGCCTGCTGTCTGGCCAAGGAAGAGCAGTGTGTGGCCGTACGCAGAAACACATGTGCATGCACACACACACACATACGTACACGCATGTGCTGCATGCCCCTTGAATGACATGGTCTGTATAGTCAGGGGTACCGGGGGACAGAGGATGGGAAATGAAGGCAGTCAGAGGAGACTTCCTGGAGGCAGTGGCTCTTGAAAGGCTGTCGGATTCAGACAGGAAGGGAACTGGATTCCCAGGAAGTGGGGATGTGTCCATGCATCTGGGGATGTGACGCCTTCGTTCACGGCAGAGGGACCAGGGTTGAGAGCTCTGACTGCAGGATAGAGATGACTTATGAGTGGGGAAGAAGGAGGGGTCCCCAGGGGACTCACTGAGTGCTTTTGTACCATCCCATCAACCCAGGGCAGGCCCCTCAGCTGCCACCTCGGGGTGAGGTCTGGGGTCAGAGTGCGCAGTGGGGTTCTGAGTCCTGCCCCTCTGGCGGGCAGGTGTCCTTGCTGACCGTGTCTGTCTTCGGCCTCCCATGTGATTATGACCCCAGTCGTTGGGGTGATTTTCATCCATAGTCAGGCCTCCTCACTGGAATCAGCAGCTTTCCTCCCTTTCTTTGGGGGGTTTGGCCGGCTGGAAGGGACGGAGTTGATTGTCCCTAGAACCGTTGTGCTGACCTGATGGGAAAGTGAGTGTTGTTTGGACAAGGCTGAGTCTAGAGCCCAGGCCAGGAAGCCCCAGGTCAGGGGCGTGAATAGGAAGAGGCTGCTTTGGGGGAGTCTCTGGTGAGGGGCTGGGGACGGTGGGAGAGCTCAGTCTGGCTGAGGAGGGGCAGGAGGCCGCTGTGGGCAGGCTGGAGGGGGCAAGCCCTTCAGGGATGTTGCCCCAGCCCCCCAGCATCTCCACCAGTGGGTCCTGGGCCGGGGCGGGTACGAGCCCTCCAGGGCACACAGTGCCTGCCCCCCCGCAGGAGGCCCGCTCCGTTTGGGTTGACGTCCACCGTCTTTCCCTGCCCGGCCTCTGGCAGAAATCACCAAGCTGCCCTCGGACGACGGCCCTGCCCGCAGCAGCGCCATCGGGCCGGTCATCGGCATCATCCTGTCGCTCTTCATCATGGGCGGCGTCTACTTCGTGTGCCAGCGCGTGGTGTGCCAGCGCTACGCGGGCGCCAGCGGGCCCTTCCCGCACGAGTACGTCAGCGGGACCCCCCACGTGCCCCTCAACTTCATCGCCCCCGGCGGCTCCCAGCACGGTCCCTTCACAGGTCAGGAGCCTGAGCCCCGCGAGGGCCCTGGAGGAGGTGGAGAGGGCGGCCGGGGCGGGCTGCAGGGCGCGGGGGTCAGAAATGCTCTTTGGACTTGAGCTGAGCTCGTCTGCGTCGCCCACTGGGGACACCCGTCACGTGGGGTTTCCTTTCCTGAGCCTGGCTGGGTCTCCTGGGCAGAGGGGCTGGAGAAAGCGCTCTGTGTCCGTGGGGCGCCCTGGCCCCTGACCAGGCCTCACTCCCCCGCCCCACAGGCATTTCGTGCGGCAAGTCCATGATGAGCTCCGTGAGCCTGATGGGCGGCCGGGCCGGGGTGCCCCTCTACGACCGGAACCACGTCACCGGGGCCTCGTCCAGCAGCTCGTCCAGCACCAAGGCTACACTGTATCCGCCGGTGAGTGGGGGCAGGAGGAAGCCCGGCGGCTCGGGGTGCCCCCCCAGCCCATGACATCAGGGTTTCTAGAATTACCAGCCAGCCCTTCCATCCCTCAGGGTGAGGGGTGCGTTCACTCGCCTCCCCGTCCTGACCTGTAGTTTTTTCCTTTCTCTTCTTTTACTGGAGTGGAGTTGCTTTACGGTGTTGTGTTCCTTTCTGCTGTGCCACGAAGTGAATCGTGTGTGTACATACTTTCTCTCCTTCTTGGACCTCCTTCCCACCCCCTGGGTTTTCTGTTTAGAAAAGCGCACCCCCTGTTCACTGTGGATAATCCGGAAGTCACCTGAAGTCTAAAAAGTGGAAGTCGCACCCATAATCCCACCTCCCAGGGCTGCTGTCTGGCGCCCGTGGGTCTGGGTGCCAGTCTTTATTCCGAGGGCCTCCCCTCCACTGCAGGGCCTTTCTGGCTGGACATGAGCTTCCCTTCAGTGTCCCCACCAGAAACACCCTATTTTCCCACCTAAGGCCTTATTGGCTCCCAGAAACTAGCTGGATTGTTTTCCGAGGCCAGGCACTCAAGGGGTCATTGTTGTGCTGACTTTTGCTCCCTGGAGCTTCCGGCAGCCCAGGTGGGTGTGGGCGGGCTCCAGGCCACACCCTAGAAGGAAATGTTTGTAGAGGGGGGCAGTCCGAAGCCCTTAGTGTCCAGGATCCCCAGGGGGACCTTCTCCTTCCTGCTGGCTGGGAAAGCACCCTGTTGCCAGGAGCATGGCCTGGGGTAACCCGGTGAGCCTGATGCATGGACGCAAATCTGGGGCTATGTGTCAGGTTCTGACTTCACCTCGTTCTGTGCTTCTTAATCCCTCAATACCTGACTTCCCTGTGATGAAATACTCTTCTGAGGTGAAGATGGCCCCTTAAACTTCCTCTGGGGGAGTCCCAGCAAGCGCCGCCCAGCAGGACGGGGCCTGCCCGCCCTTCTGAGTGTCCCCCATATCCAGGGTATTGCCCTTCCTTATGCATCTGATCCGGGAAGGGTCTAGGAAGGAGGCGGCAGGGGTTATTATCTTGGGTCCGCAGGATTTGGTCTGAGTCTCCTGGAGGCTACGGGGCTGGGCTCTTTAGGGGTGGGGGAAGCAAAGAGTCAGCAGAGTGGAGTT
>SJYF01000664.1:427335-444690 GCA_006410515.1 Procapra przewalskii | reverse complement strand
TTTTTTTTTTTTTTTACTGTGGTGAGAGTAGAGATCATAAATTTGAGGTTTTGCTAAGTCAGACACAACGGAGCACGCAAGCACGTTCTGAAGTATTCATCTTTTAAAGTCTCTTTCTGGTGCTTGAGGACAGTATAAAAAACTTTGGAGTCCCTCATGTTATATAGAGCCATATTTTTTCAGTGTTCTGTGCTGTGAGATAATCACACATGTCTCGAAAGATCACATTTTTTTTTTCCTTTTGGTTTTTGAACTTTTATTTGTTTATGTACTCAGCTGTGTGGCATGTGGGATCCTAGTTTCCCGGCCAGGGATCAAACCCGAGCCTCTGGCAGTGGAACTGTGGAGTCTTAACCACTGGACTGCCAGGGGCGTCCTTGAGGATTGATGATCGGCTCTGTTAAATGTTGCTCTTGATTTGTTAACAAATTTCACCTGGTAACCAGACAGCTGTGCTCTGCAAAGGGCCAGTTAATGAACACGCCAGGCTCTGTGGGCTCCGTAACCACTCAGTTCCGCTGCCGTGCTGCGAAAGCATTCATCGCCAACACATGAACAAAAGAAGCTTCCACTAGAACTTCATTTACAAAAAGAGGCGGGGGGCTGGGTTTGACCTGTCTTGTTCTAACCTATTTTTTAAATTTAATTTTTAATGGGATCATACATTCCAAGAGTCTGTATTGGCATGTGTACAGCTGTTGAACGTTAAGACCACCAGTTTAAGTGACAGAATGTTGCGTAACCGCCCGCCTCCCATTCCTCCCTCTTCTCACCTCCCTTAAGCAGGGCTGCCCCGAGTGTCATTTTGTTGATTAACTTTATGGTGTTAGCACCTGTGATGAATGTATCCTTTTATCCTTAAATAATGTAGTTTAGTTTTTGCGTGTCTTTGTATACATTGAATCATTTTGTTGTGTAACTCACCCTCTCTCCTCTTACTGCTTTTTGAGATTCATGTGTGTGTTTGAGTACTGACATCTTAGGCACTAAGACATATGTTGTGATGCTGACTATATTAGTAGTGAGCCAGAAAGACACTGTCATTGTCCCTGTCCTCTGGAAGTTGCATTTTAGTGGAGAAAGAGGTTAACAGGTGAGTCAGAGATGACAGCTGTCATGGGTGGCACAGCTAGGAGCAGAGTCAGCTGGGAGTGGCTGGGTGGGGGCTGTTTGCAGATTGGATAAGGTGGTCAGGATGGGCCTTCCTGAGACCTCTGAACATCAGCAGGTGAGGGAGGGAGCCACGTGGCTGCAGGTGGGGGTGAGGTAGGGGGAGTCTTCAGGCAGAGTCCAGTGTGCGTGCGGTGCTAAGAAGGGTTGTAGCTGATGTGTTGGGGAGACAGAGACCAGCCTGGTTGGGTGGAGGATGGCAGGGGAGGAGGTCAGAGGGGCGGGGCAGGAGCCATTCATGCAGGCCAGGGGTAGGATTTTGCCTTTTTCTGTGAATGAGATGGGAAGTCGTGGAAGTGTTTTGGGCAGTGGTGTGACATGAGATCTGATATATGTTTTTAAAAGGTCCCCTGAAACTGTTAAGAATAGTTGTCCCTCTGGTGCTGAGGACCCCCCAGAACGGCGACAGCAGCTTGGACTGAAGGGAGGCAGGGGTGGCAGGGAGAGGGGGTGGATGCTGGATGCCTGTGGACAGTAGAGCTGCCAGGATTTGCTGGCACATTGAATGTGGCTGAGAAAGAGGGTGAAGGTGCTCCCTTCTGACCAGAGGTTTCTGCTTGTGGTCGAGATTGTGGGCGGCACCAGTTGTTGAAGTAAGGTTGGGGTCTGGATCCGCTGCTCTTGTGAAACTCCAGAGAGCCGCCTGGAGCCACGTGGGATGCAGGTGTTCGGAGCGGAGGGGAGAGGTCTGGCTGAAGACAGACGTGAGAGCGTTCAGTGTTCTCTGACACTTACAAGTCCTTGATGCTGACTGAGTGCAGGGTGAGGGCCGAGGCAGCGAGCAAAAGGGGGCCGGGCAGTTTCCGAGGTGGAGGAGGAGCAGAGGGGCCTTGAATCTCTGAAGTCAGGGGAGGGGTCTTCAAGGGGGAGGGAGGGAGAGCCCCGTGCAGTGCTCCTGCCGTGCCCTCTAGGGGCCTGGGGCTTCGGTGGCACAGGAGTCATCGATGGTCTTGATGGGAGCAGTCCACACGCGGTGGTGTGGGGAGGGCCTGGAAGGGAGGCTTCCCGAGGGCTTGAGAGCAGAGGGTGCAGAGGAAAGTCTCTCCAGGCTTTATACCTTGCAGAAATGTTTTTTGCGCTTGTCCAAAGCCTCATTGTTCTTTACTGGAAACAGTCCTATCCCATAAGGGTAGGACAAAGAATAAAATGAAATATATTCAGTCTGAAAAAGAACACAGGAGCGAAAAGGAATAAACTGCAATTACACACGTCAGCGTGGGCTTCCCAGGGGGCTCAGTGGCACAGAATCTGCCTGCCAATGCAGGAGACATAGGTTTGATCCCTGTCAGAGGATCCCTTTTGCTAGAGGGAGAGTTGGGACCATGAGAAGGCTTTGTTGAGATGGTGAAGTTACAGTGTTTTTGTACTGTTGGTGGGAAACGACATCTGTACAGAACGCACACCTGATGACATGCATTTCTGGGAAGGAGACAGGGAATGGACCCACGGGCAGCGTCCACCGGCTCTTGCTTGGTAAGAGGACGGGAGCAGACTTGGGTGCGCGCATGGTGGGAGCAGGACTGTTTTCTTTTCTTGATTCACTTTATTTGTTTTGGCCGTTCGGGGTCTTTGTTGCTGCTCGGGCTTTTCTCTGGTTGGGCCGAGGGGGGTCTACTCTGTATACACGGGCTTCTCGTGGCAGAGCCCAGGCTCTCGGGTTTGCAGGCTCAGTAGTTGTGGCGCACAGGCCGAGTTGATCTTCCTCGACCAGGGAGCGAACTTGTGTCTCCTATGCTGGCACGTAGATCCTTTACTACTGAGCCCAGGACGGTTTTCTGCTCAGTGAGACAGGAAGGAGTTATCAGTCAGTGGAAATGAGGGTGAGTAGGGCCTGGAGAATTCCACGGGTTGTATAGCCCGTGGGGTCGCAAAGAGTCGGACATGACTGAGCGACTGTCAGGGCATGTGGTCTGTGAGGAGAGAGAAAGTGCGGAGTATTCTCTGGAAAGAAAGAATGTGAGTGGATCTGCAGCGTGGAATGGGCTCCTCAGGGGAGCCATCCTAGTGTGAAGTGGGAAAAAGCAGTTGTGTTCCTTTTCCTGGGGCTAGAGTAGGCAGTGTTGCAGCTGTGGTTTCTGCACGCAAGGGTGAGAGAGCAAGGGAAGGCCACTGCCCTGGGTAAAGCAGGGAGCTGGGGGGAGCCTGCTGTGCGGTCCGGGGCGCATCTTGGTGCTGTGGTGGTCTAGACAGGTGGGATCCTGGGTGGAGAGGGGGAGCGAGGTCCAAGAGGCAGGGGCTGCCTGTGTGCGTGCAGCCGAGTCATCTTGTACAGCAAGCAGGAGGCAGCACAGCGCTGTTACGCATCTGCACTCCCGTTAAAAGAGGGAAGGCCAAGGGGTGTTTATGATGGGAGGCCTGGACTTGGAGCTGGGAAGGGAGGCAAGTGAGGCCCTGCAGACAATGAGTTTCGGCTACATTGATGTGTTTAGTTGCTAAGTTATATCAGACTCTTCTGCGACCCCATGGGGGACTGTAGCTTTCCAGGCTACTCTGTCCATGGGATTGCCCAGGCGAGAAAACTGGAGTAGGTTGCCTTTTCCTTCTCCGGGGATCTTTCTGACAGGGATCAAACCTACGTCTCCTGCATTGGCAGGCAGATTCTGTGCCACTGAGCCCCCTGGGAAACCCACGTTGACGTGCCGTGTGTAATTGCAGTTTATTCCTTTTTGCTTCTGTGTTCTTTTTCAGACTGAATATATCTCATTTTATTCTTTGTCCTATCCTTATGGGATAGGATTGTTTCCAGTAAAGAACAATGAGGCTTCGGACAAGCGCAAAAAACGTTTCTGCAAGGTATAAAGCCTGGAGAGGCTTAGAATTGCAGGATAGGGCGACCTGGGCAGTCTTAACTTCAGTTAAAAGTGATTGAACTTTGGTTAGAGGTGCCCTCCTGCCAGCACTGTTGTCCTACGTCTTTGCCAGCTCTTGGTATTGTCAGACTGCTTTATATTTGTCAAATTGGGGGTTATGACCTTACATCTCATCAATTACTAGTTTTATTGAGATGTAATTACATGTTACAGTTTACCCATTTAAAGGGTACAGTCTAATAGGTTTTAGTATGTTCAGAGAATTGTGTAATGATCACCACAGTCTAATGTTTAGAACATTCATCATCCTAAAAAGAACGCTTGTACTTGTTAGCAGCGACTTGATTTCCACCTAACCCCTGGGCAGCCACTGATGGACTTTCTCATGGACTGGCCGGTTCTGGATGTTTCATGTAAATGGAATCGTACAGTATGTGGTCTTTGGTGACTTGCTTCTTTTGCTCAGCATGTAGCATATTTCAGTACTAGCGCTCTGTTGTGTTGAAGCGCATGGACATACCATTATTTACCCATTCGTAAGTTGATGGACGTTTGGCTTGATTCCACTTGTTGACTGTTACCAACCATACTGCTGTGGGTGTTTGCCTATGAGTCTTTGGAGGGACGTAGGTATTTATTTCTCTTGGTGTGTACTTAGGAGTGGTATTGTTGGGTAATGTTCCTGTGTTTTAAAATTCTGAGGAACTACCAACCTGTTTTCCAGAGTGACTGTACCATATCACATCTCACCAACACCATACCAAGGTTCTAAGCTCTCCATGTCCTCACTAATATGTATTCTTCTCCTTTTAAAAACAAATTACAGCCGTGTTAGTGGGAGTGAAGTGTGGTGTGGCACTGTGGTTTCCCTTTCCTGAATGACTAATATTGCTGAGCATCTTGTCATGTATGTATTGGCTGTTTGTGTATCTTTTTTAGAGGAAAGTCTGTTCAAGCAGTTCTTTGCCCACTTTTATTTATCACTGCGTGGTTTTAATGTTCTTTTTTTCAAATTACTAATGACGTTGAGCATCTTTTTTTGGCTATTTAGATTTCTAGTTTTGTGAAATACCTTTTTATGTCTCTCTTTTTTTTTCCTGTTTATGTCTTATTTTTCCTCTTGAGTTTGATTTTTCTTATTCGTAGGAATTCTTATATATTCTGATTCTTATTATCTTTGTGACAAATATCTTTTCCCAATTTGTGAATGTTTTACTGTGTTTATGGGATTTTTAAAAAGGTGTTTATTGAAAGCATGTAATAAAAGGACAAAAGTGGATTTTAGTATTTTCTGATCTTTTCTTCTGTCCTTTATACTACCCAGGTGGAAGAGGAAATAGATCTTTTGGTTTATAAGTAGTTGTCTTTTTAAAAGTTTTATGTTCTTTTCTTCCTACAAATTTTGCATATTTTTTGTTAGATTTTTCTTTGGTTATTTTATGTTTTTGTTGCTGTTGTGAATTATTTTTTTAAGTTAACAATTTCTATTTGTTGGCAAATGGAAATGCAGATGACTTTGTATGTGGCTATTATAGTAGCTTCTCTAGCTTAATAATAATTTGCTTGTGGACTCTTGGGGATTTTATGTAGATAATCATCTCATCTGTGAATAATGACAGTTTATTTCTTTCCAGTCCTTTTATTGTTTAATATATTTTACTTTAGTCTTACTGTGTTGCTGCATGGCAACCATCACCAGTGGAGAATATAAATGGTAGTGTTGGGCATCCTTATCACAGTCCCAGTTTTAAGGGAAATGCTTTTATCTTTTACCATTGCATGTGTGGATACTTTTTTTTTCTTTTAACAGGTTGGGGAAGATTTCTTCAACCTTAGTTTACGGAGAATTTTAAAAAAACAGCTCACAAGTGGGCACTGAACTTACTTGAATGCATTAGAAGTTTTTTCCACTTATCTACTTACTTTTGGCTGTGGTGGGCCCTGCTTTTCTAGCTCTGGTGAGCGGAGCTTCTCTCTGCTTGTGATGCGTGGGCTTCTCTCGTTGCAGAGCAGCGGGCTTTAGGGCGTGTGGGGCCTCAGTTCCCTGACCAGGGATCAGAACGTGTCCCCTGCATTGGCAGGCTGATTCTTAACCACTGGGCCGCCAGGGAAGTCCTAATTGAATGTGTTTTCTACATCTATTGAGATGATAATATGACAGTTTTTCCAATTTGATAATGATGTATTCTTTTAAAAAAAGGTTTTTTTGCTTTTTTAAAAAGTAGATGTTTTCATCTATTTCACGTTTTTGTTGTTGTTTTTCTGTTTGTTTTGGGCTTTTTTCTGGCCTTTCCATACTTGTGGAATCTTAGTTCCTCAACCAGGGATTGAACCTGGGCCCCAGCAGTGAAGAGTCCTAACCACTGGACTGCCAGGGAATTCCTCCCTCTCCTTTTGTTTTTAATTTGCTAATATCTCAGGATTTATGTATCTGTGTTTATTGGTGAGAATGATCTCTAATTTTCCTTTTCTGTTGTATTAGCCTTATGAGTTTTGTTATCAAGAGTATTCCAGTCTCATAAAATAAACCGTAGTGTTTTCTCCTTTTTATTTTCTTAAAGGGTTCCTAAGTAAAATTAGGATTATTTGTTCCTTCAGTGTCTTATAAAACTTGCCTGTAAAACCATAAGGGTGTGGTGTTTTCTGTCTGAGATTTAAAAATTATTGATTTGATTGCTTTAATATTTATAGGATCATTAGAGTCTTTTCTTTTTCTTGAGTCACATTTGGTAATTTATGTTTTTCTAAAACTCATTTTGTCTGAATTTTCAGTTATATTGGGAGAAAATTATAACTTATTATTTTTGGAACCTGCCTGACTTGTAGTTAATTAATATTTAATTTCTTAAACAGGATTCTTAGGTCATTAATTTCTAGCATACATAATATGTACTTATATATATGCAAATAGAGTAGTAATTACTTTTTAACACTTTTGCTGTGTAGGATTTTTATCTTTCAGTTCTGAATATATTCACAGTTTCATTTTGACTTCTTTCTGACTTAGAGGTTTAGAAAGTATATTGAAAAATCTTGATATGTGTGTGTATATATATCTTTTTAAGTTTTGTTACTGATTGCTAGCATACATTGTGCTCATAAGATGTGGTCATGTGATGCTTATTCTTTGAAATTTGTTGAGTCTGTTTTAACGGCATCTGCTGCTGGTGCTAAGTCGCTTCAGTCATGTCTGACTCTGTGCGACCCCATAGACGGCAGCCCACCAAGCTCCCTCATCCCTGGGATTATTCTCCAGGCAAGAACACTGGAGTGGGTTGCCATTTCCTTCTCCAATGCATGAAAGTGAAGTTGCTCAGTCGTGTCCGACTCTTAGCGACTCCATGGACTGCAGCCTACCAGGCTCCTCCGTCCATGGGATTTTCCAGGCAAGAGTACTGGAGTGGGGTGCCATTGCCTTCTCCCCTTTAACGGCATCTAGTTAGTGGCAAATTTTTATTCCATGTGTGTTTAAAAGAATGCGTTTCTGATTTTAAGGTCAGGTTTTCCCATGTCTGTTAGATGAAGCACGTTAATGGAAGTCACATTCAAACTAGTGTCCTTAACTGATATTGTCTGCTTGTTCCGTTAGTTACACAGAGGGGTGTTGTTAAAATTTCATTATGATGGAAGATTTGCTGAATTCTTGTAGCTCTCAATTTTTGCTTTATCTTTATAAGTTTAGAATTGTTTCTAGTGACTTGCACAGTCTGTCACTCTGTAGTGAATCTTTGACTCTAGGAACGTTTTTTCCACTAAAATACGTTTTGTTGGGTATTGGCATAGCTGTACCAAGTGACTTTTAGTTGTTTGCCTGATAAGAATTTTTTTGCTTCTTAAGTATCGTCTTTGGTGTGCCTTTTGAAAGCAGCACATAGCTGGATTGTTTTTTCATTATTTGACTTCGCATATTTCAACTAATTTACATTAATTGTGATTGAAATATTTGGTTTATTTCTACTATGGTATTTTTGCTTTCTGACTGAGGTTTTTTCCTTTTCTTTTTCTTTTCATGCCTATGTATTGTGGGATTTTTTTCCCCTTAATTCCTGTCTACTCTTTTTGCCTGTACTCAGTAAGAGATTAGACGCTTCTGGTGATCTTAGACATTTCATGTTTAACCCAAGGCCTAAAGTTAATTGGTATCTTTATCCTTATAAGAAACTTTTGAATGTTTTCAGTCTCACGTCCTTCCCGATTTATGTGCATCTGCCCAATTTTCATTTTGCTGCTCTTAAAATCCTACAAATGGGGCATTACCAAAAAATATTGTCATTCTCGAAAGGCATTTTGCCTGCTGTCTAGTTCTAGGTTGATGATGGCTTTCATTGTTTCCCCTGAGCACTTCGACAGTATTTCCTATCTTTTCCCACTTGCTATTGTGCTTAATTAGAAATGCCATGTCAGTCGCCCCTCACCCGGGAGTCTGAGGCACTCTGCGCCTGCAGTGCTCTCCATGCTGACCAGTCCCGCGGGCGCGTCGAGCCTTTTTTATTTTTAGGTTGCTGGTGTCGGCTTGCTCTTTTGGTGTCTTGCTGCTTTTGAATAATCAAGTGCCAGATACTGTTTTGGATATGTCTCAACCAGTATTCAAAAGAACTTAAAAAATTACAGGTAAAAGAGGATATTCATTTTACTAAGAGCTGGCAGATGTGATTTTTTTCTCTGTCCTTTAAATGGAGTGTCAGTAACGAATTTCTTAAAGATTTTCTGCTCTTTCATTTGGTTGGCTCATTTTGGGGCTTCCTAGATGGCAATAGCGGTAAAAAATCCTCCTGGCAATGCAGGTAGATGTAAGAGACAAAGGTTCAATCCCTGGGTGGGGAAGACCCCCTAGAGGAGGAAATGGCATCCCATTCTAGTATTCTTGACTGGAGAATCCCACGGACAGAGGAATCTGGCAGGCTACAGCCCATGGGGTCTCAAAGAGTCAGGCATGATTCTTTTTTTTTTTTTTTATCCAAAAATGGAAAAGATTTCCAGAATAAATTACCTTTTTGAAACAAGATCATTTTGATTGCTATAAAACGTTTATGTGAACCTTAAATGCGACTCTAGCCAAGTATAGAACACCAAAAACAATCTGGAAAAGGGATGTGGACCAAAATA
Source organism: Procapra przewalskii (assembly GCA_006410515.1). Lineage (NCBI taxonomy): Eukaryota > Metazoa > Chordata > Mammalia > Artiodactyla > Bovidae > Procapra > Procapra przewalskii. The sequence goes on along the minus strand of SJYF01000664.1, from coordinate 435,604 downwards.
GATTACCAGCCAAATCTGTCTTTGGGAAATGAAAAGAGTGGAGTTCAGCATTTAGAGTGGAGAAGGCAACGGCACCCCACTCCAGTACTCTTGCCTGGAAATTCCCATGGACAGAGGAGCCTGGAAGGCTGCAGTCCATGGGGTCGCTGAGAGTCAGACACGACTGAGCGACTTCACTTTCACTTTGCTGCATTGGAGAAGAACATGGCAACCCACTCCAGTGTTCTTGCCTGGAGAATCCCAGGGACAGGGGAGCCTGGTGGGCTGCTGTCTCTGGGGTCGCACAGAGTCGGACACGCCTGAAGCGACTCAGCAGCAGCAGCAGCAGCATTTAGAGCACTTGGCCTCTCCTGGGGGAGAGGAGGGATGGTCTCATACTTGTTGGTATTTGTTCATACAAAGTCTTTTCTTATTCCAACTAATCAATGCAAAGAGAAATGGGCCTGCTAGTGTAGGCTGTGTGAGGTTGGAACTCCTTCTGTGAGGCTGGTTGGCAAGCCTTGTAGACTGAGGAAACATTAAGGGGCTTGGGGTCAGCACTGCTGATCCCAGGAGTAAGGAGTTAATCGCTGCTTTTAGTCCTTCCCTAGTGATTTTCAGCGATGCCAAGGGGCTCGAAATGCACAGGCATCATAGCCACTGTTTTCATCAGCTTTCAAGGAGTAAAGTTTGATGAGCTTGCAGAGCAGTGAGGAGAGAGTGAGAAGGGAGCGTAGGGAGCACGCGCTGGTCTAGCAGAATTGTTGTGAGAATTAAGGGTAAACATCACCGGGCATGTTTGTGTTTATTCCCTGAAAGAAGAAGAGTCCATTCCTGCCATTTACCGTATTGTCAGGCCTAAAACTGTTTCAGCTTTTGGTGCTAGTTCCTGCTGAATTGCCTCTTGATTGATGTGGACCTTCGGCAGCCTGCCCTTGCTCATGTACCCACCTTGCCCTTGTTCATTGTTGTTCAGTCACTAAACTGCATCCGGCTCTTGGTGAGCCCCTGGCCTGCAGCACGCCAGGCTTCCCTGGCCTTCCATTATTTCCCGGAGTTTGGTCCAACTCATGTCCATTGAGTTGGTAATACCACCCAGCCATCTTGTCCTCTGTCACCCCTTTCTCCTCCTGGCCTCAATCTTTCTCAGCATCAAGGTCTTTCTCAATGAGGCGGTTCTTTTGCATCAGGTGGCCAAAGTATTGGAGCGTCAGCATCAGTCCTTCAGGGAATATTCAGTGTTGGTTTCCTTTAGGACTGACTGGTTTAGTATCCCTGCTGTCCAAAGGGCTCTGAGAGTCCTCTGCACCACAGTTCAGAAGCATCCATTCTTCAGCACTCAGCCTTCTTTAGGGTCCCACTCTCATGTCCGTACAAGACTACTGGGAAAACCATAGCTTTGACTATACAGAACTTTGTTTGCAAAGTGATGTCTCTGCATTTTAAAGACGCTGTCTGGGTTTGGCATAGCTTTCCTTCCAAGGAGCAAGCATCTTCTAATTTCGTGGCTGCAGTCACCGTCCACAGTAATTCTGGAGCCCGAGAAAATAGAATCTGTCATGGCTCCCGCTTCTGCCCCCTCTGTTCGCCGTGAAGCGATGGGGCCAGACGCCGTGCTCTTAGTTTTTTTGAGAGCTGTTTTAGACCAGCTTTTCCACTCTGCTTTTCCACCTTCATCAAAGAGGCTTTTTAGTTCCTCTTCACTTTCTGCCTTTAGGGTGGTGTCATCTGCATATCTGAGGTGACTGATATTTTTCCCAACAATCTTGATTCTAGCTTGTGCTTCATCTAGCCCAGCATTTTGCATGATGTACTCTGCATATAAGTGAAATAAGCAGTGTGACAGTATACAGACAATATACTCCAAATTATTTCGCTTTCTGAGCTCCAGCTTCTTCTATGTAAAATGGAAATAATATTAAAGTTCTCTTTTCCCCATTGAAGTTAACTTTGGGTAATTTGAATTTGTACGGATTTTTTTTCCTTATGAGTTTATTAATGTAGAAATTATAAATTTTCATAGAACAAGTGATACGGTGAAGCTGACTTTGTTAATGATTAATACCTTATTTTATGAAATCTCTTACTGGCTTTGGTTTTGAAATCTTGACTGGTGGTAGGATGTTGTAAAATTTTCTTTTTTACTCTTTTGACATTTTTTTGTTTAGAGGTCTTAGTTTAAAAGAATTGGTTAATGTGTGATTATATTTACTTTGAAAAAAATAAAAACAGATAAGACTAAAATCTCTTGCTCACCTTCCCTCAATCCTTTTCTGTCTTCTGCTGTTAATCTTTTTTTTTTTTTTGGTCTGTTTTCTTGATTTTCTTCTGTTTGTGTGTTTATAGAATGGGAAGCCCAGTGTTAGGCATACACATTTTATTTTTCTTTTTAATCATTTATCACTTTTCATCGATTCCCATGCAGTACACAGATCTGCCTCCTTTTTAATTACTTATATGAAGGTGTTTTTTATAGCCATTTCCCAGATCAGTGGGCTTTAGATTTTTTTCCTATCATAGACAATTTGACTTGCTTTTAGTTTCTTACAGTAAAGCACTTCGAACTTAGAAGCTTTTCACAATTTAGTGTTTGGTACAGAAATAGGTAAAATACTGAATTATAAGCTGGATTCTTTGCTTTTTATCTTTATATATAAAGTACAACTGTTAAACAGTGGATGGAAACCTCGTTTTAGAAAGCTTTTCTCTTTCCTTTTCAAATGATGTATGACATGTATGATGTTTTTAAGCTCAACTGTAAATGAAAAATTATTTAGCAGATCTTTTTTGCTATAAAAATATGTAACACAAATTTATATTTTAACCATTTAAAAAATTAATAAATTTATTTCATGGAGTGGTTTTAGGTCCACAGCAGAATTGAGCCAGCAGCACAGAGCCAGAAGCCCATATACTCCTTGTCTCCCCACATGCCCCCTCCAGCCTCGAGAACGTACACTGACACGTCATTGTCACTTATAGTCCACAGGTTATGTTAGGTTCGGTCTCAGTGTTAGGTATTCTTTGAGTTTAGACGTGTGTAATGACATATATCCAGCATCATAGTAGTCTACAGAACACTTCTACTGCCATAGAAATCCTCTGTGCTTTGCCTATTCATTCCTGCCTCAGACTTAACCCTTGACAACCACTAATCTTTTTAAAGTGTCTCTAGTTTTGCCTTTTCTGGAGCGAAATATGGTAGAGATCATACAGTATTGTAGCCTTTTTAGACTGGCTTCTTTTACTTAGTAATACACAGTTTAGGTTCCTGCATGTCTTTTCACTTCTTAAGAGCTCATTTCTTTTTAGTGCTGAATAATATCCATTGGTTGTACTACAGTCTGTCCATTCTACCTGAAAGACATCTTAGATGCCTTCAAGTTTGGGCAGTTATGAAAAAGCTCATGCAAACATCTGTATGCAGGCTTTTGTGTAAACATAAGTTTTCAGTTCAGTTGAGTAAATAGCATTGAGCATGATTGGTCTCATAGAATGAATTAAGAAGTATTCCTTCTGCTTCTGTCTTCTGAAAGAGACTGTAGAGAATTGGTACAATTATTTTCTTCTTTAACTGTTTGGTAGAAATCACCAGTAAACCTGTTTGGACATGATGCTTTCTGTTTTAGAAGGTTATTTATAAGTGATTCAGTTTCTTTAATAGATAGAGCCCTATTCAAGTAGTCTTGCGTGCGTTGTGACAGATTGGATCCGTCAGGGAGTTGGTCCATTCCATCCAGGTCATCAAGCCCATGGCTGTAGAGCTGCTCAGAAGACTCTCCTACCCTTTTGTGGCACGTGAGATCTGCAGTGATTCCCCTCTTTCGTTTCTAATGTCAGTAATTCTGGTCTTTTTTCCTTAGTCTGGCAAAAGTCTTACTGATTTTCTTGATTTTGTGGGGAGAGGGCTGGGATACTCAGCTTTTGGGTTTGTTGATTTCCTCTACTGATTTCTTGTTTTAAAATTATTTTCTGCTCTGATTTTTATTATTTCAGTTTCTGCTTAGTTTGGAATTAATTTGCTCTTCTAAGGCGAAAGCTTAGATTATTGATTTTAGATCTTTCTTTTTTGATATGTGCTTTCAATCTATAAATTTTAATCTAAGCAATGATTTTTGCACCCCCCCTAATTTTAATAAGCTGTTTTTTCATTCTGTTCAGATATTTTAAAAGTTCTCTTGAGAATTTTTTCTTTAATCCATGCATTTTTTAGAAGTGTGATTTGTAATCTTCAAGTACTTCTGGTTTTGCCAGCTGTATTTCTGTTGCTGACTTGGTTTGATTGCATTGTGGTCTAAAGGCAGACATGGTATGATTTCTGTTCTTCGTTTGTTAAGGTGTGTTTCATAGAACATGGTCTGTCCCGGTGCGTAGTCCATGTGGATTTGGGAATGTATAAGTTGCTGTCACTGGGTGCAGCCGTCCATGCATATCGACTGTGGACAGTTGATTTTGATTGATGGTGCTGTTGAGCTCTGTCACGTCTTTACGGATTTTCTGATGGATATATCCGTTTCTGATGGAGGAGTAGTAAAGTCGCTACCTGTAAAAGTGGATTCATCTATTTCTCCTTGCAGTTTTATCTGTTTTTAACTTGTATTTTGATTGTTACTGTTAAGTCGCTTCAGTCTTGTCCGACTCTGCAGCCCACCAGGCTCCCCTGTCCCTGGGATTCTCCAGGCAAAAACACTGGAGTGGGTTGCCATTTCCTTCTCCAGTGCAGGAAGGTGAAAAGCAAAAGTGAAGTCTCTCAGTCGTTTCCGACTCTTTGCAACCTCATGGACTGCAGCCTACCAGGCTCCTCCATCCATGGGATTTTCCAGGCAAGAACTGTTAGGTGTTGTTAGGTGCATAGCATTAAGAATTGTTATGTCTTCTTAGAGTATTGGCCCCCTTTTCATTTTGGTAATGACTTTTTTGCCCTGAAGTCTTCTCAGTCTGAAATTACTATAGCTACTCCCACTTTGTTTAATCAGTGTTAATATGGTACAACTCCATTCCTTTACCATTAGAGTGTTGGGTTTCTGTATTAAAGTGGATTTCTTATAGACGATATATGGTATACCTGGGGGTGGGTTTTTATTTTCTGTATTTATCTTGATAGTGTTCCCTGAGATTCCTGATCTGTGGTTTGGTGTCTGATATTCATTTGGGGAGATCTTGGTCATTATTGCTTTCAATATTGTTTCTCTTCTTTTCCCCCTTCTCCTTCCAGTATCCTATTGCACGTATGTTAAACCTTTTATGGTTTCCCTGGTTCTTGGATGTCTTGCACCCCTCATCCCCATTTTTGTCTTTTCTCTTTGCTTTTCCGTTTTGGAAATTGTAGGTTCACATCTTCAAGCTCAGAGTTTCTTTCCTCAACTATGTTTAGTCTGCTAATGAGTCTATCAAAGACATTGTCCATTTCTGTTAGTGTTTGGTCTGAAGCATTTCTTTTGATCCTTTCTTAAAATTTTTGTTTTGATTATTTTTTCTCTTATTGCATGTTGTCTACCTTTTCCACTAAAGCCCTTAGCTTTTCTGTTCTGATAATTCCAGCGCGTCTGGCATACATGACTTTTTTGTTTTGTTTTGTTTTGTTTTTTTGGTTGGGGGGCACAGCACATGGCATGTGGGATTCTAGTTCCCTGACCAGGGATTGGACCTTGCACCCCTGCAGTGGAACCGTGGAGTCCTAACTATTGGACCCCCAGGGAAGTGTGCCTGTAAGTGGCTGGTTCTGATGCTTGTTCAGTCTTTTCAAGCTACTTTTTGCCTCAGTATGCTTTGCAGTCTTTCTGAAAGGCAGACATGATACTCTGGTAAAAGGAAATGTGAAGAGCAGACCTTTGGAAATGCAGTAGCGGTGTCTCGGGGACGGGAATGTTCTGCAGCGCTGCGCGGCCGCAGTCTTGGTGAGCTGTGACCTTCACCGGTGCTTCTCTCCTTTTTCCCTTCCTCAGGTGGTGCGGGATGGCTAGCGTGGTCTGGACTTGTGTGCTCCTCTTTCCTCACGCGGAAGGTTAGAGGGGCTGGAGTTGGAGATTCCCTTCCTCCAGGTAGGTTAGGTTCTGGTGAAACCCCAGCGGGTTAGGCTCTGGGAAAAATTTTTTTTCTTTTTTGAAGGCGAGCTTTGTTAAGGACCGAATGTCCTGATGTTTCCAAAAAAAAGTTTCTTTCCCCCTCCCAGAAACATGAGGGGAAGGGAAAAGTCTACCCACTACCCACTGAAGGACATTTTGGTTGCTTCCAAGTATGGAAGAAGCTGCTGTGAACATCTGTGTGCAGGATTTTGTTGTTCGTGTTTTCAGCTCCTCTGGGTAAATAGGAAGGCGCATGACTGCTGGGTTATATGGTAAGAATGTGTTTAGTTTATATGAAACTGCTGAACTGTCTTCCCAGTGCCTGCACCCTTCTGCACTTCGATCAGCAATGACTGACAGTTCCGGTGGCTCCACACCTTCCCCAGCACTGTGGTGGGGCGGGGGGGGTCAGCCTTGTGGACTTCGGCCATTCTAACCGGTGTAATTGGCATGTTTTTGGTGACATAATAATGTGGATCACATCATTTTTAGTGGCCGTATTTCACTGGATAGATAAGAACATGGGTTGTGGGCGACCTGATCGTTTGTCCTGTGGTGGTGCCCACCCACAGTGTCCTTTGACCTCTATATTTGGACATTCCCCCCCCCTCCCGTTATGAACTCTTTGGACATTGTTATATATGAGACTTTTAACTCGGGATGAATACCTTAGGATGAACTCGTTAAAGCAGAGTAGTTGGGTCAGGGAATGTATAGATTTAAAAACCCTTTGTTATCTATGGCCAGAAAAATTACCTTAGTTTATACTTTTATCAGCAGTTCCATCTAATTTTATATTAATGTATGCTTAAAGTCTTTTTTTATTAGGGGAAAATTTTAACATCCACAAACATAGAATAGTATCATGAACCCTCAGGTAATCAGCTCCAGCCCCATAAACCCAAGGTCAGTGGTGCCCCGCTTACTCCTTCAGTCCCGCATCTCTCCTGGACTCGTACTGGATTAAATCTCTGTTGAAGTGTGATAGAAATACAGAAGAGTGTACATCATAAATGGGTTTTCACAGTCTGAAACCCACCTGGGTCCTAGGCATCTCTTTTGTCCACTTTCAGTCATACTGTCTGCTGAGCGCAGCCAGGGCCCTGATACTTAGCCAGGTTGATTATTTCTGCCGAGTCTATTCCTTCCGTAATCTGTGGTATGTTCGCGTGTGTCTGAGCTTTTCTCTTGACATTGTGTGTGGGATTGTTGGGGATATACCTGGAGGTGAAATTGCTCGGTCGTAGAGGTGTGCATGGCTTCCCCTTTGGAAGCCTGTGGCTGCCTCTGCTAAAGTAGCGGTACAGGCGACATTCCCCCAGCACTGTGTGAGGGCCCATTTACTCCATCCTCTCTTGAATAGCTCCTGTCTTCCATCCTTTTCATTTTACCTACGCTCCTGGCTGTGTGGTGATGCCTTACAGCAGCTGTAACTTGAGCTAGTGAAGTCAAGTACGTTTTCATGCCTTTTTTTGGTTAGTTAATTTTATAAAATTTTATTCACATATTGTTGATTTATGTGTTAATTTGCTATACCGCAAAGTGATTGTTTTACACACATACACATGCACACTCACGTCCTTTTTAATTTCATTTGTTTACTTATTTTTGGCCGCACCATGAAGCATGTGGGGTCTTGGTTCCACGAACAAGTATTGAACCCCTGCCCCCTGCAGTGGAAGCATGGAGTCTTAACCACTGAACTGCCAGGGAGATGGATTCATTCTTTTCCATCATGGTTTATCACAGCATATTGAACATGTTTCCTTGTGCTCTACAGTGGGACTTTGTTGTTTATCTGTCTTACGTGTAATAGTTTGCATTGGCTGTTCCCAAACTCAGTCCTTCCCCCTCCCTGGCCATGCCATAGTTATCCTTGTTTAATGAATGTGCTGTGCTTAGCTGCTCAGTTGTGTCTGACTCTTTGGGACCCTGTGGACTGTAGCCTGCCAGGCTCCTCTGTCCATGGGGAATTCTGCAGGCAAGAGTACTGGAATGAGTTGCCCTGCCCTCCTCAAGGGGATTTTCCCAACCCAGGGATCGAACCCAGTCTCTCACATTCCAGGTGGATTCTTTACCATCTCGGCCATCAGTTAAGCCCAAGAATACTGGAGTGGGTAGCCTGTCCCTTCTCTAGGGGAACTTCTCCACCCAGGAACTGAACTGGGGTTTCCTGCATTGCAGGCGGATTCTTTACCAGCTGAGCTACCTGGGAAGCCTTTTTT
>SJYF01000664.1:405393-427321 GCA_006410515.1 Procapra przewalskii | reverse complement strand
TTTTTTCTCCTTTCAATGAAGAGTGATATTTACGTCTCCTCTCTTTTTTCTGTTGCGTTATCTGTTTTATCTTGTTAGCTCTCTGTTGATTCATAGCAGTTACCCCTAAACCTACTGGCTTATGACAATGGTAAACATTCACTATCTCATAGTTTTTGTGGTTTAGGAACTTGGAAGTGGCTTGGCTGGGCTGTTTGGCTTGGATATATGTCATCAGCCTTCCAAGTCTTGACCGGAGTTGGAGGATCCTTCCCAAGGTGGCTCATTTTCATGACCAGCAAGTTAGTCCTGGCTGTGGTGGGGAGGCCACAGCTCCTTGTCATGTAGGCCTTTGTCCTGATCCCTCAGTGTCCAGTCCTCAGGACATGGTGACTGACTTCCTCCTCAAAGAGAGAGCTGACAGAAATAGCACGAAGTGGAAGTGATGATTTTTATGACACGACCTTTTTATGATATGACTTTTAATTTTGTCATATTCTGTTTGTTAGGAGAGAGTCACTTACTTTGTCCCACCTGACAGTGAAGTTCTGTTTTCTGAAAAATGTCAAAAAGTTTGTGGACAAATTTTCACACTCAACACGTGGTAGGATTTTTTTTATTCTGGATATGAATTTTTCAGGAGATATAAATATGGTGAATATCTCTTCCCTATTCTCTGGGTTGTCATTGTGTCTTTTGAGGCAGAGGAGTTAATATTGATGTAGTTAGTTAATTTTCCCTTTATGGTTAGCCTAAAACTCCCACAAAGTAGTAGCTTGATACTATCCAGTACCTAGTCAGAGCTGAAATTTTCAACTGTCTCAGATACGGTAATTTTTATATGTAGAGTTTTCTAATATTTTCAAATTGAGAGCCAAATAAAGTCTAGCAATTAAAACAGTTCCTCCTGTGCCTCTTGCCGCCTCTTTGTGAAGACCTGGGTTTTTGTCTGGCACTCCCACAGAGTTCTCTGTCTTGTAAGCAGGTAGTTGTGAGTTTCTGTGTTTGGGCGGGAAACTGGACTGTTTACCGTTTCATTGGCGTTTCTTCTTTCGGTTGTGATTGATCTCTGGAGGTTTACTGTGGACCCAAATTGAAATTTTTAAAGGGCTTCCAACCTGAATCACATAGAAATTCATTCAGATTATAGTCCTATACTATGTCTTGAAATGCACTCTGTGTGTGTGTGTGTGTGAGGCCATCAAGAGCGCCTGGTCTCTGTAGGAGACCTCTTGCTGCCTGGAGGAAGCCTTACCCTCTGAGGGTACCACCCTCTCTGGTAGTTCATATGTCACGGGGCATAACATAAGGGGGTCTGACACATCTTTGGAGGGGGCTCCAAATCCTCATCTCCAGGGGTTTTGTTTTCTTTGGTTTTTTTTTCACTTGTTATATTATTGGAATGCAGTACTGTGTTAATTTCAGGTGTACAGCATAGTGATTGGACATTTGAATGCAGTCAGTCCCCTACATACAAGCCTTCGTACTGTGAGCTTTCAAAGGCTCAGACGTTTGTTTGCGTGTCCAGTCAGTGTCTGGTGTGTGTTGTCCGTGCGCGTGTCCTCTGCAAGTGGCCGTGCTTTCCAGTACTGTGTAGTGGAGAAGGAGATGGCACCCCACTCCAGTGTTCTTGCCTGGAGAATCCCAGGGACGGGGAGCCTGGTGGGCTGCCGTCTATGGGGTCGCACAGAGTCGGACACGGCTGAAGCAACTTAGCAGCAGCAGTACTGTGTAGAGCACCGTAGTGCACTGTTTCAAGCCCAGGATATCCGGAAGCAGGCGGAAAAGCAGCGGTGGTGTGGCTGGGACTGCTGAGAGATCTGTGACACAGGAAATGGCAAGGAGGTTTGCTTTGTGTGAGGAGGTCCTGTGAGCTTTTGAGTCATAGGCCCCGAACATAGGATGGTGCCCAAGAGTTGCAGCAGCCGTTCAGAATGCAGCCCAGCGCTGCCGTGTCACCGGGGCGAGGAAAGGGACTGCTCCTCAGACATCACTGGGTAGTTTTTTCAGGAGGGTGGATAGAACTGAATTCGGTAAGGAACCAGAACCTGCGCTGCCAAGTGCCGTGCGTGGCAGGCAGGAGTGACCCTGCAGCTAATCCTCCGTCTCCTGATGCGGACGACCCTGCGGCTCTGCCATCCCCCCCGCCCCTCCTCCAGGCAGTGGCTCTTCTTGCCTGTTCACTCGATGCCATACTGGCCTCTTCAAGGTACTGTACTGGGAGGTTAGAAATGTTCTTTATGTTTTGTGTTTGTGTGGAAAGAATTTACACTGTTACAGTTTAGCCGACTGTTATTTGGTCATCGGGGCTAACTGTTGGGCTTATTAACAAATCGGGCTTACAGACGTGTTCTTGGAACAGAACTCATTTGTGTGTGGGGGACTTACTGTACATTATGAGATGATCACTACCCACCTCTTATTTATTAGACTTTCCATGTTAATAACCAGCTACTTGTTTCTTTTCCTCCTTGTCCTGTCCACTAGCTTTCCTGCTCTCACGATGATCTTTTGAGTTGTGATGACTAATGTTTTAAGGGTTGATGACTCAAAATCTTTTTATGCTACCTTGATTTTCCAGTCTTCCCCAGTTTCTGTCTTTCCCTTTTGACTGAAAATTTAACAATGGAAAATTTTAAAAATTGAATGATTGTTAAAGAAGTAGACAGCATTTCTTAAAGTCCATGTATGTGTAAAGTTTTCTGAACAGTTCTAAACTAATTAGAAGGAGCTAGCTAGGTAAAAGGAGATTGTCACTTTATATGTGTTGTTTTAATAGTTTAAAAGAATGTATTTGTATAAATTCAAATGATGTTTTATTGTAAAAATGCAAAATATGAGAAGCAAAGAAGGCCTTTCTCTGATCCCACGTTATGGGTTTTCCTTCATAAAAGGGCAGCAGTGAGCCCAGCTGGAACAGCACAGCTGGAAGTTGGGACACATGAATCTGGTGGGCTCTGGAGAGCAGGTCTCAGTAAATATTTGTTGAATTAAACAACGAAAAAAGTAAAGTTGTTTTCCTAATAAAAACTGTACTTCAAAGTGTGGTTCAACTTTGGGTAAGAGGTAAAGTTTTCCATGTTCGTTTTTAAATGAGTGTGCATGAAGCATACTGATTGTTGGCCGTCATGCCTCCAGCAAATATCTGGGTGCCCGCCTGGGCCAGGCCTGCGCTTTCTATACTTTGGTCACATGTGAGTAAAGTGATGGCGTGCTGGTGCCCCCAGTGGATCAGGACAGTGTCTCAGACACAGAGCAAGCTGCACATGAAGTCATGTGTTTTCTAATGGCTTCATGAAATGGCAACAGGTAGAGTTACTTTTAATGTATTTTAACCCAGAAATACAAAATATTATCACTTCAGCATGTCATACAAAATTATTACTGAGATATTTTCACTTCTTTTTGTACTCAGTCTTTGAAGTCAGCTGTATTTTATACATGAGCACTTCTCAGTTTGAACTAGCCATGTTTCATGTGCTCCAAAGCCTGGCACGGCTGCCGCAGTGGGCCCCACAGAGCAGATTATCAGCAGTGTCTTCATTGCTCACACGGAGGGGCAGGGGACGTGGACTAGGAGCCAAGGTTAAACGGTGGCTTAAAGGGGCAGAGGAGCCGCAGGGGGACACGTTAGCAAGCTGTTTCTGTCCTCTGGGTGGTGGCCAGAGAAGCGGGAGAAGGGAGGTGCAAGGAAGATGCAGTTGACACAGTTCTGGTGAATTGGATGTTGAGGGAAAGAGGAGTCCACCCCAGCTGGGTGTGCCTTTTATGGGAGGGGTGGACGTGGTGAGAAAGGGTTTGTTAGGTGATCGGTGTGTGATAGAAAGCAAAAGCCTGTTTAGGAGAGATTAAATTTAATATGCTTGCAAGACATCCAAGGGCAAACGGGTGCCTGTGTTGGAGGTGCAGAGATGGCCTTAATAAGTTTTATAAATTTGAATCTCATTGTGTTTATAGAGGTATATTTAAAAACCCGCAGAAATGGCTTCATTTATTCAACAAAGCCCTTTAAAAAAGCTTCTCCCCAAGTCTTGCTTGAGTTGCTGCAGCGATAGTGTGAATAGAACACGTGGAAACTGACGCCCTGGCCACTGTTGTCAGCCCGGGAAGGGGTACCTAGGTCATGTCCAGTCTGAACCCGGTGAGAACCTCTGCCTTAGAGGACACTGAGAGGTGGCCAGTGAGAAAACAAGGAGGCTGTGCTCTCAAAGAAGCCAAGGAGAGACTCAGTCAGGAGGGTCTAGCAGTGAAGGGTACTGACTGCTCGGAGAGCGAAGCTGAGACAGGAGAGAGTTTCGCTTGGAGTAGCCCCATCGGGAGGGCGCTGGCGACTTGAAGAGGCAGTTTCAGTTGAGTGGCACAGATAGACACCAGATTGGACTGAGGTGAAGAGGGGATGCTGTGTGACAAAGGGCTCCTTTTCTTTTACTTTTAAAGAACCACGACAAATCATTGAGAAGACAGACCCAGTAGAAAACAAAGGATACAGACAGACAGTTGGAGAAAAGTGAAGTATAAATGGCTCTTAGACAAAAACAGTGCTCCCAAGAGAAGAGGATGCTGGGCACGGGTGTGAAGAGCCAGGCGGGGGCTGGTGGGAGTAGCCGTGGCCGCTGGGGAGAGCCCTCGGGCTTTGTGTACCTAACTGGAAATGGGCCTTGTATTAATCTAGCAGTTCCACTTCTGGAAACTCTGGCATTTTTTGATGGTAGTAAAAATTGAAAACTAAATGGTCATCAGTGGCGTCCTGGTTAAATCACCTGTAATGTAAAGGAAAGTCAGCATCAGATAAAACATTTGGTTTTGTCTTTTTCTACCATGCTGTAAATGGTACTTTGAGAGTGAGCCTGCCCCTCCCACCATTTTATAAGATTGAGAAAAATACCAGTGGGTCTGTTATTGGCACCGAAGATATTTGAAAATACACCTTTGGAGAGCAGTGTTAAGCCTGTCGTTCTCTCTTGATCTGCCTTTTAACACACGTCACATAAATTATTATCCACTATTCCCTTCTCCTGTTTCCTGTTAGGACTTTTTGTCCTGTTTTTCATATGTTCTGAGCTATAGACCACAGGAAAGATGGATATTACCTGTCTTAAAGGTTCATGGGTGAATTCACTCCCGTTTTCCTTATTCCATCTAAATATAGCCACAACTCCTTTCACAGGAGGATCGCTTTACTTGGTCTGGATCATTGACAGAGTAAGCGAACGTCTGCGGCGTCTAAGAAGCGTGCGAGTAGCGGTGGTGGCTCCTGCAGGCTGCCTGGTGGAGGGGGCTTCCTTGGCACACTTTGTCAGGGAGGGGCGGTGCAGCCTGGGCGACGCGTTCTCGCGCCCCCTGCATTCACCCGGTTTTACTGATCTCCTTGCTTTGGAGAAAGCAGCGTGTCCCATATGGACGTTAATCAAACATGAAAAACTGGGCACCCCTAAAGAGACCAAGCCGGTCCCCCAGCGGAGGACGCTGGCACGGTGCAACTTTAAACTCTCTATCACTGGGACTCTCTACTTTAAGATCTTGCTTAAATTTAATTTCTCTTGAGTGTGAGACTGCAGTTGTTCATCGACGCCTTTCTCTTCATTTGTTGGAATCCGGGCTCCACTTCTGTTTCTTTGCAGAGCCGCAGAAAAGTAGCAGTGTAGGGTTTGGAGCGCCTTGAGCGGCCGCTCAGCCTGATCCTCTCATCTCACAGCTACGAGGACAAGCTTGAAAAGGCGAGGCTGCGTGTCTGGAGGTAGACTGAACTGAATCAGTGTTCTCGTGGGCTTCCCCGCTAAGTTTGGTGGAGTGAGGGGTAGTGTGAAACCCTTCAGTGATCAGAGTGAGGTGACCTGCCAGAAGCTTGAGGGGGGGAGTATGGCTTTAGTTACTTCGCGAAGGCATTAGAACTCATTTACCTGCTGCCCTAATTTATTTTTAGTCACAGAGACAATCAGAACCCTCTTTACATATTTTGGTTGAGGAAATTGAAGCCTACAGATGTGAACTTAACCCAAGATTGTAGACTATAAATGTTTTATTCTGTGTGCTTTAATGTGAGCTGAAACGGTGCTGTCTGGTAAAAATAGTATTCTTTTATCTGTGCTCAGTGTGGCTATTTAAATTAAAAGTGAGAATTCAGTTCCTTAGTCTTAACTAGCTGTATTGCTGGTACTCATGACTGTGTGTGTGGCCAGTGGCTTACTGTATTGGACAGTGTAGGCACAGAGTATTTACCTTTAAAAAAATTATTTTTTTTTTTACAACTTTAGAAATGTTGGTGCTGGACACCAAGAGTTATGAGTATGATTAGAATTGCCAGTTAGGAATCAGATTTGTGTTTAAAAGTAGGGGGAGCTTGTAGCAGTGCTTGTGGTTGTGACTTGGGCCCTTTCTCCATTCCTATTTCATCTGCTCTTTAGGACAGTAACTAAGAGACTATTTGAAGGGATTTTCCTTTTTCATCCCTTAGATATCCTGGTTTGCTAGTTGAAAATCCCATTCCTGGGTTGAGTGTTCAGTGAATACATTCATTCATCTTCGTGTTGATTAGCGTGTTTTCCAGTCTCTGTACTTGAGTTTCACATACTGATCGCTTGGTTACCAGGATGTCCTGTAGCAGGTTGATGATGCCTTTCTTGCTCTTGTACTGTGGATTATGGAAGTTTCAGCTTTTATGTCAAATTACGCTTGCTGTGCAACTGTGGGTGAGCCAGCTAAGTGGAGCTTTGGCGATTGGAACCCTGTCCTCTTTCGTACCATCACTCCTCCTCTCTGCACACTCACATTGTAATAAGCAGAGTTGGTTTTCTGGGCTTTACTTCGGATGCTAATTTACTAATTTATGATTTGGCTCCATTTTAATAGCAACTTGGGTTGGATTGGCTTTATGCACAATGGCAGTGATTGGAGTGTCCATTAGGGTGCATAGCCAGACGGTGATGTAATCTGATTAGGGGCCAAAGTTTTTATTTAAAGTACTTTACATTCATGATTTTGCTTTTGAAAGGTGGTAGTATGGATTTCCCTTGGGTGTTTTATACTTTAAAAAGTAGTCTTTTTGTATTCTTGGTACAGGTAGTTTTGGTTACTGGTTTCAAAGTCTGTATTTTTGCCACAGCTTGTATTAAATTGGTATTTCTGAAATTAGCTGATAGTTACATATATGTGTGTGTGCATATATATATATAATACATAAACACAATTATTTTATATATACTATATATATATAAAGAGGCCTCTGAAAATGATGTTACTTATTCAGGTTGTTTGTCTCAATTATGAGTGTTTGTGTGCTCATTTTTTATGATCTTTGTGGTCAGAATATGGGGGGGGTTATTTTCTGTGTGCTAGGCATTGAGGATAAAATGTTGAATAAAACTTTATAAAGATGGATAGTCTTCCTATCTCACTATCTTGCATCTTTTTAGACTTGGGTGTTTGGGAACACGTGTGAGCACGCTTGCAGAAAAAGGGTTATTAAAGTCCACACGGGGACGATTGAGTCGGCCTGTTTCAGGACTTGCTGGTAACAGTAGTTGCTTGCTTCTGTGTCCAGGCTCCAGGCTGTTTCACCTGTTTGTAACCGAGAGGTTGTTTTTAGTTGTGTATGATACGTGATACAAGGAGAAAATATTTTTTTGCCTGTTATGTAATAGCTGTAGTTTCCTCTTGTGAATTTGCATCTGTGAAGAATATCAGGGAATTTATTTTAAAAATTCATGTAAGAGCATAGAGAGGTTATTATTCCTTTTTTCCCCCAAAGTGAATTAAAAAAAATTCAGTGTTCTTTTGGAGTACGTCCTTTCTTATTATTCTCAACTACAATATAGGAATAGTACCTAAGAGGATTGAGAAGCCCATGCATAATGCTGGCACAGAGGGTTTGTAAGGGCAGACGTTCGCTCTTGTTATTCTCGAGTTCTGTGACTAAGCAAGTATATATTTAGTTACTGTTTAGTTGAGAATCTGTTCCTTTGCTGTTTTAGGCTAAATGCAGCCCTCATTCTTGACTGATATTTTTATAATTATGTTCTTACATTCTCTTCGTTGGCCTTGATCAGACTGATTAGTATTGGAAAGAGGAGACCCTTTTTGATAGGGTTATATTGTATGGCTGTTGAGGAAAATGTGACACCTTTAAGGAATGATTGGCAGGAATAAATATGAAAGTAGAAATATATTGTCTTAAAAAACATCTTGTTTTCCCTTTGTTGAGGGGGCGCCTCTGGATCCATTTCCTCTGAGAGAATAATCTAACGCTATCAATTGTTGTAGCCTGAATGTTTGTGTTCCCACTCCAAGATTCCTATGTTGAAACTTAATCCTCACTGTGGCGGTTTGGGGGAGTGAGGCCTTGGGGTGATGAGGTCATGAGAGTGGAGCCTTAGTGAAGAGGCTTGGTCATCCCCGAGGGTTCCCTTACCCGGACCCTGCAAAGGCCACTGTCTCTGAACCAGGAAAGGGGGCCCTCACCGAGACGATGGACTTCCCAGTCTCAAGAAGTGTGAGAAGTAGAGTTCTGTTGTTTGTAAGTTATGCATGTATGGTATTCTGTTATAACCCAGGAGGACTAAGACATCAAATGATTCTTCAGTAGCAAATCTCCGTTTTCCTCCTTTAGCTTCTCTGAGTTGGTGCAGTTGGACCCACTGTTCTGTAGCCGTGTCCTTTCTCATTTTTGTCCTTGCCAGGATTGGGAACTCTTTTGTCTTTGTTAATCAGACAGTGCTGTTTTCATTTCACCTTCGCCATCAGCACCATCTTGTACCCACAGGCGTAGAGCAGAAGTTTTGCCCCCATTTCACTTCTGTCCATTTATTATTTCACCAAGTCTTGCTTCATTCTTTCTGTAATTTGCTGCTGTCCATGGCCACCAGCACCGTATTTAAAATTTTGATTGTTTTTATGTTAGATTTATGAATTTATTGAAACAGGCCGGAAGTTGAGAGTTACTTTAGCCCAGCCCCTTTATTTTGTAAATGAAGAAGTGGACCCTGAGGCCAGTTGGCTCGTCCTAGGTCACACAACTAGTGAGCAGCTGGTGGTGTGCTTCTCTGGTCTCAACACTCAGTGCTCACTCCCAGTCTAATGTTCTTCTTAAAACGCATTTGAAAAAAATTCTTTTGGGGTCAGTTTTGCATACCTCCAGTTAAGGGTGAACCAGTTTTAGGAGGTTGGATAGATGACAGCATTTCCTAGGCACCCCTCCCTCTTTTTCTCTTCCCTGAAGGTAACTTAGAACTCTTTCAGCCCGTTAAAAAAAATACATATTTACCTCCATATGTCTCAAGAGCATTTTGGAAGAGTTCATACTTGTATGCATGCTTGCTGATTTTTTTCTTCTTAGTTTTAAGTCTGTTGGTTTCCTGCTATGAAAACGGGCAGATAAAGATTCGCTGCCCCCCACCCCCCACACTGCACCCTCGTCCCTGTCTCCAATATAGTTCTATTGCGATTTTGGTTAAATCAGTATTTTATCTATTATTACTTGGGATACTGTTTATAGAGTCAAGTGGTACATTACAAATACTTTCTGTAAACAGCTTCTGGTTTTCCTAGGAAAAGTTGCCTTTTTTTTTTTCTTTAATGTATCAATCACTAGTTTAGCCTCTTAGCCAGTTACATATTCAGTTACATATTCAGCTTAATCGTTGGAAGGAATTTTACCTGCTCCAGACTGGGCTGCTTGTGCTCCCTGCTGGGACCCTGGGAGTCCTTGCCTCTCTTCTTCGTCGCCTGTTTCTCTGTTGTCTTTCGTGCTGGTCTCTCTCTTGTTTTAGTGGAGCACAGTCTCTAGCAGTTTTCTGAGAATGGACTGTGGGAGGTAAATCTTCTGAGACTTTCTGTGTATTCTTTATTGATAGATTGGCTGGGTATAGATTTCTGGGTTGGAAATAATTTTCCTTATGTATTAGTCTGCTGATTACACACACATCTCCCCGACACACACACACACACACATGGTTGGAAATAATTAATTTTCCTTATGTATTAGGCTACTGATTACACATACACACACACACATTTACACATACACACACATGGTTGGAAATAATTTTCCTTATGTATTAGGCTACTGATTACACACACACACACACACACACACACACACACACACACTTTTATCTTCCTGAGGATGTCAGATAATTTTTTAGGGTACTTTTTTCCTTGTGTAGTCTTTTCCTCCATCATGCATTTTTCTGTTTGTTTTGTTCTCTGTGTTTCATGATATAGGTTTTCCTGAGATGTTATCAGAACCTGTGTTTTTCTTTCATGTTTAGAAGTTACATACAACACATAGAGTTGAATTCATACGACAGTTCCATTCTTTCTCAGCTTTGTTCACTGTCTATGAACATAGTTTCTCAGATCTTCATTTCTAAATCACATCTTCCACTATAAGGAACGAGGAGTCCTTGATAAGGGAATATTCTAAAAACATGAAAAGTACACATTCCTCTGCTTGAAGGGGTTCCCCTTGGCCAGATCTGGGATAACTTGAGCATCAGAATGAATGGTGATGTTGATAAATTAAGAATCCATGAGTCCATACTACTAATGAATTAAAGAATGAGTGGGGAGAAGGAAGTATACTTTAGTTATAATGGCAGCTGGTAAGTGTAGAAGGAGCAGTAGATTTACAAAATAAACATAGTTTTATAACTGTCAATAGCAGTTGATTCAGACAAGAATTGCCAGAGGTCACTAAAACTACTGGGTGAGTGTTTTAAGAATGTAGTATCGAAATTTATTTCCATACAGATTATTTACTAGTTAATTACTGAGGGGAAAATGGTTATTTTACAGTGAAGAAATAAGACAGATATTTTCACTAAGTGATCAAAATCCCAATAATGGGACACATTGATACCATCTTACTACTTATGTGACACTCTAGGAAAAACAAACCTCACTTACCATTTGTGTGGTGTTACTGCCAGAAATTCATACCCTGGGTTCTTCAGATGCCATGAAAGACAGGATTGCTGCAGAACTGTTTTAGATGGAGACACAGTGTCGGGTGTGATTCGTGAGCCTGAATTGAGGTGAAGGGGGCTTGCCATCAGGGACATCACAGAACAATTGGCAGAATTGGAATGTGAACTATATAGTCTATATGGGACTGTTAATGCGTTAAATTACTGATTGACATAAGTACTGTGGTTGTATAAGAGAGTATCCTTGATCTTAGGAAATACCTAGGGAACTGTTTAAAGGTAAAGGGCATGATGGCTGTAGAAATGCAAATGTTTGGGATGGGTAAAAGCAAAAGTGATTAGTTGTGAATCTAGGTGAAGGCTCTGTGGGAGTTTCTTGTTCTGCTCATGCAACTGTTCTGCAGGTTTAGGATGAAACTTAAAGATGAAAGTAAGGGTGACTGATTGGAGACTCCACTTGTGGGTAGGGGCTCATTGGCTGGGTACTGTTCATCAGAGTGACTGGTTGAATTCCTTTGGTTGGGAAGTCCCCAGTGTCAGGATTTTCAGGCCTTTGCTTCTTGAGGTCAATGATTAGAAATCATTAGCAGTCTTTCTCCTCGGAGAAGGCAGTAGCACCCCACTCTAGTACTCTTGCCTGGAGAATCCCACAGGCGGAGGAGCCTGGTGGGCTGCAGTCCATGGGGTTGCTACTAGTCGGACACGACTGAGCGACTTGACTTTCACTTTTCACTTTCATGTATTGGAGAAGGACATGGCAACCTGCTCCAGTGTTCTTGCCTGGAGAATCCCAGGGACCGGGGAGCCTGGTGGGCTGCCGTCTATGGGGTCGCACAGAGTCAGACACGACTGAAGTGACTTAGCAGCAGCAGCAGCAGCAGTCTTCCTCCTAGCTGGAAACGGCAGAGCCCAGTAGGAGAATCTGGAGCGGGTAGGGTGGGCAGCTGAGTGGGCCCCACTCTGCATTCTTCCTGCAGTTCACAGGGTCCCTCTGTTTTTAGTGGCAAACCCATCCTCAGCTCTGCAGGGGTCACCATCCTTTCTGGCTTCCTCTTGTCATCTGGGGCTGGGAGGGACGGAAGAAGGCCAAGGGGATTTGGGAATCTTAAGTGTTCATTGACTAACCTTTTTCAGCCAGTGTTCCTTTTGCTTCCTTCCAGCACTCCTCTAATTTTGTTGGTTCTTGGGATTATGCCTTTAAAAAGCAAGACAAAACACCAAAACAGTTCTTTTACTGTAGTTTTAGAGATATTTCAGTGTATGTTCAGTATACATTCTTTACCCAGGAGTAATAAGAATGCACTTACGTACCATTTCACTCTGTTTTCTGTCTTTTGATTTTGTTTCTCACATTCTCACACTTTGGAATAACCAGGTTTCTTACTATCAATAATATAGACCCACTGTTAGCTGTAATTCGTCTAAGGGAAAAGACTGCATAATTAACACAGACCTTTTCCCAGAAAAGTCTTACTTTTTACAACTTCATAAGCACCTGGATTTGTGATGCTCTGAGCGTGTTTGAGGGCTGTTTTATCATTTGGCACGTTGGGGCTGGCAGGTCGGTGCAGCTCTGCTGGGAGCCTGTGATTGACCAGCCTGGAAGTGGATGAAGTGGGTGGTCTTGACTGGGGGGATAAAAAATTGTAGATCACTTGAGGGCCCTGCAGCTGCTCAAAGTTAAGTGTCAGACGTGTGGGGCATGTATGCATTTTGTGGAGTAAGTAACTTCATTGGATTTTTAAAGGGCTCTGGAACCCATTCCATGGAGAGGGGTTGTGATGGGACTAGAATCACCTGCAACATTTAGAAACCCACTCATTACACCAGCATGCTGAGCTAGTCACATCTGAGGACTGTGGAGGTGATCTGTTCTTATGATGTAAAGCAAAAATCTAAGTGATTAGTGAACTTTTTCAGGGTTTTGTTTAGAAAACATTTCACTGGTAAAATGCTTTGTTTTCAGAATCAAATATTTTCTTCATAATAAACTAGGCTTTTGTTGATTCATTTTCTTTTAGCAAGTGGTTAGCATTGTTTCTGTTTATTATCTTGTTGGAGGGAAATTGTTTAGTTAATCACCGTGTAGTGTGAGTTTTGTGGAACAAAGGCATGAAATGAACAGCATTTATTTTGAGATGCCTTGTAGACTGCATCCTTCTAAGACTTCTGATTAATATATTGTCCATAGTTTGTGTCTTTTCCTGCAGTGTTTAGGTTTAGACGAAGGGCCTTGAAAGACAGTTTAAAGTCCTTCATGCGTAGCATCTGGTTAATTCACATTAGAGACAGGATTTGGCTGCAGCTACTGCTTCAGTGAACTTAGTGTTTAGTTCACAATTTCTGGTAAGTTACAGTTGTTTAAAGGTATTACATGGGGCTATAAGAGAGTACTTTAAAAATCTGTTTTAGTAATTTAAAATGTGATGCCTTTGCTGGTAACTAACCCTGTGTTGAGGGAGCAAGTCATTGATATTTCATGAGGTAAAGATAAGCGTGTGTGTTTTATTTGCCCGTTCTTATGTCTGTCTTTCTGGGTTGTTATTTAGTGTAGGCTAAGAGCTGAGGCAGAGGGTGGCCATGCCTTTTCCCTCTTGCTACGTAGAGAACATCTCAGTTAGCCAGAGCTTTTCAGTCCTCTGAGGTTTAGTTGTGTGGAGACCTTGTGCCATTATCTTTACTGGCATCTCTCATTAGACCAAAAAAGAACGCGCTGTGATTTTGGCTCTCTTTTTCTTTATAGGAGAACTTCTGTTCAATGTCCACCATCCTGCTTTATTCCTGCTGATCTGCTAATGCAGTAAATTGGAAGACAACCATTTCCAGGAGAACCTGTAATGGGCAAGGAGCCACAGAGAAGAAAACATTTCTTTTAATTTTTAAACTTGGTTTGAAAGGTAAGGTCACAGTGATTATGAGGAGTTTCTTTCCATGAGTTACATCAAGGAAAGCAGTTTTCTGTTGTGAAACCCTGGAGTCTAGGTGGACCTGTCTGGGTCATCTCTTTGAGATGACCTTATTCTGTGACGCCGTGGTATTTTTAAGAAATTAAATAGCAGCCTCTGTAGTTTGCTCTGGGATGTCTTGGAATCAGCAGCACCCATGGGATTCCCAGTTTCCAGAGGATGGGGGTTGGGGTGGGATCAAGCTGGGCCCTAAGGGCCAGATAAGGTAGCGTGCCAGAGCAAGACTGCTAGTAGAGACCCACCTGCCACCCCTTGGTCACCTGGCCCTGTGTGTGTATTGGCTGGGGGGTGGGGGGGTTCTGTGTCATACCAGCCAAGGGACGTCTGGCTTCTAGCCAGCCACCTGACTCTTTGGAGTCTCAATTATTATCACCTTGCAAGTCTTCCCTGAGGTTTTTTGTTAGAGACCAGAGGTTTACTTTGCACACTTGACTTGTGGGCCATTTGGCACTTAATAGAAAGTGGCCTGGCGGGACCTTTTGGGGGATGTGCGCACATCCTTGATCTGGTTTCACTGCCCTGTAGTATCTGGAGGAGCGGGTGGGCACCGTTTAATCATCCACATTTCCGGCCTCAGTGTCTCAGGAGATACTGCAGTGGCTCAGGTGTGACAGGTCTCTGCCTCCAACCCCAGTGAGCGCCTCAAATTCCTAGGCAGTGAGCCCCTTTGCCTGGGCCCTCCCCCTCCTCCAGCCCCCCGTGAAGGACTCTTCCTCAGCACCCCCTTCCGCTCTCACAGTGGAGCACCGGCTCTTTCTTAGGTTATCTTCACATCTCCTGTCTTGCCTCGCTTCTTGTTGTTCATTTATTTTCGGCTGTGCCGGCTCTTGGTTGCTGTGCAGGCTTGTCTCCAGTCACCGGGAGCGGGGGCCACTCTGCTGCGCTGTGCAGGCTTCTCAGTGTGGCGGCCTGTCTTGTTGCAGCTTCTAGGCTCTGCAGCACGGGCTCAGTATCAGTAGTTGCTCAGTTGTCCTGCAGCGTGTGGGATCTTCTGAATCAGGGATCGAACCTGTGTCTCCTGCATTGGCAGGCAGATTCTTTACTGCTGAGCCACCAGGGAAGCCCCTGTTTTGTCCAGCTTGTATCTTCATATTATTCTTGATACATCCTGGGGGGAAGAATTCCCTTCCGTGAATTCCCATTCACGCTTGGCGCCTTGTCTCATGTGGTTTTGTTTGGTTGCTTTGTTCAGGGGCCCAGCCCCTTGCCCCTCTGCCCCGTAGGTCCTCACTCTGCAGACCTGGGCTCCTCAGTGTCCTGCCTGCCTGCCTGAGTGGAGAGCTCAGTCAAGGGGTCAGCTTTATTAATAAGTCCGGGAGCATGCAGTAATAAACCGATCTGACTGTCTGACTCATTTATAATAAAGAGGATATTTGTAATGCACATGACCGTGTTGTTTTGTCTTTAGCCGCTGGTTCGGACCTGGGGGCAGTGGGAACAGGGGTGCTAATTTATCAGAACCCCACAGAGACCTCCAGCTTGAATTCAGGTGGTTATTTTACAGATTCACCATGTTTTTATGTTTATTGAGCAGTATAAATTATTGGTAACATTTATCCTTTTTTTCTATTGTGATATTGGATCTCAGAAACTAAATCTGTCTGATTAAGCCTTTTTTTTCCCCGTATGCAAAATTCTACCACCATCAGTGTAGCGCATCATGGCGGCAAGAGAGTCAGGCCCGATGAGTGGCTGGGCACACGCAGCAGGCTCCACTGCACGCTGTAGCGAGTTCATCTTTGCTCAGCGTTTCCGACAGTATTCTACCTGTAGTTGTTTCATACGGATTGTTCATAGAAGCTAACTCTTCGTCACTTCAGACTCCTCAAATAAATGACAACTCCAAGATCTTAAATTCATCAGGAATTGAGGAAAGTCATCATTGGCTTCTTTAACATGTTAACAAACCAGCTTTGACTGAAGTCGTCTTCTCATTTTTTATGAGGCCGTTTTCCTGTTATAAGACACTCCGTTCAGTCAGCTGTCCCTCCCCTGTGAGTCGGGGACACTGCAGTGGCCGCCTGGAGTACTAATGCCACATGCAGTGTGCCCCTTCGGCACAGGGATGGCATGATTGCATGAAACCCAGTGCTTTGCTCTCTGAGTTCCTAACACAGTTGTCCACATCCCGCTGTTCCTTAAAAACACGTTTGAAGTCCAGGTTTTATTTTCTTGTTTTGACATGTTGGGTGTGCACTCGAAATGATAAAACGCTGCAGTACAGCATATGGCACTTGGAGCCCTGTGCGTTACACCCGTGTCTGCAGTTCATAGTGCCCAGCTGCAGTGCCTGCGCGTGGCACTGTGGGGACGTGAGGCCTGCGTGTGGCCTCTTGTCACGACTGCTCAACCCTGCCCGTCTGCTGTGAGAGCAGCCAGAGGCAGGCTGTAGAGGAGGGCATGACTGTGTTCCCTTAAAACTGTGTGGACACTGAAATTTGAATTTCACAGGATTGGTACAAGTCATGGAATAGCACTTTTTTGATACCTTCCCCCGCCCCCCCAGCCCATTTCCAAACAATGAAAAGGTAAAAACCATTCTTTGCTCAGGCGCTGTATAAAAAATATGGCACATCAGATCTGGCAGTCTCAGTATTGTACCCCCAGGTGTCCCAGGCCTCTGGAGTCATTTCACACACTCATGGCAGAAAAAAATTGGAGTGGGAAACGATGTAAACTGAAAAGGTACCATGTTGGTTTTTGCTGTTGGTTGGATTTTTCTGTTTCTTTGCTTTTTGTTTGGAGAAACCTTAAGCATGTAGAGTCGCCTTGTGGTCTTCTGCTAGATAGTCTCTCATGAAACCCTGATTCTAGTGTGTGCCTATGTTTGTAGAGCCGTTCCTGAGTGCCAGGGACTGTGCTGAGTGCTTTTACTTTCTTTTCATAACCTTTTATCACACATAGCTATGTAGCTTATGTAGATACATAGTTGAAAAATCAAATGGTATCACAAGATTTATAACAAAAAATAGCAGAGGACTGTTTCATCTTGGCCATCCTGTCCTCTCTGCATCCTTGGATTACTCACCAGGGACTGCTCCCTCCACCTCTTAGCTGATTCCTCATCTCTGCTTCCTTCTGCATTTCTGTGTCAGATAACCGTAGGTCGCTGAAGTCACTCAGTCGTGTCCGACTCTTTGCGACCCCATGGATACCAGGCTCCTCCGCCCGTCGGATTTTCCAGGCAGGAGTACTGGAGCGCGTTGCTCTTCCTTCTCCAGATAACCGCAGGCAGCAGTTTCTAGTCTGTCTTACTTCCCAATTATGAAGATGCAGGCTTAGTTCTTTGCACAGCTGTTTCCTTCTCCATCTCCCAGCATAGTTAAAGCACAGCTTTGGTTAAGATCAATAGTAGAAGTATGGCATATGTTGTTTGATTCCTAAATACCTGCCTTAATTTGCAAAATTCCTCTCAGCACGGTAACGTGTATCTGGCAATGCGTTTCCTTGGGCGTCTCCTTGCCAGAGCCCCCACCTCATGGTCTGTTCACAGTGGCTCCTCCTGACGCTGTCTGTGGCTGCAGGTGGGCCCCTTCCGGGTGCAGCAGTCTTTGCTGCTCGGTGTGTTGGAGCTCTGGCTTCGTGGATTCTATGTCTTCTGCTTGTGGCTTACCGGCCAGTAGCTTCCTGAAGAAATTGTGAACAAATCTTTCTGACCTTCCAGGTCTGAAAATGTTCTTTTCTAGAGTTACTGTTGAGAAAACTGATGTCGTTTTGACTTCCAGTTCTTTTTTAAGATTTTTCTCACTAGAAAAGTTTAAATATTATTCTTTTTAAAAAATCTCCAGTACTGTTGACTTTCACACTGTGCCTTAAAGGATCTTCTCGCATTCAGTGTGATGCCATGTGTAGGTCCTAAGGGGAGAGTCACATTTTTATGCGCTGAGAAAAAATTTTTTTGGACAAGGGAGGTTGGTGGTAAATTAAAATATGTCCTTCTAAAACTTCTGTTACTTGGACGATGGACTTCCTGAATTGTTTCTCCATTTTCCATCTTTTCATAAATTTGTTGGCCGCCTTCTTGGCTGTTGTTTCCTTTCCTTTGTCTGTTATTGTTGTTTTACTAGAGCTTCCAGAGGAGTGGAGAATTGTGTGGGTTTCAACCCACTGAGCATCTGGAAAGTTGCATAATCCTTTCTATTTTCTTGTTGAGACTCCATATCAGCCCAAATGTAGCCATGCCTTTTATATCAAATAGACTTTGAAAAGAAATTCATGAGGCTGTGTGGCGATCGCTTCGTACAGCCTTCCTCTCCAGCACGGGAAGTTGCCCTGTTAGAGAATCCGGGCTTCCAGGGCACCTCCAGCCTTGAGGTCTCGTCCATGTTCCTCGCCTTTAGCACGTTCCTGCACCTCCTGCTCACAGAAAACCTGTCCTTTCCACTTACAGGCTCGTTTTCCCCGTGGGCGCTTTCTGTGACGAGAGCTGGCTCTTTTCTCCCTCCACGGGGCAGCCCTTCCGTCACCCTGGTCCTTTTGGGTGCCGTGTGTCAGCAGTCTCTTCTCTCCCCCAGAGCAGGTCTCACAGTACTGCTCGCTGTGGGCTAATCTGCCCAGGGAAGGCTGCGGTGGGGTTAGTAGCTCCCGAGTCCTCGACATGATTATCTCTGACACGTTTTGAGATTACTTGCTTATTACTCACAGTATAATAAAACTTTATGTTGCGCTTATAATTAACTAAAATCTTTGACTTGTTTAACAGTTTTCTTATGTCTGGCAATCCCCTCACCCCATGGTGTCATATTTTTCAGTTTTTATTTTAAAAGGACTTTACATTTATCCCTGTTCGGTAAATTTCTCTTGGTTTCATCATGTCAGAATTTTAAAATACTGACTCACTTGTGTTTTCTGTACATTTTCGTCAGACTTGGCATCCTGGTCAATCTACTCTGATGGAGCCACTGGCCACAGTGCCGAGCGCCTCCATTGTTACCCCCCCACTCTTGGAGCTGAGTGCCGTGTGCCAAGTGAATCTTTTCCTGCCTGTGAACACACGCGAGTCCTGTTGATGAGTGTGTCCTGAGAGCCATGAGGTGACAGGTCAGCCTGCTCCAGGCTGGCCCGGGGCTGGCTTGTGTTCTTGCTGACTGCTGCTGGGACCGGCCACTCACCAGCTTTCTCTGCCAGTCTTGTGGCCACGTGCTGTTCTGGGAAGAGCGCAGACCTGGGAGTCCCCTGTTAATGGAAAGTTGCCGTCTTAGGCCTTTTACTGTGCTGTGGAATGGCTGGAGGAGACTGTTTTTCGTAAGGGGCTATGAAGACTGTTCACCCTGCCCGTGTCTCATACTTGGCAAGGAGCTTGGACACCTGTACGGTCGCAGCAGTCCAGGCTGAGTCTACCTCTTCCTGCATGCTTGGCTGCATGCTGGTGAAACATTCCCAGGGAGTGTCGACATAGCCTCATATATATGCCTTAGGATTATACCCATTCTGATGAAAGTTTGCTGGGCAAGGAAGATGGTAGGTTAAAAAATATGGGCAGCGGTCGGGCTTTACAATTTGCGACCAATTTACTATTTCTGTCTTCTCTTACAGAATTGTACCTAGCTCCAAATTAACCAGGATAGTTAGCTCATTCTTAATCTGAAACTTGTCTCTTTTGGTCTTCCTGCAGTGGCATCTCAGTTTCCTCTAGGATTTGTGTCTGATTTGAAAAGGCTATTCTCTTTGGGTACCTTGTTCATAGTGGATGATGAATATAAAACGGGCTGTTTGCTTCAAGTTGGGTGGACTCAAAAACTGCTTTGCGTTTACTTAATAAAAACATGGGTGAGTTGGATTTTCTGAGTCTTTCCCCCCCCCCGTGTTAGTACAGAATTCTCTTTTTCTGTCTGTGCCATTTTCATACCATTCCTGACTTGCTTAGGACTAACTTTCCTCCTTACAGTTTTATTTCATTTACTATTTGGCCATGTGGCGTGGCCTGTGGGATCTTATTAGTTCTCCCACCAGGGATTGAACTCTGGCCCCAGCAGCAAAACTTCAAGTGCTAATCACTGGACTGCCGGGGAATTCCTGTCCTCACCGTTTCAGATTAGGAGCTATTTGCTCATCGTTTCAGATGGCGGGTGACGTGTTTCCCTCTGCTCTCGTTACATGTCACTTCTTTCTGATGTTTGAGTCACATTTATTGACAACTCATTTGGTGTCAGAGATGCAGAGAATGCTGGACACTTAAGATGGAAAACCCTCTAAATAGAACTTTCTGATTTGACTTTTGTCATATTCTCTCATCTACACTGTGTCCTCCCTTTCAGTTTGTGTGTGTACACAGACGCACACATGCACACACCCACCCCTCCCCGCAACAGACACCTCTCTCCAGCTGGGCCTTCCTTGCCTTCACTGCTCTGACCTCTGGCGAGGCTCCTGGCACAAACCTGAGGACTGCTGTGGCATCCTCACTGCTTGTTTCTTTTCCAGTCCCTTAGCTGTGCTTTAAAAACACCCCCCGCCACAGCTTGTTTTTGTACGTGTAAGTATGTATAAGTCCTGCTTCACATCTGCTTGTACTGAAGGTTCTGAAGCTGTGGGAGCTGTGCACAAAACTTGATGCTCACTTAGTTTCCACGAGGAAAGCGCATGGAGGAACACCTCAGTGGGCCCTGTGACAGGGGTGACGCTGGGTGTTCTTAGTCGGCAGCTGGCTGTTTAGATATAAATGCCAAGTGGGCGCTTAAGGTCACACCCTTGCCTGTCCACAGCATCTCAGAGGTGTATTTGGAGTTAGCCCCAGTATGTGTCTAGGTATTTGCTTTGTGGTTCAGAATTCCAGAGGCAAGCCATAAATCTGATATATAAGTATACAGCTAGGAATTTAAAACATGAAAATTAGGCCTTGGGGGAATTATGGTTGAAATTGGAGAGTGGGGGGATAGTTATTTAATGTGAAATCTCTAGGATTTCAGGAAGGGAATAACTTGCTTTTCAAGGAGGCTTTTGCAAGGCCTCGCCATCCTCTGTGAGTTCTTAAGGCCGTCTCGGGGTTTCCTGCCCTTGCCTGGGCTCACCCTCTCGCGTGCATCTTTCCTGTTCCCAGTGTGTAAACCCTGGCGCTGCTCTTGTTGCCTTGCTTCGCTTGTCTGTCTGCGAGTGGTGAACAGTGCCTGCAGTGCTCCATCTCAGCGGCTCTCTCTTCAGCACTCCTTGCCCTGCCCTCGTTTCAGTCCCCCTCTCGGCCTCTGTGGGAGCATGATGCGTGCGCGCCACGGCTTCCATTTCCTCTCCTTTGGCATTTTCCTCTACTTCTGTTCAGAGCCATCTTTTTCTGTGTACTGTGTTTAATCTTTGCTATCACTATCTTAATGGATTTCCCAGGTATCTCAGTGGTAAAGGGATCTGCCTGCCAGTGCTGAAGACATAGGAGACGGAAGTTCGATCCCTGGGTCAGGAAGATCCCCTGGAGAAGGCAGCCCACTCCCGCATTCTTGTGTACAAACAGAGCTGTCTTAATGTACTTTATCTCCGGTAGAGCAGACTGGCTCCCTCCCGCGCTGCACAGCAAGCCTGCCCCACTCTGCTGTGTGCTCCTGCGTGGCTCTTTGAGAACTGGTTGCCTCACCTTCCCTAGTGCCTTCTGTAAAGGCTCACTCTTCTCGTTAGCGGGACCTTCTCCCACTGTGAGTTCCTTCGAGTTACGGGCCTGTCCTCTGAGCTTGCAGGGTCACCTCCTCAGTCCTGCCTGTGCTCTGAGCCCAGCGCAGGCCTCATGCTCATGAAGTCTTTTCTGGCCGGGCTCTTCTGCCTGGAGCTCCCTGCCTGCAGAACAAGCTTGGCGTCTACGCCATTCACTCTTTGTCTCTTCTCTGTTCTCAGTTATGTTGTACTCTTGTAGAAGGAAGGCAGCATTTATCTTGTTAGTATTGCATTCCTCAATACAGTGCATTCAGTTCAGTTCAGTTCAGTCGTGTCCGACGACCCCATGAATCGCAGCACGCCAGGCCTCCCTGTTCATCACCAGCTTCGGAGTTCACTCAGACTCACGTCCATCGAGTCCGTGATGCCATCCAGCCATCTCATCCTCGGTCGTCCCCTTCTCCTCCTGCCCCCAATCCCTCCCAG
>SJYF01000664.1:382658-394841 GCA_006410515.1 Procapra przewalskii | reverse complement strand
TGGCTGGGGGGCTGGGAGGCTGCTGTGGAGAGCTCAGCTCCTATACACACTTTGTTCCCTACCAGGGGATTCAGGCTGTGTCCTGTTCTCTGCTCGAGTATATTAAAGTGTTTATTCTCTTAACATGCAACGTGGACTGAACATTGACACACCCAGCTTTCTGATACCATAGACTGCCCTCTGAGAATACAGGAGCCTGTCCAGGAACCTGGACGTGTTTCGAGTAGCCGCGTGGTGCTGTGTGCAAGCAGGTTCCCAGAAGCCAGCATACCCCGAGCGGCCCTGCGAGCGGGCGGCTGGGGCTGCAGCCCATGGCTTCGTCTTACCCCCTCTGAGGGGTCCCTGCCCTCGCCTCCTGAGCCCCAGCTGTGCTCTGGTTTTGTTGGGGAAACTGTATTGGTTTTTAGACACAGAAGAAAATTCACTCTAGGTTAAATTGGCAGAATGGATTGAAATTATTTTCTCATTCCCAGAAGATTTTTAAAACAATTTTCACAAAGTTTTAGGAAACCTTTCTGATCTGTGTTCTGATTTATGTAAGTAAACTGTTCATACAGATGATGACGTGAGTATCCTGTTCTTCTAGGTATCCAAATATATCTTGTGAGTTGCTCACTTCTGATGTCTCCCAAATGAACGATAGACTGGGAGAAGATGAATCCTTGCTAATGAAATTGTATAGCTTCCTCCTAAACGATTCCCCCTTGAACCCACTACTTGCCAGTTTCTTCAGCAAGGTGCTAAGTATTCTTATCAGCAGAAAACCAGAACAGGTAAATACTGTTTTCCAAAAAGGTAAGTATTAGGGCTGAGCATCCCCTGAGGTGATCCTCAGTGATTTTGTTGCTTCCGTGCTCTGAGTGTGCCTTATGTTCCACATTCTGTAAAAGAATAGATTTTACAGCTTAAATATCCGCAATGCTTGCTGACTTATCACTGACTTGACTCCTTAACGAATACATTCTAATTTGACCTCTTCTTTTCTGAGCGCCTCATATCTCAGTTTTTCCGTGTACTTGGCCTCCTTTTCTGACAGGTGGCTGGAAGCAAGAGCACATTAGGGTCAGTCTGAGGGTTGTGTGAGGAGGGGCACACAGTGGCAGGGTGTGTGGGTGGCGTCCTGGAGACTCTGTGGCAGAATAACTGCTCATTTATTCTTCTCCCTGATGAAGAGCACAAGCGAGGCTTAAGTCAGAAAGCTTTCCCATAAACGCGATTGATGATTAGTTTATACAAACGGTGATTTTTTTTTTTCTCTTCTATTTTGCTTCCACCCCAAAACTTGAGACCTCTGGGCAGTGAGTGCTGTGTACACACACAGGGAGCTTTGCTCTTCTGTCCAGCAGAACCTGACAGGAGTTGGGCAGGACCCTCCTCCCCACTGTCCGCCTCCTCTCCCACCTCCTCATTCCGGTGTCGTCCGCTGTGTCCCCACCTCCTGTCTCTCGGGCTTGGTTTTGCTCTCAGTTCCCCTCTACTTGGAAACTTGTATTTTCCAGGTATCTGCTGTGTGCGGTTGTTCTCAAAAGTGTGGTCTCTGGTCCAGCAGCATGAATGGCACCCGAGAATTTGTTGGAAATGCAGGTTCTTGAGCTCCATTTCAGACCTGCTGAGTCAGACAACCTGGGGTGGGGCCTGCAGTCTGGGGTGTAAGAAGCCTCCCAGATGACTGGGACGCGTGCTAAAATTTGAGAATCACAGCTCTGGTGGGTACTGATGTGGAAAAGGATCTGCTTACGAGGAGATTAGGATTCACTTACGCAAACGGGCCCCAGGGAGCAGCAGGCGCCTCAGATGCCAAAGAACAAGCTAAGAGTCTGCAGAGTGCAGGCAGTGGGGTGTGAAGGTGGGGCTGCAGGGGCCACAGCAGCTGGGCCTGGCGTCCCTCATGGTGGAGGGCAGGCTCCGGGACCCGTCCTTGCTACCAGCAGACCTGGAGGGGCTGGAACTATTTTCGGCCCAGAATGCCTGCCTTGTGCCAAGGCCGAGTGCACACAGGTCTTATTTTAGACAGACGAGGTCGTGCTTTTGTGTTCTTAGTTGAGCAGGATTGCCTTTCTCACTGTGTTGGAACTGAGGTTCTTGTTTCTTAGATAGCAACCCCCAAATCCCAGTCCCTCCAGTACGGCTCGTCCTTCTCCTCCTGCCTCTGGATGAGGAACGACAGGACTGCTCCTCCTCTAGGAGAGGTCGGGTCACCCCATCGGTCTGTGTCCTGGTCGTTTCCAGGCGGCTGTGGTCGCGATGGAGGCCAGTTGCACATCCCCTTGTGCCTGTCTTCTCCCTCTGTGCTCGGGGCCCGCGTTTGTGGGGCCTGGTGTCCACGTATCTTCAGTAGAGTGAGGACACATTCAGAGCCCTCTGGGCTGCTGAGCACCTGGTTTGGTCGTCAAGGCCAGACGTGTTACCTGTGTGCAGAGGGTGGCACCGCCAGTTCAGCACGGAGAGAAGGGCCCCTTCACTCTGTTGCTGTTGTGCTTCTCAGTTCAGCCCTCAGTCATGAGAGGATTCGAGAGTCCTTGCTTGCTCTTTCAGCTCAGGAGAAGCCCACACTGGCACCTTCCTCTCCTTTTGAGAATTATGAGTGTAAATAAAGGTTTCCCATCACATGATATGTTAGTAAGGGTATGTGCAACTGAATTCAGACTCAGTCTCATTTAACCAGTATAGACACCTCTCAGGATTAACTTGCAGAGCAGCAGGACCTTCTGTGAGGGGCACTGAGTGCTGGCGAGTGAGCCCTTCCGGTGCCGTCCCCCAGACAGGCCACCTCACCGTCCTTGCTGTGCCCCCTTGGCCCTGCCTGCGGGCTCCGAGAGTCGGTGCTTCGGCCACTAAATGCAGTGTTTTGGCCACATGCCACCTTCTCTTCCCCCTCTCCTCCATGTGCTTTTAAAAACTACTGTGCGACTCAGCTGTGAGTGGATTAATGATGTGTAGCTCACTGAAGGTTTGTGCTACAGCCTGTAGCCTCACTGTTTGGAGAAGCAGTGTGTGATGGCTAATTCTGCACTTCACCTGATGGTGGGAAGCAGTTTTAGTTCACCCCTGGCTTCTAGCTGTCATGTTGGGTGATGAGCTTGTGGCTCTGTTGGATTTAAATCTCAGAGCAACCACTTTTTAGCTTCTAGCAAAATCCTCGACTGGTCTGAGCCTCAGTTTCCTCACCTAGAACATTTGAGTTGAGCAGCCCCACCTCACAGGCTCCTGGGAGACGTCAGGGCGAAATTGTCATGGCAGCTGCCTCACTGGCTTTGCTGCTTCTGGGACTTTTGAGCAGATGATTGCTGCACACGGACAAAAGCCAGAAGGTACACGGGAGTGTCCAAGGCAGAGCATGTTTCTTCCTGTGTAGGATAGACCCAGGTGGCAACCCTGGCTTTATTCATGTTTTCTTATCCCCTCGGGTTAACGGTCAACCTCTTCCACGCTCACCCTCCTGCTGTTACCATGATCAGGTGAATGGCTGAAACAAAATGCAGCTGTGACTTTCCATAGCATGTGAGTTAGCTGCTTTGACGGATGCAGAAATCTGTTCTGAGTGTTTTCTTACTTGCTAGAGTACAGTTAGGACTTGGATGTTTAGTCTGCATTCTTGTGTAAAGCCCAATGGACTTGCTTTATGTCTATGAATTGTTAAGTGGTATATTCTCTTGCCTTTTATGGAGTGTTAAAATTTTGATTCTCATTCTTTCAGAATTTATAATGAAAGTGAGCAGAAATGAAAGATTCTGTTATGGTGTGTTTATATCAGGGAACAGGTGGTGATTTGGGAGGTTTTTTTTTTTTCCCCCCAGAGGTTTTTCGGTTCTGTAACAATCAGAAGCCTTTCTGGTTTGACATCTTATGGCTAATTCAGCCTTTGACTTGCCTTTTTAAAGTGGTGATGGGACTTTGGAGGGGGCGGCCCTAGGGGTCAGGACTAAAAGTGTCCTAAAGTTGATAGTTCCCCGGGGACACGTCTTTCAGTTGTGGCTGTTCTCCTCTAGATTGTGGATTTCCTGAAGAAGAAACGTGACTTTGTGGACCTTATTATAAAGCACATAGGAACGTCGGCCATCATGGACTTGCTGCTCAGGCTCCTGACGTGCATCGAGCCTCCGCAGCCCAGGCAGGAGGTGCTGAATGTGAGTAGTCAGGTGGTGTGGGTGGGCTGCGGCATCTGGGTGGGATTCCAGGGACAAGTAGTCAGGGTCTGGGAAACCGGGGTGGGGGCGCAGGAGGAGGGCTCCACCGCAGGGAGAGAGCAAGATTTTTCCAGGGTTAAGGTTCCCCATATGCACATCCCGAGAGACACAGGCTGTATTCTTGTTCTCTTCCTTTGCTGGCTTTGCTCTTCAGTGGAGTGGGGAGGCAGACTGGACTGAGGATTTGTCTTAGCTGGTCTGGTGGGAAGAGCAGAAATGGGAAGGTTGGAGCTCTGAGTCTCGTTTGCGCAGACTGTGAGGAGTCTTCTCTGTCTTGAGAACATGGTCACCTGCAGGGATGTCTCTAAGAGTCAAAAGGAAGAGATGTGTTTCCAGGGAATCTGGCTTCGAAAATAACCTCATGGATGCCTAGGAGCATGGGATAGCAGGAGAATGGAGTTTACCTTCAAAGGGGCATGTATTTCAGATTTGGGGGAGGTGATTATTCCAGGACATATGGCTCTGGAGGATTGTCTTGGGTGGCA
The DNA here is from genome assembly GCA_006410515.1 of Procapra przewalskii. NCBI lineage: Eukaryota > Metazoa > Chordata > Mammalia > Artiodactyla > Bovidae > Procapra > Procapra przewalskii. The sequence continues at coordinate 390,169 of SJYF01000664.1, read as the reverse complement.
AGAGGAGGGTGTGAATGATTTGAAGGTGAGGTTTCTCTCAGGCTCTCAGCTCTGCCTCTTCCATCTCTTCTCTTTCGTCCCCTTCACTGCCTTCTTCCAGAACCGTTCCCCAGTCCTTTCTGTCTTTAATACTCAACCTCAAACCTAAGAACTCTGGAAATGAGTTTTACTGAAACTGCTAAAGACCTGGGAAAGCCCAGAGGAGAGTTAGTAGGGTCTGTCAGGAGGTGTCCCAGGGAGAGGGGCATGGTCCACTGAGGGGCGCAGGCATGGCAGGTGTGTGTGGGGGCGTGGCGTGGCGGGATGGCGTCAGGGCTGGGTCTGCAGAACCATGCAGAGGTTTGCTGAGAGCCACGGTCACCTGAGTCTGTCAGCTGAGGGACCTAGTGAGTGTCCCGGGAAAGGGCCCTAAGCTGGGTTCTGGTCGCCTTCCAGTGTGTGTTTGTGGGTGCGAGTGTTTTCTCCATGGAGACTGGGGACGCCAGAGAAGGCAGTTGAGGCTAAGAGGGCGGTTGCCTTTGTATCTGTTATTTCTGGAGTAGGTTGTTCAGTGTGGTTGCTTAGAGTTCCCAAATCTGGTCACTTCTGGGTTGAATTTTAGGGCTCACTTCCAAGGGAGTAGGTGTGCTTCTCAAGGGTTGTAGTGGTAGGTGGTTAATGAAAGCAGAGGTCGAGGAAAGGGTAGTGAGAACTCCTGAGTGTCTGGCTTAGATCTGGGGGGCCAGCTGTGGGCTGGGACTGTGGCTGCTTGACCCTCAGCCCCAGCTTGTCTGTAGAGGCGTTGGCGTCCTGTTTGAGGACGGGGCTACTCAGAGTGTGGTCCCAGACATCACCTGGATCTCACCCCTGCCCTCCTGGGTCGGAATCTGTGTGTGAACAAGACCCCAGAGGGGCTTCGTGTGCACATTTTAAAACATCTTAAAATAAGATTGGCCCTTGCCTTCCCGATGGTCTCCTGAGATCTTTGGTTTGCGTGTTCCTTTGGCATATTCTCCTTGAGGAGCTTGAAGACAACCTCAGAAGTTCTTGACGGCCTTTACCAAACTGTGCTTGATTTCCTGCCTCCCACCCCCGATCTCTCTTAACTTTTGGGATTGTATGTTGTGTGTGTGTGTGTGTGTGTGTGTCCATCCATCTGCTCTAGGTAGAGATTGCCTTTATTTACTTGGTGTTTCTCTTCCTTGTGGAATTAATATTACGCCAGGTGCTTTTTCATTTTTTCTTACCCCTTTCATATTTTCATTCATGGTAGTAGTTGATGCACGGTTGAAGAAGAATGTCCTAGTCATGATAACAGCTCTTTGCTAACATGTGACTGGGCAGACAAACTTTCTGTGGCACCCCCAGCCCCCACGCTTCCTGTGGTTGTTTTTGTTTTAGAATCTGAAAGTTCATCGTGTGTTTTAAACTGGAGGCTTGATACGGCATACTGTTTTTCTCAGCCTTTCTGAAGCTCCCTTAAAATGAACACTCTTACAGAGAATGTATAAATTCCATCTCCGCTGCCACTTTGTAAGCAAAGCATAGGCTTTGTTAGTGCTCAGTGCCCGAGAACTAACGTCACTAAGCTGACGTGTAGGATTTGGGGATGTGGCTTTGTGATATGGGGAGTAGTTGGTACTGTAGCTGCTGTTAAAATAATACATTCACTGGTATTTTCTTTGGGGGACTTTTAATTTCCTGTAGTGTTCAAAGTTCAGAGAAAACCTGTAACATTCTACTTAAAATATGATGGATATTTCCAAGTATGTTAATCTTCACTGGGGCTTGGACAGGAGCCACTCATTGCTATGATTCCTTCTACAATGTGTTTTACAGTGGTTAAATGAGGAGAAAATTATCCAGAGGCTCGTGGAAATAGTTCATCCATCGCAAGAAGAAGATGTAAGTTCTCTTTCGTGACTCTGAACTTGAGTTTTTTGGAGAAAGAGCCATGCTCGTTTGGGCACAGAGCATCGTTTTGCTAGATGTGATGAGGACAGGTGCTAGTGGTCGCCTGGTGTGCTTCAGGCTGACAGCTTTCTAAACACCAAAGGCTTTTAAAGATGCTGTGTTTCGCTGAGACCCACTTTCCTGATGTGAAACGGTAAGCCCTGGGTCTCGCTCCATCTCTTTGGAGCAGGGGCTGCATCTGTTGGCCTTCCTCACAAACCTCCTCCACACTTTTTTCTTTTATCCCCGTCTTTAGCCCAGAGCATGAGGCCACATCTGTCTGCACTTGTGTTTTCCATTCTGGCAGAAGCCTCCAGACACACAGCAGCTCCGGGTCCCCAGTGCGTCCCAGAGCGCTGGGCTCCTGGGCACTGGCTTCTGTGCCCTGGTCGCTTTGGCCTTTGTCCTGGGTGCTGAAGATTGGCTGAGCAGCAGCGTCAGAGCTGCTCCGGAATTTGCTCGGGGACCTCTCTGAGGTGGCCGGGGGGAGTCACCAGCAGGTGTGCCTCTGTAGTGGAGACAGCCACCCAGCTGCTGTGCGGCTCTGAGCCCTGTGGAGTGGCCAGCGTGTGGCCATTTCTGCCTAGAGAAGTTATCATTCCATGTGGTTCGATGTAGTATCTACAGAGGAGTTGGTTCAGACAACACGCTGGGTGTGTCTTGCGCATGGGCGCCCTCCTCCGATGCTCTGGCTTATGGGTCAGTTGAAGAGTGAGCGCTGTAGAACAACAGTGCCGGGGAAGAAGCATGTGGCCGGAGGGTGCTCTCCCCTACCAAGGGGAGACTTCCCTTCTGCTCCAGTCCATGCAAAACCTTTTGGTACCTGGAGTTCATCAAAAGCAGGCTCTCCATCCCACTGTCCCTTTCAGAAAAAAAAGCAAAGAGCTAGCTAGCCATGCACGGGGCTGTAGCTCTCCTCCGACAGTTTACTTGTGGCCCCTGTAATATTGTTCCTGCTGACACTTAGGACACTCCCATGTGGACTGGTCTCGGGTGCCATAGCTTTGGAGGGGCCTCGGCCCTCCTGCTGTGGCTGGGGGAGGGGAGGCGGGGGCATCGATGGTTTCCAGAGCACGTTTCCCCTGTGCTGTAAGGGAGGGCCGGGCCTGGCCTGTTCCTAGGGCGGGGACGCAGCTTGCTCCTTACTGGGCTCTTGCTCAACTGGACGTGGTTGCTGTCTGAAGGCTTGGCGAAGGAGAGGCCCACTTCTGGAGCAAGTCCTTTTGCAAAGGACAAAGTGTTTGAGGCATCAGCACCTTCTCTACTTGACTTGCAAGAAAGTTTTTTTTTTTTTGGACAGTCCTGTTGATATTTCTGTTGGGTATTAAGTGAGAAGCTGCATGCTACACTATACTAACCAGTGTATATTTATTGAGGAGTTTGTGACGCCTGATTCCAAGCTGTGGGGTTTGGTATCCTGGTGCACATTGCCACCTGCACTAGAATCCCATTGCTCTGCTCTCGCTGGGCGGGCGGCGCTCAGTGCCAGCATCTGAGAGCGCGCTGTAGCGTCACACGCTAGCATGGGAAGAGGGGGTAGGGTTACTTACTCACTAGTATATTCCAGAAAGCTGCATTTTTTTTAAGTCAAGGAAGTGAGTTCATCTTTCTGTGCTGCTAAAAGTATGTCAATTGAGGGCATACATTTTTCTTCAAGTTTAATTGTAGAAACTTTCCTTGCCAGGACTTTAATCACATTTCTGTACACACAGCAGCTGTATTTTGTTGTCAGCATTGTTAACAAAGCCCATCAGCCCAAGAGGGTAAAACACTCAATACTTTATACACGTTATTTCTTATTTACTGTAGCTTATGGCCAGTGTTAATTTGTGTTACTTAAGCAGTTTCTTCACTAACTCTCTATGATAAGTTTGACCTCTGGTGTGTGCTGCAGTTGACCCTGTGCTTCTTTCCTCTAGCGGCACTCAAACGCAGCACAGTCACTCTGTGAGATTGTCCGCCTGAGCAGAGACCAGATGTTGCAGGTCCAGAGCAGTGCAGAGCCAGACCCCCTGCTTGCCACCCTAGAGAAGTACGTTTGCGCCTCTGTCGTTGTTGCCTTTTCTTGTTGGCCTCTGTGATGCGTTGCCCTTGTCGCTCTTTGGTAAGTGCTCCTTGTGGGGATTGGGTCCCTGGAAAACACCTGTGGGTGGGTGAGAAGGCAGGAGAACTGATCTCAGCCCCTCACGATGCCCTATGGAGACCTACAGGGTAAGGATGTGTTAAAAATAAGAGCCCTTTCTGCGTAGGGTTGTGAGATGGGACAGTGATATCCTAACTGCAGTCGCTGCCTCCATGGTCTTTGAGGGAAGAGAGTCTTAGGTGCAAACACATTGGATCAGAAGCTCTTCTTAGGATCCACTTACCTTGGCGGCTGTCGAGGGGTCACCTGACCAGACCTGATACGAAGGGTTCTGCGTCCTGTGTGTTTTGTTTCTTTGTATCGCTTTGACCTTGTTTCTAGGCGATTTGCAGTGAACAGACAGCTTGTGTTTAGGTGGAAGACCACTTGGGGTGGTGTACGATTTTGAAGTCTGTGAGTGGCCAGCCCACCATACTGGTGTATCTAGAGCCACACGTTCTCAGGGAGAGTATTTACCATCAAGCATTGTGTATGCGTTCAACCTGAATCCATAAAACTACAAGTGATTTTAATAGAAGTAAGGCATTTCCCCACTTTGGATGCATAACCGGGAAAGCCTGTGAATAGCTAGCATTGCTACATACGGCGACAGCTTAGCTTCGGTTCACTGCTTCTGTTGCTCTTTTTAGTGACTTTGTTGGGACTTTTTTTAGTCTTCTATGTAATGAGGCTCATTTCCATCTTTTGGCTGGGAAGGCCCTTTTCACTGTTCTCTTGAGTAGCAAAACTTGAGAGATTGTCAGCTTCTGAGTAAAATGTCATCTTACCTGCCCCGTGTTAGTTATCCTTGTCATTGTGACTTATGTACTCCATACAGTACTAGTAATTATACTAGTATGAGGTTGAACCATGTGAAACTGCCATTCAAGTAGGTGAAAAAATGTGGGCTGTCAGTAATTTCATATGGTACATGATTGCGTTGTCTAATAAAAATACAATAAAAGTCACATGTAATTAAAATTTTTCTAGTAGCCATATTAAAGTAAAGAAATAGGTGAAAATTTTATATATTCTAGAATAGCTACATATATATTTATAATTTATATACAAAATATATATTTATATAAGTATATATTATTTATAGATACAAAAATATTTCAACATGTGTTTATTTAAAATTATTAATGAGATATTCTACATTCACTTCTGTGTACAAAGTTTGGGAAATCCAGTGTGTACTTTATACTCAGGTCAGTTCAGATTGGTTACCTTCTGAGTGTTCCATGGCCATAGGTGGTACCTGTCTCTGGGGTGAGGCTGCTGTTTGAAGAATATATGGGCTTACTGTAAAAAGAAAAGCAGCTGTTTTTCAGAGCTCAATTCCAGGTTTAATGTTTATTCTATAGACTGCTGTGTGCTGAGTGACTCTTACAGTGCTGTTTAGAGGTCTTGTAAGCAGTTTGAGTGCTGGCTGGGAGTACTGGAAGACTGCTTCCTGCGAGGGCATCCTCTGACATTAGGTTAGATGCCGGTTTTGTTTGCTTCCCCCAGAGAGGAAGAGTCTATTCCCTGCTCGCCATCCTGACGTGGTAGGGGAGCTGGTGTTAGTGTCCGTTGAGCCCCCTGTACTGTGGGGAGACTGGTGTGTGTCAGGTGAGCAACAGGAATAGCCAGCTGTCGGTCACAGTGCAAGGGAGATTGCGTTTCTTAATCCGCATGGGTTCTAAAAATGACTGAGAGCCTGGGAAGCAGGTTTTCCTTGAGAACATGTGTATAAATTTACCTTACAGTTTACCCTTGTATTTTACCTTAATTGTGACCTATTTACATGCATAGGAGAGCGTCCTGCGGAGAGCTTGTGGAGAATACTTCATGTGCAGTAGTTCAGTCAGATCCATTTCACTTCTGCCAAATTATTTTGATTTATTTACCAAGTTTTAATTTTAGGGCAAAATGCAGCAATCGATACTCTCTTGTACCTGTTTTAGATCTTGGTTAATTAAGTACATTCCTATATAGTACTTGTATTACTGTGACCTTTTCTTTCGAAGTTGTTAGTGTTAAATAACATTACAGTTAGCACCTGACTGTTGATCTGTTTCCCTAGGCAAGAAATTATAGAGCAGCTTCTAGCAAATATTTTCCACACGGAGAAAAATGAATCGGCCATAGTCAGTGCGATCCAAATATTGTTGACTTTACTTGAGACACGGCGGCCAACGTAAGTTTTCCTTCTGTTTCACAAAATGAGTTATTTGGTTTTCCTTTTAGAGTTTTTGAAAACTAAGAATTAAGTTAGTGGTTTATTACTATAGTATCATGCCCTTGAATTTCATTTGTTGAATATTTTTCTACTGTATGAATAGTTTTATATGAATACAATACATAGATGTAGTTGAAAAATATGCTTTAGTAAACACTATTGACATTTGGATTCTTGTTATTTGAGTTTTTGTACTCATTACAAAAATACCACTATAATAAGTCAAACCCAAGCAGAATGGCTCACATTCAGGAGAAGCTTATTTCTTGTTTGTGAAAATTGAAAATAGCTGTTCCTGGTTAGTGTGCAGTTCTCCTCCAAGTGGCGATTCAGGGCTCTTCTGTCCTCTCCGTGCTAACTTGAGGCTTCACACGTGAGGCACTGCAGTTCATTAGGCTGTTTAAAAATGGATGGACAGGTAGCTTGAGGCCTTGAGAAAAAATTTGGATGTGTTTAAGAATCAGAAAGATAGTCTGTTTTTCCTATTTGTGTGCCTCTGGACAAGTCATTTAATATTTGTCATATTCTTTACAGTTTTATACCTAAAGCTGATTTACTTATTGTCAGAGTTTTCCAGATTGTTTTCTGGAGAATGAGAATTTGAAGAGGTAGGCATATATTCGTGTTCCAGGAGCGTGTGGTTTAGCGATTAGGATTTGTCTTTTCCTCTTCACCACTGGGTGCATCCTGTGAAGCAGAGGCATGACGTGAAGGAGCAGCGAGGTCTGCTGTCCGCATAAGCGAATCTGGCGGCCCAGGACTTGTGGAGTTATGTTTATTGGTGTCATTTGGTTCCTAGCAAAACAGGAAACACAGCCATATCAGTCCCTGCTTCCCAACTTCTCCACCTCTGTTCCTGTCGTCTTCATCTCTGGTCACTGATGACAGGGTGTCAGTGTGGCAGCAGCGCTGCAAGTGCACTGTGATTGGGGGTTGTATCTGCAGTTCTGACTTCCCTGTTCAATCCTATTTTAAATAATGTGGCCAGTAACTTACGGTACTAATCAGATGGTACAGGAATGCTATCTTCCTACTCCTAGTGTAAGGCAGCTTCATCATCTCCTAAAATGCTTTTAAAGCACAGGAGCTGGTGCTGTGAGATTTATGTTGATGACTTCAGCTTGAGAACAGAAATGATACAACAGTAAAAGAGATGACAGAAGAAATTCCTGATCAGAAGGAACTTACCCCCAGACCACAAAGATTGATCAGACACTAAGCAGGATTACTTTA
>SJYF01000664.1:361514-382594 GCA_006410515.1 Procapra przewalskii | reverse complement strand
GGGTGGACGGAGGTGGGGTGGACGGAGGTGGGGTGGATGGCTGGAATCTTAGCCTTGTCCTTAGGAGATTTCTGAGTCCCTAGGAGAAAGGGTAAATCTTAAAACTATTTGAACAAGGAAAAATGGGTCAACTACAAAGCAGATCAGATTGCCAGACATCTCATTTGTAAAGTTGCATAAATACCAAAAGACAGAGGGCAGGACTGTGACCCTGAAATACTTTGATTGCTGTGTGAGGGCATGAGGCATTTTCAGTCATATGAGACCTCAGTGCTCCATCTGTTCCTGGGGTCAGTTACTTGAAGATGAACTTTATCAAAGTCAAACAGAAAAGTAAGGTAGCATAAAGAACTTGAGATAAATATATTGGTGAAAGTAATGATAAGTGCAACAGGGATGTGAAAATTCATGTGACTATTAGGAAAGAATTGAACAAGCCAAATGCTGAAAAAACACAGTAAATTCCAGATTATTTTAATAAAACTCAAGAAATACGGAGAGAATGGGTAAGTTAGTGCATGGTGTAACTCTTATCTCTACTGAGGAACTGAGGTATTTTCATATAGTTCCATTTTTCAGCTTAAAAGGTGATGGTTCTGATAGGCTTTCTAATAAACATAGAGTGGTAATAGGTTAGTTAACGCTGTGAGTGCCCCAGGTGCAGGGAGGGCAAGGGTGCCCTGAGAACTGTGGACGTGGGACTTTGCATTCACTTGTCAGCCCTGCTCAGGACATGCTGGCTGCTGTCTGTTAAGCCGCTGGGGAAAGCGCAGCAACCCTGTAACCCTGAAGACACTGGTGGGGGCTTACAGGTGGCGCTTGTGGTAAAGAGCCTGCTTGCCGCTGCAGAAGACACAGGAAACCTGGGTTGATCCCCAGGTGGGGAAGATCCCCTGGAGGAGGGCAGGCACACCCACTCTGGTATTCTTGCCTGGAGAATCCCATGGACGGCGGAACTTGGCAGGCTACAGTCTATGGGCTCACAAAGAGTTGGACATCATTGAAGCGACTTAGCATGCATGGGGACCATTGGCGGTTGGGGGAGGGGAGCAGGAAAGCAGGACAAGCAGGGACACATTCAGGACCCAGGCTGTTAGAGAGCCCCTATCCCTGAAGTAAGGGTGGGTTCGCTGAGATGGCCCATCCCTGAGGCCCAGGGGGCATTTCTGGTGCCTGAGGCTGAGCCAGAACAACAGTTCCTCCCACACCTCCCCGCCCCGCCCCAGGCCACCACACTGGAGTGGGTATAGCTGCGTGCTGATGGAGGGGAGACTGCGGCCTGGCGCAGGGAGCCTGTCAGCACGGGAGCGAGCTTGGAGGAACTTCAGCTGAGGGCAGAGCAGACGTTGAGAAAGCCCAGGCGGTGCAGCCGTAACTATAAATAAAGAGTAACTTGAGACGAGCTTGAGTCTTGGTGCACTGAGACAAAACAGTCACAGCAACAGCAGAGCCCGAACCTAGCTCCGCTGCTGACTGTAAATTGATCCCCAAACTTCACACTAAAGACTTAGGGGAGGAGAAGTGTGTCCGCTGCAGACAAGTACTAGTTACATCAGTTTCTGTTGTCTTACACAGCATGTCCACGTTTCAACCAAAAAATTGCAAGATGAAGAAGCCAAATAAAAAGAAGCTGACATGCTCTCAAGAGAAAAAGCAGTCAATAGAACTAGAGTCAAAAGTGTTGGAACTGTCTGGTAGGGAATTTTACAAAAAACTGTGATTGATATGTTAAAGACTTGTGGGAAGAGTGAGCAGCAATATGTGAACAGATGGAGAATTTTAGCAGAGCTATGGAAGATCATCTGGAAATGCTAGAAATGAAAAATAAATGAAAAATATCTTTGGGCTTATTTGTGAACTTTGACATAGTTGAGGAAAGAATCAGTGTAGGGCGTTAGCAATTACCTACAGTGAGATATGAAGTTAGACCCAGGCGACAGTTGCTTTGTGAGGTCCAGAAGCCACGATTTACCAGCAGAACTAAGCGCACCGTGTGCCCAGATCCTGGTTTCTAGCCCCGCCCTCTAGTAAAGGAATCAGGCTCTGGAGAAATGGCTGGTTCTACCACTGGGGTAAGACATACGTGAGATGAGTGTGGCGCATCGCGTCGTATAGAGACTGAGGACGTGCTCAACAAGGAAGACCCGCAGGGATTTCCCTGGAGGTCCAATGGTTAAGACTCCATGCTTCCAGTACAGGGGACGCAGGTTTGATCCCTTGTCAGGGAACCAAGAACCCATGTGCAAGATGACCAAAAAAAAGTGAAAGGAAAAAACCCACAGTATGGGTTTGTGAGCAGGACACAAGAAGCAACTGAAAGAGCTGCTGTTGGCCAAGCTGGGACTGCCAGTACTTGCACAGTGGAATAAAGCAGCACTGTATTATAACGCAAAGCAGCTGCACGAGACAGCCTGACCATGAATCCATACTGACACCAGTAGGTGATGGAGCGAATGAACGGGGAAGAAGAGGCAGCTCTCCCGTGCGGCAGAATCCCAAGTAGTTCATAATTCCGTCTCTAGGAGGAAGAGCAAAACTCTCCACTCTTTCCTTGTAGCTGGCCCCTCATGACTCCCTTCTAGAAAGTACACTGTGGAAGGACACGACAACCAGCACTTCCTCAGCTAGACACTCAGAGTCAACAGCCATTGTTAAGCTGTATTGATGGCGTGTAATGAAAATGGCATTTTACTTGTGTGGCCTTCCTCTCAAAAACCCACGGTCGTGAGAGAAGTACAAGACCAGGTCCCAGCTGAGGGACACTCTGCAGAGTACCTGGCCAGGAAAGTTCAAGTAACTGTCAGAGCCAAGAGGAGGCGAAAGACAGAGGACCCTCGACGGTAAACATAGTGAGGCGTCCTGGATGGACTCCAGACAGACGCAACTTGAGGTGAACACACGGAAATCTGAGTGAAGTATGGATTTTACCTGTGAGTATTGGTGAATAAATTTTGATAAATGTGAGATAATGATGGGGGAAATCGAGTATAGCTCATATGGGGACTCTAGTACTTTTGCAGTTTTTCTATAAGTCTAAACTATTTTCAGAAACAGACATAACATTTGGACAGAAATCAGTAGGAAGCACAGTGCTAGCAGTTCCCTGGCCCTGACTGGCAGCGCCAGGTGCTGGCAGGCCCGCGGGCCAGCAGGAGCTCGCATTCCTTGCTGGGGGAGACGCAGCTTGCTGCAGCCACTTGGAAAGGCAGGCCAGCAATGCTTACAAAACCAGACACGCTCTCACCACACAGCCCCAGCAGTTCTGTTCCTTGGTATTCATCCAAAGGAGTAGAAAACGTATGTTCACAAAAACCTACACGTGGTTGTTTAGCAGCTTTACCCACCCTTGCCACAACTTGGAAGCAGCTAAGATGTCTTCAGTGAGTGAGTGTTCATTCATACAGTGGAATATTATTCAGCCCTAAAAAGAAGGTGCCCTCCAGACATGAAAAGACATGGAGGAACTTTGAATGCAAGTGAAAAAGAAGGGAAAGAAGTCAATCTGAAAAGGCTACATAACCTTCTGGAAAATGTCTCATTTTACTGTGGAGACGGTAAAAAGACCACTGATGGCCAGAGGGTGGTGGTGGGTGGAGTGAGTGCTGGAGCCCAGGACCTTTAGGGCCGTGAGAGTCCTTCGTGCAGTATCCTAGTGCCCCACACAGGCCACTATTTGTCCAGACCCATGAAACGCACACCGTCAGGAGCGCACTCTGCAGGACACGGGCTCTGGGTGATGGGGCTGTGTCAGCGCAGTCCAGGGGTTGCAGTAATGCTCTGGTGGAGGATGTTGGTAGTGGGGAGGCTGGGCATTTGTGAGGGCAGGGGGCAGATGGCCAGTCTGTACCTTCCCCTCCATTCTTTGAACTGAAAGCCACTGTATAAAAATAGTTTTTATAAAAATGAGTGTAACTCGTATCACAAACTAAAGAAGTAAAACCGTGTGACCAGTTCATTAAAGCCTTTTATGATAAAACTTCTGCAAATAAATACAAAGGAACTTGGGAACTGGGAAACAGAAAATCCTTGAGCGCCGTCATTCTTAGTGGTAGAGGCTGAAATCGTAACCCGTAAAATCAGGGGCCATGGCAAGAATATCCCCCTCACCAGTTCTTTTCGGGCTCATGCTGTTGGTCATGAGGCAGAAAGGAAACCTAGGCATCCAGATTGGGGACTAGGAGGTGGACAGTGCGTTTTGGAGGCAGGGGCACCATTCGGCCCACTAAGCGTAGCAAAACCAGATGTGCATAAACAACTAGCCAGCGCTGGCGCCAGTGAAGCTGCACACGGCCCGCCGGGGATGGAGAGCCACACGGCCACTTTCTGCACGCACCTGGCAGTCTTTAAATAACGGACCTTTGTCATCCAGCCCTCTTAGATATCTACCCACAAGAAATGAAAACTGTATTACACAAACTCAGAAGTGAATGATTATGCGCTTTACTCGAAACCACCCAAAGCTGTGGCAGGCAGAAGTGTCTTCCGCTAGTGAGTGTGAGGGAGCCGCGGTGTGTCTGGCCACTAGCTTCAGCAGAGGAAGGGCACTGCCTGCCGGCGCCCCAGCAGCCGCCATAGCCTGTGCCTTTCCAAGTCTGAGTTCCACATTTAACATACCTCTGCTCGGAATGTCAGTGTGAGTTTTGTTTTGGATTTGGTGGAATTTTACATACATTTGAAAGAACTAAAATGTGGGAAACACCATAGATATTGACTGTTGGACCTGAGTCAAGGCAGGTTAGATAAGTTTATGCTCACTAAGTATTTATTAGATGAACAGCTCAGCTGGTAAAAGAATCTGCCAGCAATGCAGGAGACTGGGCTTCTATCTCTGGGTTGGGAAGATCCCCTGCAGAAGGGAATGGCAATCTACTCTAGTATACTTGCCTGGAAAATCCCATGGACAGAGGAGCCTGCCAGGCTACAGACCATGGGGTTGCAAGAGTCAGATACAACTTCGCCTCTGAACCACCACCAGTATTTATCAGATGAACAAATGAAACTTATGTGAATGAGTAAGTATTTTGAGTATAAGTTTTTATATGGTATTTTCACATGAGTGGAAAAAGCAGGTCCTAAATGTAGCTTAGAAAGTGACTCGCCACTTGGGGAAGAAATCCAGTCTGTGCCTATTTTGCATAAAAATACCAGATAAATTAAATGAAAAATACTAGAGGAAAAGCATACAGAAGCTCATAGGATATGACATTGTAAAGAAGTTTCAAAGTCTGGCTTCCTGGACAGAAACTGCAGTGGAGAATGCTGTATCTGGCCACATAAATTATTAAAACCCCTACACAGTAAAAAGCACTCTAATCAGAGCAGAAGTCCTTTCCCCTGCCCACGCGCCCTTTCTGTAATTGCATTTCTGAACGCTGTTATGTGTAGCTCTTGGAAATCACTTGCACGTGTGAAATGTTTTCAGATGGCTGTCGTAACGGTCCCCACTCCAGGTGTCAGCTGTGCCGGGCTCTGCTCTCGGCCCTCAGTGCCAGCGTGGCCCCCGGCAGTCCTGGGGGCGCCGTTCTTTCCGTATCAGGACAAATAGCTGGTGAGCCAAGGGCCAGGATTCGGCGCAGGCCTTGCTCCAGCAGCTATGCTGTTGGCAGCGTTTGTACTGACACACCACTCCCGGGTTTATCTTTTAATCTGAACTGTGCACCCACATTGTTACACCCCTCCCTTCTGTCCCCCAACTTTGAGAATCCCCATGCTTCCTAACACTGATTTTATGAAAGCAATTTTGTCATTGTTTTCCTAAGAGAAAGGGTTTATAATGACTATAAGTGGAACAAAGTGAAGTTGCTCAGTCGTGTCCGACTCTTTGTGACCCCATGGACTGTAGTCTGCCAGGCTTCTCCATCCCTGGGGTTTTCAAGGCAAGAATACTGGAGTGGGTTGCCATTTCCTTCTCCAGAGGATCTTCCCGACCCAGGGATTGAACCCTGGTCTCCCATGTCGAAGGCAGACGCTTTACCGTAAAGCCACCAGGGAAGCTCCGAGCCACTTATAATGACTATAGATAGATCTTTATACAGAACATTAATATACTCCTTTTAAAGAAGCAACATTGATGGATTAGTTGAGAGAATCCTAGAACAATACAGGCCTGTTTATTCTGGCTGCTCTGGGTCTTCATTGCTGCATGAGGCACGGAAGGCAGGCTCTAGGGTGCCCAGGTTTGGTAGTTGTGGCGCATGAGCTTAGTTGCCCCACAGCATGTGGGATCTTCCTGGACCAGGGACCGAACCTGTGTCCCCTGCGTTGGCAGGCCGATTCTTAACCACTGGAGCACCAGGGAAATCCTAGGCCTATTTATTATTTACAGTCATCCAGTGGTAGGCAAGAATCGTATGCACTGTTGTTCAGGGATCTCTGGTTGCTTTCCACATTTTTGCAAGGAGCTAGAAAGTTCAGAGAAAGTGGGAGGAAATGGCATATAATTTCTCCCCTGACAGCGTATGTTGGATTTCTGGTCATGTCAGCTGATCCCCGTTAAGGTTTTGTTATACCCTCTTCCTATCTTTCCTGAAATTTTGATATAATTACATATATTCCACAGTTGTTTTGAATATCTCTGTACTCTGATACGGGTTTCCCTGGTGGCTCAGTTTACCAACTGAACCTGCCTGCCAGTGTGGGGGACACTGATTAGAGCCCTGAGTCAGGAAGATCCCCTGGAGGAGGAAATGACAACCCACTCTAGTACTCTTGCTTGGAAAATCCCATGGATAGAGGAGCCTGTTGGACTGTAGTCCATGAGGTTGCAGGAGTCAGGCATGACCATGTGACTCAGCCATTACCATACGCTGTTACAGAGCACCTTGAATGGTTTGTTCTGAAATAATAAAACTCACTTGCTTTGTTTCAAGATTTGAAGGCCATATAGAGATCTGCCCACCAGGCATGAGTCATTCAGCTTGTTCAGTCAACAAGAGTGTTCTAGAAGCCATTCGAGGAAGACTTGGATCTTTTCACGAACTCCTGCTTGAGCCCCCCAAGGTAAGGCAGCTCTCTGAAGCATCACTGAACAGTTGCGTAGTTTGATTTCAGCTGTTAGAAGGTAGATGAACCTTCTTAGTTAAAGAACCGGCTGTGACCCACCCACCTTGTGCAAAGTATGTTAAAAGTGCCATTGTTTTCATTGCTTTTGAACTGGTTTTTAAATTGGCTTTTATCTGTATATAGTGTCTAAATTGATGAATGGAATAGAATTAAGTAAATTAAGTAAGATACTTACCTGCTTAGAAAACGCAGCTTTTTGTTCTTTTTTTCCCTATAAATTCTGTCTGTTTACATGCAAGTAGAATAGTTTTCTTCTAATAGCATGTTATTTTCACATCTTTGAGGTACACGTTAATCTTCAAGAAACTAATCTTGGAAGTTGAGGTGTCTTACTCAGAGTTGGAGCAGTGTAGCTGCCTGATGAACAGATTGTCACTGAAGAAGTGGTGGATTGATTGTGGCTTGGAGTTAGTTTTTCTGTCAGGGGCATCCGTGTGCTAATCCAGAAACGACTGTTTATTCCGGCAGCCACTGAAGATTTAGGAAAGCAGGGTGTCCATGGCCTGTAGCCTCTGTCCCGGCTACCCCCGGGATTGCTGCAGGCTGAGGCTAGGGGACGAGGCTCTCCCTTGTGGTGTCCCTGGGGTGGAAGACAGCTCCTTGAGAGTTCTGCCGCCCACTCTGGCTCTTACGCGTTGGTTTTTCCTTTTGTGTGCCTCGTTGCTTCTGGCGTCGCAGGCTCACACAGTGCATCTCTGCGGCCTCTGTGGAGTGAGTTCCCGGGGACGGAGTGTGGTGGTGTCTCCCTTCTGCTTTAGGTGTCTGCAGTTGGTGGAGGGGCCGCAGAGAATAATTTATGTCCATTGTGCTTGGAGTCTGGTTCAGCTTCTAGACTGTCTCCTCGTCATATGACCAGCGAGCAGGCAGTGGTCTGGGGCACAGGCCAGGGTGCTCAGGGCCCGCCATGGAAAATGCCCCTACTGATGTTGGCTGGTGGCGTCCTTCATGCCAGGCCTGGGGAGAAGGGCAGGAGAGTCAGGGAAGAAGCAGGATTTGTTCAGGAGAAAAGATGTGCAAGTCGGAGGAGGGGAGGACCTGAGAGAAGAGGAGGTGTGGCCGGGTGCCCCGACCCGTGTCTCGGGCGTCACTGTCTCCTTTCTCGGTCGACAGAAAAGCATTGCATGTGGATTCTCACCCTGGTGCTCTTCTTGGGCCTGATTCCAAAGTAAGACAGTGTTTTGTGTGGGCTTCTCTTTCCCTGCTGGGGGCAGTGAGCTTAGTCTCTGACTGGCTTTACTGCACAGGGCAGCGTGTGAGTAGATCCGTGCTTATTAGCACTGCACTGCAGGGAGTCGGGGGTGGCACCCCTCTCCCCTGGGCCTGGAGGAGAGCAGGCGGGGGTGCCGGGAAGCCCTGTTGGACAGGGTCATGGAGAAGGATACCCTTTTTACTTTGTCGCAGGTCTCCTGCCAAACTTCTAAAGTTCTGAAATGTTCTGGGTCTGTCTTCTGTGACTTCAAAGAATACAACCTCCCTTTTATGGATGGAAACAGGTGTGAGGCTGATCCTGCTTCTAGGTTGTGGCCCAGAGGCAGCTACTGAGTTCGTGTTTTTACCCCAGTTTTGGCAGAGGTTGAGGACTGTGTTCCGAAACCACGTGTCACTTCTCTTAGTTTCTCAACTTTCTGGTCAGGTTTGGAGTATTGCACTTTTTCTTCATGGACTTGACAAGCTTTCTGCTTGTTTAGAATATTGAAGGCAAGGGGGTACTTGATTTCTTACAAAATATGTAGTCTAGGGAAATTACCTATTTTTTTCTCTTATATTTGTTTCATCATATCTTACAGATATCA
Source organism: Procapra przewalskii (assembly GCA_006410515.1). Lineage (NCBI taxonomy): Eukaryota > Metazoa > Chordata > Mammalia > Artiodactyla > Bovidae > Procapra > Procapra przewalskii. The sequence goes on along the minus strand of SJYF01000664.1, from coordinate 373,739 downwards.
GTAGGAGTTTGGGATTTTTCTGCAGGTGTAGAACTTAGGCCAAGTTGTTCGTGGGCTTAGTTTAACTAGTGTGGTATCTTAGTACGTGCGCCTGCACTGTTTGTTTATTGAACTGGTCTTCCATTTCTTTGCTTGTTTATCTTGCGTTGTGCGGGGCCTTCCTTGCTGCCTGCAGGTGTTTCTCTAGCTGCGGCGAGTCAGGGCTGCCCTCTGGCTGCAGTGTGAGGGCTTCTCCCTGAGACGGCTCTTCTTATGGAGCGTGGACCCCACGGCGTGTGGGCTTAGTTGCCCCACGGCATGTGTGATCTTCTTGGACCAGGGCTCAAACCTGTGTCTCCTGCGTTGGCAGGCGGATTCTTGAGCACTGGGCCGCTAGGGAAGTCCTGAACTGAATCTAATCAGAAAGCTTTTTCTTTCTCAGAAAAGTGTGATGAAGACTACGTGGGGCGTGCTGGACCCCCCCGTGGGGAACACCCGGCTGAGTGTGGTTAGGTTGGTATCCAGCCTCCTCCAGACAAATACCGGCAGCATCAACGGGGGCCTCATGGAGCTGAATAGCATTGGGGTCATACTGGTAAGATGTCCCCGAGCGATGTCTCCACTTGCCCTTGAGCTTTTATGAATGAGATCGCTGATGGTAGAACCTCATAAACTCACTCATATTTTGTAAGAAAAGTCAGTGACTTTTCTTAATCTGAGCACAAACAGTCTTGCCCTTGAGGTTATCATCAATTTTGAGTGCTTTTAATTTTTCAGTAGTGATTTATTGTTGCTCTGTGTAGAGATCTGTGCCTGTGTTGTAGAGAATTTCCGGGACAGTTAAGACACAGGCATTTCCCTCCGAAAGCTCGGTCTCCCGTGGAGGCTAGAGTGAGTGCAGTCACTTTCTTCGGGGGTTGTGTGAGCCATAAGTGGCTGCTGCCCGCAGCACTGGTTTCCTTCATAATGCTTCCCTTCAGGGGACAGGCTTTTGTCTTTTTTGCACTGAGAGAGAGCTGCAGAGGGTATTAAGACTGTCTTATCTGGACTTCCTGCACCCCTGAGGTCCCTGGCTCCGAGGCTTGGGCTTGGGATCCACGGGCCTGGCCCGGGGCCCCTGCCAGCTCTGACCTGTCTGCCATAGCATGGACGGTTCCCAGGGTGGTCTCACGGTGCCCCAGGGGAGTTTGGCGTGTGTTTCAGAGGAGGGCCTGGTGTTTGCTCTTCACATGAGAGGCATCAGGTGGGCACTTCATGCACATTTCTCCTATGATCATGGGCATAAAACTGTGATTTCAGATCATGCCCACAGCATAGCTAGTAAGCGGTGGAGCCAAGATTTGAATTCACATCCACGTTGAACCCACTTCTGCTCTATCAGCCATGCCATCATGCTTTGTGGCACCGCTAAGCTCCTTCAGCTGTGTTCCAGCCTGACGTGTTGGTGACACAGCAGTAGAGGGCACGGAGAGCAGGGCCTCCTGGAGAGAAAGGAGTGCCACAGGGTCACACTTTGCTCGGGAGCATAGCCCTTGCCCCCTGTGGACAGAGTCTCTGCCTCACCCTCTGACAGGAGCCTAACTCCCCACGCCTGTCTTTGGGAGTCTCCTTGAAGTCATCAATTACTAGTCTTTAATCTTATACTAATAAGTAGACATCTATTGTTAATTCATTCTGTTGTTAATACTAGAGCGACTTTTGAGTGCTAAATTTGATAAAACTTCTAAATGGATCATTAATCATTACTTTTTTATTTTGAGGTTGGATAACCAGACTCAGAGATAATTTGAAAACATACCGTAGCTGTGCGTTTTGTGCTTTTAGAAGCTGTCTTCTTTTCTGCTCCCTTGCCTTTTCTGGGTAATCTGGAAAACCTCGCACCTCCTGGAGCTCCACACGTCACCTCCTGCCATACTGTCTTGTTTTGCTCCATCTGCTGACAGTTCCATGAGTTTCGAGCGCCCAAGTGGTTATTTTTTTAAGGTGTGAGCCCTTTGACATTGGAGATCGTATTTTGCAACTAGCACCGGGCACTGCTCAGGAGTCATCAGTGAACATTTTGTTGAATCAAAATGAAATTCTCATAAATTTCTTTGAAAATCATTGGAAATTTACTAAACTTAATATCTGTATTAGTGATACACTGTGAAAACAAAAAGATTTTCTCCGAGAAATTTATTGTCTTTATGCATTTATTGTTGGTCTTTATTAGATTCCTTGCAAATTCTGATATGTTGAATGAGCAAATATAATGTCATTCAGTCTGTGAAGGCGTCTTAAACTGCCTTTAAACGTAATGTATTCCTTTTATTTGTTTCATTGTACCAGGAGCACATCATTTATTACTTGATTATTTGGTGAATGTATTGAAGTAGTGACTGAAAGATTGAGGTGACAGTAAAAGGAAGCATTGCTTTTCTTTTTTTTTTTTTGTAGGACATGTTCTTCAAATACACATGGAATAACTTTTTACATACACAAGTAGAAATTTGCATTGCACTGATTCTTGCAAGTCCTTTTGAAAACACAGAAAATAGCACAATCACTGATGAAGACTCTGCTGGTGACAGCTTGTTATTGACACATGTAAGCTTACTTGGTGTCTTGTTTTTCTGCCACTCCTGGTTATAGTGGTTTTCTACTTAAGTTATGAAGTGGATTGAAGTCTAAGGGTAGGAGGCGAGATTTCAGGATCTAAGGAGTTAACTGTCTTATTTTGATTGTACTTTTAACCAGTGATTCTATAAATAATATCCCAGGCAATTCACCATTAGATGAACTTTTTGAAAAAGTTTCAGTAAACTCAATAGATTGGAAGATTTAGAAACCTTTTGGAAATTAAGAAATAATACGAATGTGACACCTGCACAGTCACGTGGCTTGCCTGGGCTGGAAGGGGGAGAGGCGAGCTCTCTGCGGTGCCGGCATGCCTCTTCCAGGGCCTGTTGTCTTCCGTTAAATATGAGGCGGTGGTTTTACCAAGTCCGTCTTCAGGTGTCTTCTTGCTCTGCAGTTCTGTGACTGTGGACATTCTCTCACTCATACTGAGTTACCCCCAAACCTTGAAGATGGGCAGGGCTAGTCAGGAGTGACAAGTAGATGGGGAAGACAAATGACATTTGAATGAGACTGGCTTTGCACGTTCTGATAATGCAGCCCACAGCTCTGGTCATTGGCCAGCCACACCTGTTTTTAATAAGAATGTAATAATGTTAGTTCATGTAGAAGTAAGTTGTTCATATTTGAAAAGTACCAATATTGCTGTGGGTTGTGAACTAAATTTTTGTTGGGGCGTGATTCCATTTCAGAATAAAACCTGGCTTTGCTTTAGGTCAGCTGCTCACTGGCTGCAGTTACTTTATCACATTGCATCTGAGTTAGCCAATAATTCACAGCTGTTTAGCTTGCCGGGTTGTAGGTATAAAGTGGTACGTATCACTTTTCTGTTTAACTGGAGTTCTGTTTCACTGTAAAATTTTGACACTTTGACATTTATGTCAATGTTAACCTGAAACATTCTTTTTTATTCAGCTCTTTCAAAAATGTCAGTTAATAGAACGAATACTTGACGCCTGGGAAATGAATGAGAAGAAACAGTGAGTATCTTGTTCTCTGACAGGCGTTCAGGTTGATTGTTTGCTTCTGTTTGGCTGTGCTGGGTCTTGGCTGCTGCTCAGGCCTCTTTGCACTAGCTGTGGCGTTGGGTCCACCCTCCAGCCCCAGCGTGCGGGCTTCTTAGTGCCGTGGCTTCCCTTGTTCCAGAGCGCAGGCTCTAGGCGCTCGGGTTTTAGGAGCTGTGGCTCTTGGACTCTAAGCACAGGCTTGACAGTTGCCACTCCGGGACATGTGGGGTCTTCCTGGACCGGGGATCGAACCTGTGTCTCCTGCGTTGGCAGGCAGACTCCTCACCACTGAGCCTCCAGAGAAGCCCTGATTTTTAATTTGAAGAAAATGTGCGCCCTTGATGTAGGCCACTTTACAGTTAGTTACAAATGGCTCTCTTGGGACTTCCAGAGCATTTAATTGTTAACAGGTATTTTTCTAATAATTTACTTTTAGATCTCCCTGTCTTTCTACCTGTCTTGAGGGGAAACCCGGGGTTGGGAGTGTGCCCCTCCTCTGCTGCTGCCTTTGAAACTTCTTGTTTCTTGGTGAATGGTGGTTTTTCTGAGAATGATGGGGAGGAGGAAGAGAATGACGAAGGCAAGGCCTCCGTGATGATAATTAGCTCCTAGAGTCATTTTGTGCCTGGAGCTAGAGGAGGGTACAATTGCCTAGTATTTCCTTTTATAGAAAGTTTCCCTTAGCTGATTGGCGCAATTACTTGCGGTATTTGTTGCTGCCTGTGAGTGGCTTTGTTACCCCCTAGCAGTGTTGTCTGGGATGAGCATTCCTCTCTAACACCCAGGGAGCTTTTATGCCATCCCATAGATTCTGCGGCAGGAGGGTGTGTTTGGGAAACGCTGTTCTTGTGTTTGCTTTTAAGTCAGATTTATGTAAGCATACATTTTGGGGTATACATTTCTTTTAAAAATCACTTACTAAAAACCGATAGGGCTTTGCTTTGATTCTTTGTGAAGAAAGATGGCTTGTAGTTGAGTGTGGCTGGGGCTCAGGTCCTCTCATCCGAGGAGAACCCTTCTGTGGCCAGACTGACGTCTCTGGTCCATCGTCGCCTTCCCTGACTCCCTTCCTCTCTCTGCCTCCTTGTCTCACCAGTGCTCTGCTCCCCGTGGGCTCCAGCCTCTGAAATCCTGGCTAAGGTTATTTCTTCTTTCTTGGGGGGTCCTGAAAGAGCTTTTTAAGGTTTCCTTGAACAGGAAGCGTAAAGAACATTGGGAGCCTTGGGCCAAAAAGGTTGGAAATGGGTGTTTGTTTTCACTTGTGGAGGTTTGAGGGAATACAGCAGAGTTTGTAAGAATTTGCCCCAAATGAACATTCATGTTCTTATTGTGAATCTTACTGTGAAACTGAAAGAGGTCACAGAGAGTTGGATATGACTGTGACTGAACAACAACAAGAGAGGCTCTTAGCAGCTCAGCTGAAGTCCACCCTGGGCCTTCCGACCTGCAGGCATCCGTGGAACCTCCAAGCTTACTAGCAGAAACTTTTATTTTTGAGGCAGGCCTGTAAGCATTATGTGGTTTTTTTCTTTTTTAAAGTGGCTCCTGAAAGAGTCTCCTTTTAGTAAAAGATCTCTTCAGTTTGTTCCCTCCTGTCTGCATTCAAAAGTCTTCTGTTTCATAGAATTTAAAGTATTGACATTTTTAAAATATTCAGGTAGAGAGGTCACAGTGATGTGAGAAGTCTTAAGTGTAAAGATGGGTCAGTTGTGAAGAGTAGACTCTGGTGAGGGAAGGGGTGAGGAGTAGCAGGCATGCCTGTTTCTGGTGGTGTATGGGCCAAGTGCAAGCTGGCTGCCTCTCCTCTTGGCCAAGTCCTTGAATCAGCTAACAGTTTAACTCAAGAAATGCCATTACTAGTAACTTTCTCTGGTAATTGATTAATATGATTGAAATTTAATATCATGTCTCAGCAAAGTGAACCAGTAGAATTCTCACCTCAGTTCTCTACAGTTTGTTTAGTCTGAAAAATAGTTTTACAGAAAGAGAGAAAGGAAAGTCACAGCCACAGAATCATCAGTGCCAGTGAGTGTTCGGGTTTTTGTTTTTAAAGATGTGACTGAAGACGGTTGGTTTGAATACTTGAACAAAATTTGTCCTGTCTAGTGAGGCTGCGGTGTAATTTTTTGAGTGGACTGCCACACATTTCACTGCCCATCCCCCCCACCCCCAGTCTGATAAGACTCCTTACCCTCCTCTGCTGTCTGTCCTTGTCCTTGGTGGCTCGGATTTTAGAACGATTGCTTAACTCCACAGTAGTTAGCCAGCTGCGTCGTCACCCCACCCTGTCTGGAGTCTGAACATCTGTCCTCTGCCCCCTGGCAGGGCCGAGGGAGGGCGGCGGCACGGCTACATGGGCCACCTGACGAGGATAGCCAACTGCATCGTGCACAGCACAGAGAAGGGCCCCAACAGCGCCGTGGTGCAGCAGCTCATCAGAGGTAACGGGAGCAGGGCTTGCAGCGTCGTCTCTGTGGGATTGGAGAAGTTGAGGATAGGGCTTTTTAAACAGATGTCTAAGGAGTTTCCTTCTACTCCCACATTATCTGGAGATTTGGTTGAGACTCTTGAGAATGTGTTTGAACAATATAACTCTGCTGTATCTCCGTTCTTCGTTCTGCAGTCCTTTCACTAAGTATCGGCAGGCTTGGCCGTTAACTGGAGTCACCCACTTTCACCCGCTAAGGGCATGGCTCACAAGTGGCGAGCTTGAAGTGCTCATAGGCTGACAGTGGAGCCTCGTGGGCTACAGTTAGTTCCTGTTGCTTTTCCTTTTTTCCTGAAGGCCCCCACATGGCCTGTGGATTTGAGTTCCTTTCACTAGCATATTAAGATATTTATCAGCATTTTTTCTATCTATCTATTACTAAAATGAGGGCTATTAGCCAATATTCTTAAAGACTCTTTCTGTACTAGCATTTGAGTGTAATCAGCCCGAGGTTCCTTGAAAAAGCTGTGCGGATGCCTTTTACACTGGCTCCCCGGCCTTGAGTCCACCTCCTCCTGAATGAGAACATGAAGAACCCCATGTGCTCCAGCAGGATTATTAGTCCTGTGACTCACTCCAAGGGCAAAATGTCTTAGCCTCGTGGTGCAGCGTTTGTTCAGTTGTTAGCTTGCTGAAAATCAGCTCCCAGTCTATCCTGCTTCTCTCTTAAGAATGTTTGTGTTCAAGAGGCTATTGAATGTGCAGTAAAGGCATGATTGTGGCCCAGCGATGGGGAAAACTGGGGCTTGCCCACCGGGAATTTTGCTTCTTGAGAGAGAGATTAGCCATATCATCAAACTGTATGTCCTTAGCCATACGTGTGAGTTGGCCATGTCTTGTGTGTGTTCTTTTAGAGCAGTCTTAGTTTTATGGTGGTTGCTTCCCAGATGTGTGTGTGAGGGTGTATGCACATATAGTTAAACCAGAATTGTCAGACAACAACTTCAGTCTAGCAAGGGCTCCCAGATTGCAGCTGTAGTTCCATTTTCTCATAAAACTATTTGTGTTTCCTTTTCTTTAAATTTTCTGTAGAGGATAGGTTTCATTATTGCACATGTATCCATTTGTTGTCCTATGACACAAGTATTTAGAAAACATTATCTTTGAGGAACTTGAGAGCCCACACTGGGCTCCATGGGGCAGCCGTGGGCTAAATGCCCTCAGAATTTCTCAAGAAAGCCTGCAGAAGTCAGTGTGCGCAGTGTTTCCTGGACACACGTGACCATGGAGCAGGACCACTGTTATCCACACCTTTATAAAGAGTTCAGTGGAAACACATTAATATGTTCCAGGTTAAGTTTTTACCAAAAGATCCTTAAAAAAATTGTTAAATCCAGGTAACTGGTTAGGGCTCTTGGCATCAAGCATAGACCAGAGGCGGGGTCGGGGGTTCCTGAAAGTCCTCAGGGTTCAGAATGAACATGGCTCTATAACCCTGAGCCTCCAGAGCCCAGTGCGCAGCCTGCAGGGCTTGCTCACCTCTGGCGAGCCGCATGGTGGTGCCCTCTTGGGCCCCCTGTCTGTCTGTGTGTAAGTCACTGTAGTGATCATGCTTTTTCCTTTTCTCCCCTCTGAAGATCTTCCAGACGAAGTCAGGGAGCGATGGGAGACGTTCTGCGCGAGCTCCTTAGGAGAGACTAACAAGAGGAACACGGTGGATCTAGTAGGTTCCACAAGACCACGTTTCGGTGATTTCGGTGCCCTGGGGCTTTGCATCCTTATTCAGAAAGATGTTAGGCACCTTTCTTCCGCTTGTCCTGGTGATGGTGGACCAAGAGGCACGTTCGTGTACCCTTACCAGTAAAAGAGGCTGCGTCCGCAGTGCCCCGGCTCGTTTGTCCAGTCGGCTCCCAGTTCCGGCCTGGGACGCCGTAGGGGACACGCAGCCCCTCAGCCCCGCTTCCTGCCACACCGCTGCACCTCCCCCGGCGCCTGCTCCCCGGGCTCCTCAGCTCAGCCCCAGACGTCCCGTCATGTTTGGGTTGCTGCCTTACTCCTGGGTAACTTCAGGTGGTTAGAGAACCGAACATTCCTGTGACTGGTTCTACTTTTGCTTCGTTGAGTTTACCCTCATTAAAGTCATTCCTAGTTGGGGGAGTTCTGCAGATGACTTTGGAACCGCAGCTTTAACAGATTGGTACTTTGAGCCAGGGAACAATGGCATTGATAATATTTCAAAAAATTATATTGGACTTTGGAATGTAGTCTTTGTTTTCTTTAAGACATTAAGTTTTAAGGTAAGTATTGATTTGGTTTTGAAGATGAGGGAAAGCGTTTCCTTTTGCAAGCACATGCCACCTAATAACTGAGATAGTAGCCTTGATTGTACATAGAAGGAGATGTCAGACATTTCATTCTGTTTTTGAAATTCAGCAGCTGCAGTCTTGAATTTCTAATACACAGCAACTCGCTCAATTGTTGGCCAGTCAAGTGCCTGGCAGCTGTATCTGCTCAGAACAGAATGTAGAAGTGGGGGTGGGGGCAGGAGGTACTACAGAGCAGGCCCGGGTCTCCCCATGTCACGTGGCCCCAGGGGCCGGGCGCCTCCCCCTCTGTAGATTAGCTCACAACTTTGGTTGTCTTTTAACAGACTCTTGACGAATTGGTGGCTTGTTAAGGTGGATATAGTGGGAGAATTATTAGGTACTAGAAGCTGAAAGAATTATGAAGAGGTAAATGTAGAAAAGGAGCTGTGAGGGGCCATTTAATTACAGCTGGTTTAGTGGCCCCTGTATCTCGGTGTTACAGCCCAGTAGAGGACGTGACATGCACTTTGACAGCCCTGTGCTATCAAGGAAGGGTCAAGTAAGTTTTAATGAATGTATTACCCACCGTAAATTATCCCCCCCCCCAGTCAAATTGGTTAAAATTCTGGATGATCAGGGTATTATTGCGGAGTAAAGTTGTTCTTAATTATACTTAAACTGAACCTGTTAATTTAGAGGTCCCCATATTGAGTCCTTGTTAAGAAGGCAGGCAATGTGATCTCCTTGAAAGGGAGTTTTGACTTGTTTCTAATTTATAGAGAAATAGGAGTATTCTGATCTTGTTTGGGAAAATTTGTTAAAACTTGCCCTTTGATTAACTTCAAAGGTAGAAGTAAAAAATGTCAGTTAAACTTGTTATCAGGATTTTTTAAACACTTTGGTAATTCAGGTACATTTCTCTTGTCAGGATGTTAAGAAGGACTGCATTGCAGTTCAGGTGACACTCAGCTCCTTTGCGCTGTGCGGTCGGTCATCTAGTGTGTGACTGTGTGTAATGTTGTCTATGGCCACACAGCATGAGATTAGTGCACAGCTCCTTTGGGTCAGGTAAATGTAGACAGACACTTGCATCTAAACAGACATTTTCGCCTGTGTGGCATGAAGAGTTATCCTGGGCTCCCCGGTCATGCTGACTGAAGCCTGGTCCTCCTTTGCCTGCTGCACTGGCTGCCACAGCCCTTGGACTGTGCGGATGCTCCACAGTAGAGCAGAAGGAGATGTGGGTTTATGTAGCAGAAGTGGTCAGTGATAGAGCCCTGTTAACGTTGCTCATCTCTGTGTCTGCTTGGCCCCACCCTGTGATCTTGCTGTTGCCTGAGACTCTGTTTTGCTCTCTCAGGACGTCTCAGGACCTCTCACTTTAGTTTCAAACGCCCACGACTAGCAGACCACCGCCAGTTAGTCTGAGTCCTTCAGTGGGGAATTCTGCTTTGTGGTATTGGGTGGACCACAGAGTTTGTTCATAAGTGTTATGGCCAACCCTGTATTTTTAGGGATACAGGGGTTCCAAGTTTTTAAGGGTCCTTTTACATTAACCCCAGGCCACCAGGGAGACTTGAACTGTAGCTTCCAAACTCTTAAATTTTTGCCCAGAATGTCTCATGCTGTGTCCCAGTAGGGATATAGAATTGCCTTCTTGCTGAGCTCTTTGAAGTACTTCAACCTTATGACCCCGTATTGCCAAAGTAAATGCACAAGAGATTGATACACTCTTTATGTTTTTGTGTTGGGAGCTTATTATCAATAAAGCTTGGTATTTTAACATCCAGAGACTGCAGTGTTTTGACTAAGCCCCCAAACTATAAAAGTTGGTAGGGATTTAGATAAATTTAGAAAACGTAGGAAATGTTTTTGTGCTGACTTTGGAGAACTGAGTTTGTTTCATTCTTTGCCTTCCTCTCCAGGGGCAAGGGTGTGTTTTTTAAAATGTTGAGGTAGTTTATAAGATAGTTTATGGAGGTTGTATAGAGTAATACAGAGCGCACATATGAATTGTTTGTAGGCCCAGTGGGTTGAGGCGGAACCTCTGAGGGTTTGCGTTTCTAACCAGCCCGGAGTTCTGTAGGTCCTGGGAGTCCACAGTGGGACTGCGTGGAGCAAGGAGAAGAGCCTGTGGCTTCCGCTTTTCACTCAGATGTTACCAGTCAGGTCATACTTAAGATTGCTTAGCAGCCTAATCAGCCAAGATGAAGACGACTGTTACTTGCCTTTTCTTTTCACAACAGTTAATAAATCTGAAATTTAATCATGAAAGAAGGTAACATCTCAGAGGCTCTTTTTTTCTTTCACTACAGTATCAAGAGTAAGGTTTACTCTTTTTGCACAAAACAAAAGCATTTTCGCTTATTGAAAGTCTAGTTTGCTTAGAATAACGCCTTACTTGGCAAGAGTGTTCTTATCTCCTTGTTACTTTCTTAAAAGTTAGGATTCTATATTCTCCTGTAGTGATGTATTGGTGTTCCTTAATTCATTAACTCATTGAGTGGCTGCTGTTTGCTGGACACTGTGGATGTTGCACTAGACAAGATTTGGCAAAAATCCCTGCCTCAGTGGAGGTGGATAATCAAAGGGGGGAGGGTAAACGAGGGGAAGGGAGTTGGAGTGTTTGGGGCAGACGTGCATTTAAAATTAAGTGGTCTAGGGAAATGTCCTTGAGAATATTGGTGTAGAGGCTGAGGCAAGTGGGGGTGGGAAAGGGGGCACAGAGGCCGGCAGGTGCCCGCATATTTATGTCGGAAAGAGCGTGGCAGAGAATGAAGCGGGGATCTCTTGCAGCTTTAAGGCACGCTCCTGGGGTTGTGATCTTAGTGAGATGAAAAGCCGTTGGGTTTGGAACTGAATGAAAAGTGCCGTGATTTAATGTCAGTGGTTTTAAATCTGTCATGATTTAAAGGATCATCATGGCTGCTGGCTTGAGGAATGACCTAGTGGGACTGGAGGTGCAGCAGGGAGACCACTAGATTCAGTGCTCACCCGGATGAGAGAGAAAGCCTCCCCAGGAGGCCATGGTAGGCTTGAGGAGGAGGGATTTCAGGTTCTGCTTTGACAGTAAGGGTGAGCAGGTGTGGGTGGGACGGAAGAAATAAGACTGCGGCTGGAAGAAGAGGAGTGAGGGAGGCATTTATTGAGCTGGAGCTGCTTCAAAGGGGTGTGTTCTGAAAGTTTAGATCAGGGACTAAGATTAACAAGTTAAACTGCATCTTTTAGCTCATTTTATTAATAATGATTTCAGACTGCGTTACCCTGTAGGTAGAATCAGAATCACCACATCTCTCAACAGAATAATTGAGAAGGTGCACATGCTTTATGCCGTTATTAATAATAACTTTCTAAAACAGTAGTTTCTTTCTGGAGGAAAAGATTACTTGAATTGCTTTGAAGATACTAGTTAAGGAGAAGATAGAAGGGGTCACAGTGTCTGGCACACAGTAGTTGCTTAAGTTTGAAAACAAGACTCTAGTTTCTTGTTTTCATTAATAAGCTGATAAATTCTTAGTTTGTAGCAAAAAGTATGAGTAAGGATACATTGTATTCTTATTGATCTTGAAACAGCAAGACCAGCCAGGAGTGGTGGACTCCTTTTTGGCTCTGTCTGTCCTCCAGGCTTTCTTTTTGAATTGTCTTCTGGTTTTGTGCCCCGCCCCCCGCCATGGGCTTAGTGTGATTCTTGTACTGACTTGTGAGCCACGTGGCCTGAAGCTCCTAAACCCACTGCAGTGGAGCCACTTGACCTGCTCTCAGGTGCAGTCACCCTGTAAGGGGCCAGCTGCCGTGACCAAGCAGCATTCCACCCCTCCCATCTGCACTCTGGCTGAGCTCTCATGGGCAAACTACCTCCCCCCGCCGCCACCGCCCCCCACCCCCACAC
>SJYF01000664.1:332556-361497 GCA_006410515.1 Procapra przewalskii | reverse complement strand
GTCTACTTGCTAAAGCAGTGGTTGATTCAGGCAGGCAGATCACAAATTCTGCTTTGATTTCATCAGGTCAAAGTGCAAAATTCATGTGAATGTTTTGTCTGCACTTTAGGGAGGATGGAGAGGGAGTTAGTTGGAAACTGGGTTATTCACTTGGACTTCCTCAAAGATGGCCGGATAAAGAGAGATGAGATTAGTTTTATTCAGACAGTGATTTACTCAGAATTCCATAAGCCACACCACATAGAGACCCCTGTGGGTTCCACCTTGGGCTTCTTGAATCAGTGTTGGAACATCACAGAGCAGACCAGGCCAGTGTCTATGGCTCCAGGCTTCTGGGCACAGCTGCAAGGGCTGGCAGTTAACGGCCGCTGTTTCTCCCGTGAGGACAGAGCTCTCTGCCTAGAACACTGCTGTAGGACAAGTCAGAAAATACAGTGTAAGTTACCTGAGAAGTACAGTGCTTGTCCTTAGAATTTTGCAGACTGTTCACATTTATTACTTGCTCTGTAGCAATTACCATTATTAGTGTGGCGCTTAGTCATCTCTATTTGTTAACACGTTTATGAATGAATTAAGGAAAATCACTTACTATGAATTGGTAAGCAGTTCCTGTTTATGCTTTTGCTTATTTAATTAACGTGAGTTAGTTTTAAGTTGTGAGGGGCAGGGATTACATGTTAAGGGGCAGAAGGTCTGGGGTCTTATAATGAGCAGGGAACTATTGACTCAAGTCTTATTTAGCACTTACGAGCAGTGTTTTTCTTGGAATGAGCGAGAAGTGCAAGAATTCAAAGTGAAATGGTTGTATTTAAACCTGAGCTTTTTAGTGGCTCATTAGTGATCGCTGGGACTACAGTTTTACCCTTCAGGCTTGAAATAGTTAATTATTTTATATTTTATCTTAGCCATTGCTTCTTCCTTCATTTTTTAAACATCTAATTGGAGATAATTATCAAAGTCACATATATGGAGTAACTCATCTCTCATATGTTTTGTGGTATGGTTAATACTGGTAAAGTAGCTGCAGGTGGGCAGCAGAAGGCTAGGCGGCTGAACCTCCTGATTGAGTGAAGTGCTCCCTGGAATTATTGGGTGGATTTTACAGCTTAGCTCTTACTTGTTTTTGTTCATGCTATTGTTACACATTTGAGAGAAAAACTAAATGTGATTTTTTTTTCCATGAAAATGCTGATACAAATGTCCAAAATTTTTCTCTCTTAAATAGTTTTTTACATTTTTATGCATATAGGTTACAACCTGCCATATTCATTCATCCAGTGATGATGAAATTGACTTTAAAGAAACGGGTTTCTCACAGGATTCTTCTTTGCAGCAAGTGAGTCATGCCTAAAAGTTCTGTTTTCTGTTTTTATTTTAAACGCTTAGTTTAGTTGACATTTATGAATCAGCTTTGGAGTCAGACATGCATTAGGGTATGTTTGGGGGCTACTTAATAGTTAGATCAAAGTGTTTAAAAGAGGAAGTGTTGGGTATGTGAGAGAAAGGTGTATGTTGATTATATTTCCAGGGCATGTTTCTTTAGATCTGATAATGATGATGAGTCGGGTAACTTTTCAGGAGATTTGAATGGTTCTGGATAGTTCAGTAAGCATGCGTCTCGGACATGCTCATTATGCAGAGATTCCTGCAGTAGGGATTTGTGGAGAAGACTAAGAAGACTTGTTTAATGTCAGTGAAAGTAACTTACCCAGTGCCCCTGAAGCAAATGGCTTACGTTTCTGACATCTTCAGGTTCTGTAGCATTCCCAGATTCATCCTGTCCCCAAATTCCTCTTCATTTATCAGGTCCTGGTAATCTTTGTGGGGTAAAAACAGGATATGAAAATGGGCGCACTGCTGTGCCCTCCCTTGGTAGCTCCTGTGGAGGTGAGGAGTGAAATTCACTGTCCCTTCTGAGTATCGGGTTTGGGAGCTCAACCTGGAAGCCCCTTTGGAAGGTACTACCTCCTCATGTGGAGAAGCTGCCCTTGGTCAGGACCCGTCTTGCCTGTCAGGTGATTTGTTATGCCGGTGGAATTACTGTGGTCACCTTCCCTGGCACTGAACGTTTTTCCCAATCCTGAAGCCCCTTTTACCAGGGCCAGGATGGAGTTCCTGATGACTGCAGGCGCAGCCTTTTGGTGTCCAGGTAGACTGACACACTCCGGTATAGGCTGAACTCTAAGCAGTCGTCTGAGTTTAGGGCTAAGGCAGTTTAATGTGTACATGTTCAAGATGGGCCTGAGATAGCATTTTGGCTTCTCTTGCTTCTCGGCACTGCCCCCGGAGAATAGCTTCCCGAGGTGAGGGGCAGGGTGCAGCCAGCCCGCAGGGGAGCTATCCAGCAGGTGGGCCTTCTGGTCCACTCACAGTGTTGGTCTGCTGTCCAGCAGCACTGCCCCCCCCTGCCCCGAGGCCCAGCTGGCTTCCTGTGAGCCCTCCTGTCACCTGGACAGTATCAAATTGGTCCCCTCAATCTGCTCTGAACCCCAATTAGACATCGTTCCTCCCCTACACAGAAGCTGAAGGGTGTGCAGTGTGCGTTTTCAAGGTGATTCTGATTCTGGTGAATAGCTTTTAAGAAAGAGAAGGCCCTGTTTTCGCAAATACTTGCAAATAAGTTAATGAACTCGGGAGTTTGCGGCAGGTAGTTTAATCAAGCTGATGACCTTCTGGTGTCTGGAAAGTGAACTCCCTACCTCTCTCTCGAGATCCGGTTCCAGAGTCATAGATTTTCTGGGGAGAATTTTCAGACTGATGATGTGTATATGAACCAATCTCAGTCAACAAAATGCCTCAGTGACACCAGGCTCCTGTTCCGGTGGATTTTATCCGCTTTATGTAACCCTCAAAAGTAGGGAGAGTAATTATTATTTTTTGATTGACAGCCTTCCAGTAAACATTTTTTGAATATTGAAATTATAGACCAGTCTTAAATCATTTTGAAAATAGGAAACATATGCGAAAGCATTTTTTTCTGGATTCAGGAGTTCTTGTCTAGGTTAATCTAGAATATCCATGCTGGCCTCCGTTATCACCGGATAGTTTCTGTGCGTCCCCTCGCTGCCCTCACATCTGAAGCCAGGTCTGGTGACGCTTGGGCACAGAGAGCCCAGGGCGGGCCACTGAGCAAACCTGCTCCCAGCCTTGCTGCCCTTCCTGGTGCCCTCCCGCTGGTGCCCCTTTGGGGGAGGGGCCGGAGGTCTTCCTCATGTGCTGTCTGGAGGATTGGGGCCAGCTGCCGCAGGTGGGCACCACTCCCGCTGCCCGGGGGGACCTCCCAAAAGATTGACTTAATAAGGACCAGAGCAGCCCCTGGCTTTGACCAGGGTGGCAGTTTTGACACATGGGGGCTTTTGCTCCTTTTTAAATGTAATTAAAAGTTTTTAATAATTGCACAACCATATGGTGCTTTCCAGACTTGAATTTCTCAGAGTCCAAAGCACTTTCATAAATCTTTAGGGAGAATACAGTAACAGTCCACGGCTGTGGGTTTAGCAAGCCTTGACAGCTTTATTAGTAAAAATCAGATTTGAAACCTAGGTTCTTTGCTGGTGGTATCTTCCTAGAAGCAGCAGTGGACCCAGAACTATGGAGGGCTGCGGCTCGCTGGTCTCCCGTGTCCTCTGTGTTACTATGTGGAGGTTGTGTCTGTCTTCCTCCTTAGGTGGATAGATGGACAGTGCAAACACGTCTGTGCATATTTACGTGTATCTGTGTGTACATATGTTCATACATGTATGCATTCACACATGTTTTTGTACTACACTTAGGATTTACATTCTGTTGTGAAGCAGTTAAAGGTGCACTTTGGGGAATATTTCTTCCTTTTTATACCCAAAAGATTTACAGTATTATCTGTAGAAGTACAAAATTTTTAAAGGAAAAAAAAAAGAAAGGAACCAAAACTGTTGGAAAGGACCGTTTCCCCTGTGTGACCACATTTTTATCAGTTAGCTCAGAGCCCGATTTATCCACCTGCTCGGAGAACGACTTTGTGATTGCTTATTGCACCTTTGACGTTACCAACCGTGTGTCCTGCCTTATAGGAGATAAAACAATTCAGACGAATCGGTTTCTTTCTACTCATAGTATTTTACATTCGTACATCGAGAACTCACCCAGCCTCTTAGGACTTGTCCTTGCCCTCTGCTCTCCCAGATGCCCAGAGCCTTGGTGTGCCTTACCATGTGCACACCTGGGGGCCAGCCCCCAGCCCTCAGGTGCTCAGGCAGTGTCGTCTCTGTGGGCAGGCAGAGGGGCAGCTGGAAGGTGCGACAGTGAGTGGGGGTGGTGGGTATCGAGCTAGAGAGATGTGAGCGAGGTTTTAGGCTCTCTGTAAACTATATATATATATGCAGCACTCTTTAGATCCAAGGAAAAGATGCCTTCCAAAGCCAAATATAAGATTTATTTTTAAATTATCCACACTTTGGATTATCCATGCCATAATTCCCTGCCCCCATAATGAATCATCAGGAATTAACGGCAGAGGCACTCCTGCAGGGTGGAGTCTGTGGGCCTTGCTCAGAGGAGAACGCAGGAGAGCTTGGTGGCCTGCCTGGCAGGGCCTCAGGGCCGATGCCTTTGGTCCAGCCACAGCTGTTGCTTGGAGCCCCGCACAGTCCACGTGCAGTGCACACACGCACATGGTTCACCTCCGTGTGGGTTGCTCACGGCAGAGTGAGGAGGGCCCTTGCTTGTCTTCGTCTGTTTAACCCTGACTGAGCGAGCCTGGAGCACCTTTGCTGACTGCATGGGCCCCCTGGCCTGCTGCGGTTCACAGTTAGAACAGCAGCATTTCTGTGGAGTCCATGGCAGTGTTCCCCCTTCTTCACCGGAGAGCCCTGGTGCTCGGTAGAAGTGGTGTAGCAGACAGAACTGGCTCCTCCCTGGGTCTCTCAGTGTTGCAGGCTTTCCAGAGTGATTTCCGATCAGTGTTAAACTTGCTGNNTCCTTAAGGTAGGTAGGCTAGTAGTTACTTTGTACTCTTCTTAGCCTCTGAGACTTAAATCTTTTTTTTTTTTTTTTTTTAAGAAAATGAAGTGTCCCTGGAGCTGGTGTGGTAGAATTGGGATTGTGCTCACTAGTCGTTTTCCCTCCGTTGTCATGTTGCTGTAGTGGACGGGGCTGGGGAGATGCCGAAAGGGAGGGGGGTGGTTACCACTTGTTGGGTTTTAAGGTTGGTTGTGTTCAGAGGTGGCCGATAACATCTTATAATTTCAGACTGTCACATGTCACTTGATCACTTTTTTGAACTGGACCCAAACCTCTCTTTCAAGACATTTCAGAATAGAGGACAGTGGTCATTTAACACTTCTTACATGGCACGTGCATTAGAATAATTTGTGGACAAAATTCCAAACATTTCCTTTTTGGGGTAAATTGTGTCTGAAATTATTAGATTTTTTTTTTTTTTAAAGAAGAACACACCAGCTTTCTAAGCCCTATGGCTCCATATAAATAAGGGGGTTTCTGAAAGATAGGTGGGCATATAGGATGTAGAATGGCATTAGAATCATTGTATCACTGTCACTGGTCCTGGGGTTGCCAGGCCTTTTCTGATTATCAGATGCAACAAATGACGTCCAATTTTATTGACCAGTTTGGCTTCAACGATGAGAAGTTTGCAGATCAAGACGACATTGGCAAGTGAGTGCGCCTTTCCTGCGTTCCTGCCGTCTGTAAGAGGCGGTGATCTTCCGAGTTCTGGGAATGCTTGTGTCTGTGAGTTGGGAGGAGCCTGCCCTCCAGGTGTTCCTTCAGGTCCAGCCCATCAGCCTGAGTCACCGGGACGACTGAGGCGGCAGAATGCGACTCCCGTAAGGAGCGCCTGCCCTTGCGCTTGGCGTCTTCAACAGGGGTTTATTTTGGTTAGACTCAGGAACTCAGGGTTTGGCGCTGGGTTGCAGTGTCCGCAGTTGTTAATCCCTCTGTCAGTTCAGTGGCCTGAGCAGGTCTGGTCCTTCCGCAGCACAGTGGACAGGGCCATGCTGTGGCCAAACAGGCTCCACCCTGCCCAGGTTCTCTTTGAGTGACTAACTGGAGGGTGGAGTTGGGGCTGGGCTCCCTGCCCCCGAGGGCCAGGCAGTCAGGGAAAGAGGAGCCCAGAGATGTACAGAATCCACGAACAGCTGCTGTGGCAGGGGAGCCGTCCACAGAGAGGAAGATAGGTGGTCTAGCCCCGACCTTGGGAAATGCACGTGTCTGTAAACGAGCTGTTTACTTGAGGTGTGTTGCAGCTCTCTGAGCAGAGTTCTCTCTCACGGGAGCGCCCTGAGCAGGGTCATCAGCACCCAGCATCTCTCAGTTTCCTCCCCAGCAATAGGTGCTCGGGCCTTGGTTAAACTATAGCCAGTGGAGGCTGCTGTTTGTCGTAAGTTGCAGTTTACAGCAGGCAAGAAGCTGAAGGACTTTTTCCACACCCTCTGATCGTGCCAGACACGATGCCGTGCAGGCACAAGGCCCGGAGAGCTTTAAGTTTAGTCTCTCAGTTGTTTCCAACTCTTTGCGACCCCATGGACTGTAGCCTACCAGGCCCTCCGTCCGTGGGATTTTCCAGGCAAGAGTACAGGAGTAGGAGGCCATTTCCTTCTCCAGAGGATCTTCCCAACCCAGGGATCAAACCCGGGTTGCCCACATTGTAGGCAGATGCTTTGCCATCTGAGCTGCCAGGAGGCGGCGCCTGGAGGCCCCACTGTAAGTCAGTAGAGCAGTCGTAGAGGCTGTCAGCTGCCGTAAGAAGCAGCTCATTCCAATCCCAGAAGCACAAGGACGCTGTACACGGGGCTTGCCTGCACCCCGGGAGCACTCCCACCAGAACCTGCAACCCCCGCCCCTGCCTCCCCACGTGTGGTCTCTCAGCACCTGCTTTTCCGGGCCCATTTGTTAAGAGTTGCTGGTTTGGAATCCAGTCTCTTTAGAATTTTATGGGACACTTGGAATGATGTTTGAGTCAAACAGATCCTTTAAGAATTGTAACACATTTAATAGGCTAGGAATTCTTTTAATCCCTGTTTTTGTCCCATCTATGCCATATTATAGTGTAAGACTTCAAGGGTGTCTGTATTTTATGTGTGCATTTGTCTGTATCTGCAGAAAGCTCAGGGTCTGACAGTGTCTGTGACCCTTTTTTCATGTTTCAGCCTGTTTCTTATCTGCAGATGCCCTTTCTGGGGTTATGAAGGCATGGCTCATAGAGCCATGGTTTCTACCGTGGCTGTTGAACATTGTTAATAAGGAAGGCTTTGAGGCCTCCCGTCCTGTGTAAGTTCCTTATACCGAGGGAGGAGGGATCACCTAATATAAATAATTTGGCTTTACTAATGGAGATTTCTGTCATACTGTGAATCTGGATGATGTCGTGAATGCTGTTTCTGCGTCTGTAGATAATTAACTGTTGCACTTATCTTTTGCTTCCAGTGTTTCTTTTGATCGGGTGTCAGACATCAACTTTACTCTCAATACAAATGAAAGTGTAAGTATTCATGCTGATTGCGATTAGCGAGGCATATGAGAGGTCAGTTGGTGGGAATGGGTGCTGGGTGCTGTGTGCACCAGGGCTCCCGACTCTAGGAGCCTTTGTCTTAGGTGGCGGTGACTTTAGCCGCGCACGTGGCCTGCCTGGCCCCATAGGCATGTAAATTTGCTGCCCTCGTTCAAGGTGTGACAGGGCTAATGAAACCAGTATAGACAGGTGGCTTCAAAGACAGCAGTTTGACTCCAACCTGCTACCTTCTGCATCTGCTGAATGTCACCAGGAGAGGAACTTGGGCCAGATGAGGGCCAGCCCGCCATCTCCAGGCAGTTCTGAAATGGCCAGGTCAGCCACGTCTACAGATGGACGTGGGGTTAGTGCCATTTGAACGGGCACGGTGTTGATTTTATGTCACTTAGCGTGAGAGACCGCTGGTTTATTCGCTGTTCTGATAAGACGGAGACTAACCGATTGGACGTTGACACTCTTCACTGCTTAGCTGGCCTTGTAAAAGCAGAGGAAGTACAGGTTGCTGCTGCTCGCAGGGCAGGTCTGGGGCTGTGTGCTGGGTGGGTGGCCCGGGAGGCTCCTGAACGGAACGCTGCTCTCACTAGATGAAGAGAGCCTATCTGTCGACAGTCTCCGTTTCCTGAATACCAATTTTGAAGGCAGTCCTTGGGGGGACCTTTTTGTTGTTACCTATGTAGAAGCTGACTACATGCTTACATTTTACTTTGGTATACGTGGTAGGCATTTTTCCCCCAAACGACATGGAAGAATATGATTTACATTGGTAACTTTTGCAGAAAATAACTTGATTTTAAAATATTTTTTCCTCTCTCATTTAGGGAAATATTGCCTTGTTTGAAGCATGTTGTAAGGAAAGAATACAACAATTTGATGATGGTGGCTCTGATGAGGAAGATATCTGGGAGGAAAAGCATATTGCATTTACACCAGAATCCCAAAGACGATCAAGGTGAGTGATAGCTTGTTATAGTAGTAAGTGTCCAGTGCATAAAACAAGTATTATTTGCCTCTCCACACATACACATTTGACCCAGAGAGCAGCGCTTTTGTCATGATCAGAAAGGCCCTTGTTAACTGGTAGAGTTGGTACCACCTCCCTTGTCTGCAGTGTGAACAAGTCAGGGTAACCTGATGAGAGTGCGCCGAGTGTTCTGATGCAGCCCATGAACTGCTGCGACACGGCCTCTTGTGATAGGGAAGCGGTGCTGAGGCACGCCGTCACACGGCGCCGTGAGGGGTGTTCCCTGGCTAGGCGGAAGAGCGGCAGAGCAGAGCTGCGTTTCCTGTGAGCGCCGGAAGCTTCCCTGGGGAGAGGGAAGTTGTTTCTAGAAACTTATTTTGCTTGAGGAGACAGAGTCATGTCATATGATACCCATTGGGACCAATTTTCAAAATTCTATCCAAAAACCCCAAATAAAATGCAGAGCTGGTCAGATTGGATTAAAAAAAAAAAGCCTGACTTACTGCCACCTATGGAAAATGACTTAAATTATTTAAGAACTTAAATTTAAAAAAAAAAAGGTTTAAACAGGTTAAAAGGTAGAGGGATATTTATTAATATTAAAGTAGATTTCAAAGGAAAAGATTAAAAGGCCGTAAAGCGGTTATTAGGAGAGCATAATGCCAGTTCTGTCTGTATCTACATTCCTAATAACAGGTCTACAGAACAAAAACCGACAGAAGTACAAAGAGAAGTAGACAGATTCCACAGTTACAATTAGATGTTTCAACACTCCTCCCCTAGTAATTGATACAAATAATAGGCCATAAAAGTATAGAACACATACGTAATACTGTCAACCCGCTTGACCGTCTGGGGATTTTTAAAGCACTCCACAGAAGAGTGTGCATTCTTTTCAAGTGTACATGAACTACTCAGTGAGAGAGACCATCTTTGGGCCACAAAGCAAGAGTCAGTAAAAAAAGATTTCAGGTGATATAAAATATGCTCTCTGACCCAATGGAATTAAATTAGAAATCAATGACACATCTTTAGAAAATCTCTAAATATGTGGAAACTAAATAACACATGAGTTAAAGAAAAAAGGGGGAATTTACATAGTATTTTGAATTGAAAGAAAATGGGAGCTCAGTATTTTTCAGAAGGGGGGTTGCAACCGAAATGTACCTAAAGGATCACTTTTAGCACTACCTGCTTACATTAAAAAGGAAGAAACAAATCAGTGACCTCAATTTCCACCCTAAGAAATGGCCAGAAACATGAAACAGAAAGACAGTAGAGAAAATCATTATAATCGATGGGTCATAATTAAAAGTTGTTCTTTGAGAAAATTAATAAAATTGATATATACCCTAGACAGAAGGATCAAGGAAAAAAGATACAAATTACTAATAATCAGGAACAGGACAGGTGACATCACTATGGATTCCACAGATATTAATAGGATAATAAGGAATTAGGAGCAGCTCTTTGCCAATAAATGTGACAGCTTAGATGGTCTTTGAAAGACAAACTACCAAACCTCAACCAAAAAGAGAAAACAATAACCCAGATAGTCCTGTGTCTGCTGATGAAGTTGAATTTTTAGTATAAAACTTCTCACATACACGCACAAAGACTCAAGGTCCAGAGGACTTCTCTTTGTGAATTCTACCAAATGTTTCAGGAAGAAATCACAGCAGTTTTTACAGAAGTTGTCAGAAAATTGAAAGGAGGGGCATAGTATCCATCTCACTGTCTGAAGCCACCTCCTTGTAACTTGATACCAGAAGCTGGCATTGCATTATATGGTGTGAAAAGAGCACAGGTACAAAAGCTCCTTTAAAAATCTTAGCAAATATCAGCAGCATTGGTGCATCATGACCATGCAGGATTTATTCCAGCAGTGCAGACTTGGTTTAACATTTGAAAGTCAGTAGGCATGCGCCTGAATTCAGCATCTACTCCTGGTAGGGCTGTTCAGCAAACTGGAGACAAGGGAATGTCTTCAGTTTGTTTAAGGCTTGCGCAGTAGACCTAGCAGCTGATGTCGCACTTGATGGTGAAAGACTAAATGATTGCCCCCCGAGATTGGGAGCAATATGAGGACGCCTGGTTAACCCCTGATGTCCAGTGTTGTGCTGGAGATGCCAGCCAGTGCAGTGAGTCAAGACAAGGAAATAAATGGTATCTGATTGGCAAGGAAAAGTGAAAATTACCATTATTCATAGACAACATGACTAGTGTAGAAAGTTTGTTGGGATCTACAAAAAGACTCCTACAGTAGTTTGGTGGGTTTAGCAAGATTGCACAATCTTGAATCAGTATAACTGGTTTTCTACATACTGCAGCCAACAATTGGAATTAAAATCACTAAATAGTACTATTCAAAGTATCATCAAAATATTAGATATGTACAAATAAATCTGACAGAAGATGTGCAAGCCTCATACACTTAAGAACAGCTGAGAGATTTCAAGGCTTGATAGATGTTTATGATTTGGAAGACAGTATTAAGATGCCAATTCTCCCCAGATCTGGATTGATCTGGAATCATTGCTGTTCCAAACAAAATCATAGCAGATTTTTTGGTAGCTGTTGATAAGTTGATTTTTACATTTATATGAAGATGCAAAGGACCTAGAATAGCCAAAACAGCTTTCATAAGGAACAGTATTAACACTGCCTGACTTCTGGGTACAGTAGTTAAGACAGGGATAGATCAGGGGGCAGAACAGAGCGCCCATAAGCTGAGCGCCGAAGAATTGATGCTTTTGAACTGTGGTGTTGGAGAAGACTCTTAAGAGTCCCTTGGACTGCAAGGAGACCCAACCAGTCCATTCTGAAAGAGATCAGCCTTGGAATTTCTTGGGATCTTGGAGGGAATGATGCTGAAGCTGAAACTCCAGTACTTGGGCCACCTCGTGCGAAGAGTTGACTCACTGGAAAAGACTCTGATGCTGGGGGGAATTGGGGGCAGGAGGAGAAGGGGACGACAGAGGATGAGATGGCTGGATGGCATCACGGACTCGATGGACGTGAGTCTGAGTGAACTCCGGGAGTTGGTGATGGACAGGGAGGCCTGGCGTGCTGCGATTCATGGGGTCACAAAAAGTCGGACACGACTGAGCGACTGGACTGAACTGAACTGAAATAGGCCTGCACACATACGTAGACATCTGGTTGATGGTGGAGGTGCAGAGGCCAATCAATGGAGAGAGGGTAGGCATCTGAAGAAACAGCTAGAATAGTTGGCCATGATATGTGGGAAAATGACCTTGGTCTCTGTACCCTTCCCATGTATACATAGTAACCAAAAATGAATCTTACATCTGAATCAAACACAAAATTAGAAAACTTTAATACTGGAAAATCTTTGTGACCTTAGGTGAGGCAAAGATCTCTGAGATAGAATACCAGAAGCACTATAAATGAAAAAAAATTGTGGTAAGTTAAACTTTATCAAAATTGAACACTAGTTTTCTTCAAAAGACAATGTTAACACAAGCACAAGGCATATACACTAAGATAAAATTTGCGAATCATATATCTCATAAAGGGCTTAACACGTAGAGTGTATGAAGAACTCTCAACACTCTATAGTAATGAGGAAAGACAACCCAGTTTTTAAAATAGGCTGGTGCTGCTGCTGCTAAGTCACTTCAGTTGTGTCCAACTCTGTGCGACCCCATAGATGGAAGCCCACCAGGCTTTCCCATCCATCCCCGGGATTCTCCAGGCAAGAACACTGGAGTGTGTTGCCATTTCCTTCTCCAATGCATGAAAGTGAAAAGTGAAAGTGAAGTCACTCAGTCATGTCCGACTATTAGCGACCCCATGGACTGCAGCCCACCAGGCTTCTCCACCCATGGGGTTTTCCAGGCAAGAGTACTGGAGCGAGTTGCCATTGCCTTCTCCGTAAAATAGGCTAAAGATTCTTGAGAACAGAGGAGAGCAAGCACGTGAGAAGCAGCTCAACACCTTTGGTCGTGTGGGATGTGCGGACTCTCACCACCAGGGGGCACCTCCACCCCAGGCAGCTGCAAGGTTTCCCAACAGTCTGCCACCGCAGCCCCAGCGGGAGCAGCTGGCGCCGGCAGTGGGCGAGCCCTGACAGTGACGGGCATGTGGGGCCCAGTGAAGCGCCGCACAGCGTTTTGGTGTGGGATGTCTTTTGAACTCTGGATTTAGCTGGGGGCTGATATGCAGCAGTAATATTTTGGACTTTTCCCCTTAGCTCGGGGAGTACAGACAGTGAGGAAAGTACAGACTCTGAGGAAGAAGATGGAGCAAAACAAGACTTGTTTGAATCCAGCAGTGCCAACACGGAGGACAAAATGGAGGTAGACCTGAGCGAACGTAAGTCGCCGCCTTCTCTGTCAGCGCTGTGTGTGGAGGTGGCCCCAGAGCCTGGGACCGCTTCTTAAGGGTAGTTGCATGGGAGCGCACGCGATCCTCTGAGTTCCCTTGGCGCTTCACGTCTCGGGGGCCGGGCCTGAGGGGAGGAGCCAGGCACACTTCGGGTGAGAGGGGGTCTCTGCGGTTTGGAAGCCCTCTGTGTGCCTCTGAGTAGAGGACAGCAACACGTCGGTAGGTCCATCCTCCGGCTGCAGAGACTGGGGACTGGAGCAGAAGGGGAGAGACCGTGGCTTCTGGAAGGATGGGTAAAGACTGTAGAATCAGGAGTGCTCCTAAGCCGCAGGAAATTCCTTACAGTTGGAGCAGTTTTAAACAGGGTCTTCACTGTGTATGAATTCTGTGATCCTAAAATTTTCCCAGCTAAATGCTTATTTATGTTTTACCACTTGCTAAGAAGACTTAAGTTGACTGGCCTTTGAAAAATACTGCCTAAAAAGTTCAGACAAATTTTCACATGAAGTCACTGTGTAGGTTGATACCGGGGCTTTCCTCCAGGCCAACAGTGCTTCCTATTGCCTGGGAGGGTTTTTATGCCTCGGTTCTAAAGGATGAAACCCCACTCTGGGGGTCAGGTTGAACCTCATCGTGACCTCGGAGCACAGCAGGCATCCAGTAGACCCCGCGTGGTCCCCAGCCTCTCTCTCCTCCATGGCTCGCCATCTTCAGGAGGGCATGATGCCGTTCACGCCAGCCAGCCTGTGTCTAGCTCCTGCTGTGTGCCAGGAGCTGAGGCACAGGCTCGGCCTCCAGGGCCTCGGGGTGTCTGCGCAGATGGAGAGTGTGGGAGAGCAGGGCCCCCGCTCCCCCAGGTTTGTGCAGAGCCCTCCCAGAGGACGGGTTGTCACGAGGACAAGTAGGGATGAGTCCGCTTGCAGGAAAACGGCTCCTAGGAAGGCACAGGGACCTGCTGCTGGTGAATGCAGCTCAGGAAGGGTGGAATGGTGGAGATGAGGCCAGAGGCCAGAGGCCAGAAGGAGAATTTTATTTTGGAGGTTGTACTCCTCCTCCTGAGGACTTTACTGAGAATCCCGTCAGTTGATCTGTTTTGACATGATTACTCTTGGCAGCAGTATGAAAGCTGGATTAGAAAGTGTCCTCGGGGACAGGAAGACCAGCAGTGAAACGTGAGAGACGACGGGGGCTCATCAGGAGCGGGGGCAGGCGGCTGGAGGCCCTGAGCTTTCAGCTTGCGCGCGTGCGTGCGTGTGTGTGTGTGTGTGTGTGTGTGTGGTTCAGTAGTGTTGTATATTCACACTGTTGTGCAGTGGAGCCTCTAGAACTTTCACCTTTCAAAGCTGAAGCTATACCCACTCGCCATTCCCCTTTCCCAGCCCCTGGCCACCACCATTCTATCTTCTGTCTCTGAATTTGACTCCTCTAGGAACCTCATCCTAAGTGGAATCATGGAGTACTTTGTCTTTTGTGACTGGTTTACTCCCTTAGCATGGTGCCCTCCAGGTTCATCCATGTTCAAGTGTGTAGCAGGATTTTGTTACTCTTTCTTAAGGCTGAATGGTATTTTGGAGTCTGTGGATCTGTGAGGTCACCGAGTGGGTGATAAGTGATTTGGGGAGAGACCATATATTTGGTGTGACTCACTGCCGTTGTCGTGGTGTCTCTGGAGCTGGGTTTGGGGACAGGGAGAGACAAAGGGCAGGGGTGTGATGTTCACCCACAGGTCTCAGCCCTCCTGACCTTGCTGCCTGGGAAAGGTTTCTTTGTACTGCCAGGCCAGCCGGGGTTGAGATGGGATGGGGCGGGGGTGGGGTGGGGGAGTGCTCCCCTCCAGGGCTCTGAGCTGCCTCAGCCTCTGACTTCCACCGTCCACCCAATCTCTGTGGCTTCTTCCAGAGTTTTTCTTGACTGTTGAGAAGAGTTTCTCAACAGTTAATGCCAGAGTAATTCTGGGGAGCTAGTCTGGGAAAGACTACCGTGGGATGGTGGCAATAGGGAATGGCTAGCAACAGCCATCTCTGTGTGGCCTAGTCTATTCGGGTGGAGCGAGTCCAGAGCTTTGTCTGTGGTGGGCAGGCAGAAATACCTGTCACCTTCCCGGAGGTGACAAATGGTAAAGAATCTGCCTGCAATTCAGGAGACCAAGGTTGGAATTCCTGGGTTGGGAAGATCCCCTGGAGAAGGAAATGGCAACAAGCTCCAGTATTTTTGCCTGGAGAATCCCATGGACAGAAGAGCTTTGGCAGGGTACAGTCTGTGGGGTTGCAAAGAGTCAGACATGACTGAGTGACCAACACTTTCACTTTCTTGACTTTCTGAGGTTGCAGGTGAGATTTTCAGACATTAAGGTCCTATTCCTTCTCAGAGCCCGTGGAGCCCTGCTGCATGGTACACAGATCACAGGGCAGGAAGCTCAGAAACAGCCCTCCTTCAGTACCTGCTAGATGAGGCCCTCAGTTAACCCTCAGGACTAAGTAGATAGTTTTCTCTGAAGTGAAAAAATGAGGAAACCTGAGGAAACCTAGCCCAGGGGGAGCTGAGTGTGTTGCCTGGAGTCCCGGGAAGGTCTCTCTCTAGGGTGGAGCACTTCTGTTATGCACAGGTCCTTCTTAGTCGTTTGTCTTGAGGAGCATCCCCAAGTAGCTCGCGGATATGCCGTAGCCTAGCATTCCTTCCTTACAGCCTGGAGCCTCCAATTGTGATAGAGAGCATCCCTGATAAAGAGCGGTGGTCCCCACCGCCAGCTCGTCTGCAGCAAGCATTTGGGCATTCTGCATGGGGTACTGTGCAGGAGCAGCACGGTGTGTGATGAGAGCAAGCAGGCCTGATTTCGGCTGAAGGGGACACACCTCGGATGGCGACATTTAAACAGAGACAGAGGCTGGCAGGACCCAGACCGCAGCAAGAGAGGCGCAGCCAGACAGGGCTCACGGTCCTGCCACCCCCATCTCTGAGCACTCTCCCGTGCCTGCAGGACCTAGCAAGCCAACGGGAACAGAGCTCCTTTCTGCTCTCAAAACTTCACTCCTGACACCAAATGTGTGAGTCTCCCACACAGCTCAGCCGAGGCACTGTCTGTCTGAGTCAGACCCGCAGGTTAGGGCTTACTCGCCCCGCGAGTCGGCCGCCCGTCCCCACCCCTGGCCGGTACGTCTGACCAACTGGCTGTAAACTGGGAGTTCCCGTGACCTCTTTGGGTTTGATTATTTGCTAGAACTGCTCACAGAATTCAGAAAAACCCTTTACCTACCATTACCAGTTGATATATTAAAGGCTACAAATGAACAGGACGGGTCCAGAGGGTTCCATGGGCAGGAACTTGGGTCCCCAGTGGAGTCTCATCTGCCACCTCTGTCCCCAACCCAGAAGCCCTGAAGCCCTGCAGGTTGGGGGTTCATGGGGACCTTGCTAAGTGGGCGTGATTGGTGAAATCTTTGGTCATTAGTGATTAACTTGACCTCTAGCCCCTTACCCTTCTAGAAGGTTGAGGGAGGGGTGGTGGGGAATGGCCAAAAGCTCCAACCCTCTGAACACTTGGTTGCCCCACTCCCCAAGTCCCCATCCTGAGGCTCTCCAGGAGCTCCCAGTCTCTTCTCATTAGATACAGAAACCTTTGTCACTTCAGAGATGGCAGTGGGGTGGGCAGGTGACGAAGTCTGCATTCCTCCTTGTGTCTCAGGAAGCCCGCTGCTGTGCGTGCTCAGGTGAAGGGCGGCTGCGAAGAAGCGCCATTGTGGACTCAGCGGGGGCGGGGGCCTTGAGGTTGTTCCCGGCTCACTGTGACTGAGCACTGACATGCTTCTAAAAAGCTATTTATTTTATACTGATTTGGGGTTTGCAGAAAAGGTGCAAAGAATGTCAGGAAGTGGCTGTATGCCCTTCACCCATCTTCCTCCTAGTATTCATGTAACCTTGGTACATTTGTCAAAATCAGGAAATTAACATCAGTATATTGTTTTCTGTGTGACTTTGTATTCTTGTGTGTTAATCGCTGTTGGAAAAAAAAATCATAGGGGAATTGCTAAGGGATCAAAGGAAATACACAGTTTTCTAATAGACGGATGTTATGGAATCGCCTCTGCATGGTTGTGGCTTATCCACTCCCACCAGTAGTCTGTTAGAATACCCTTTGCCCCACACCTGCACTCTTTTCTTTACTTACCACTGCACATCTGTTTTTGAAAAATGCTTGTGTTACATTAAATTACTGAAGCATTCTCAAAGTGGAATTCCTCCCCTTTTTAGCACCCAACTGGTCAGCCAACTTTGATGTCCCCATGGAGACGACGCACAGTGCTCCCTTAGACTCCGTGGGGTCTGACGTCTGGAGCACAGAGGAGCCTATGCCGACGAAGGAGACAGGCTGGGCTTCTTTCTCAGAGTTCACGTCTTCCCTGAGGTGAGCGTGTGCGTGGCTCTCTCAGCCTTCCCACCTGAGAGCCAGGTGGGAAGTGTGTTCCCAGTTGAATACAGTGCCTTAAACAAGATTGAAAAATCAGTGGTGGGGGGAGTGTAGACACAGCTCTGAGTTACGAGGAAACACCACCCTTTTCCTCCCTGCTCTCCTCCAGGGTGAGCTGGGAGGAGGAGTGGATGATAAAGTGGGCTGAGGAGATGGCCCAGGGAGTCAGGGAGCCGAGTGCTGGTGGTAGAGCCAGGGAGCTCCTGAGGGCGCCTCCGTGAGGAGCGTCACGAAGACGCGGCCTGTGCCTTGGTTCACCAGATGATGCTGAGCGTGCATCCGCGTGGAGCCAGTCTAGTGCTGCAGATGAGCGGTGTGTTGATGCGACCATCAGTCTTGTTAATTGCATTAGTCTCGGCAACAGCAGCTGATCATTTTGTAGTTTTCCTGCATAATATTGTCAGCTTTGAGTATTAACCGTGGATTTCATGTCTCCTTACACTTACTTTGATTTGCTTACTGTTGTTTCATTTTGTCTCCTGAAAAAAATGGGGTGGAGATTTCCACCCCCTGACTTGAAAGACTTTCTTTCCCTATTCTAGCAAGACATGTTTTTAAATAGTCACTGTAATGGCAAAAATTAGAAAACAACCTGATGGGAGCTAGCGTTTACCATTGTAGACAAATCAAGAGAGGAGACTAAAACCCACGTTGCTTTATAGCACCTCTGATAATCGCAGTGAGCCATTACTCAGAGGTGAAGTGAGATTATGGGAAATGTCCCCCAAATACGAGATGCTGGTTCTCCTCCTGTACAGGGCAGCCAGGTTTCCACCTCTTGCTCCTCTGGTTGCTTGAGAATGCTGCTGAAGCAACTGCTTCTCTTTACAAGCCCTTGTACACGGGCCATGTTGTTTCATTAAACATCAACAGGGCCAGGCCCCCTGGACAGTCTGCCTGGAGGCGATAGGGTTTGTGAAAGTGGAACTGCAGATACAGTGGATGGTGCAGTGTGTGCACTGCTGTCCCAACCTCAGGAGCCTGGTGGTTGTATGAGCCTGAGGGGCTGGGGACATCTTGAGACTCTGTGGAACCTCCGAGACGTCCCCGTGCCGCTGCCTTGCTGACCCGACAGAAAGCCTCCCGCCCCGGATCGTCTGCCGTTCCACTCTGCCGTCCACGCTCACGTTTGTGTTTCTTGGAGTCTGCAACTAGCTGTGTCTCCACGGCTAGTGTGGATCTGAAACTAGTGTTCAGAGGTTTTCTGTGAAGGATGATCCTGAGGGCCGTTTCCCACTGCTCACCTCTGAATTTTCTCTTTTCTAACAGTACGAAAGACTCTTTAAGGAGTAACTCCCCAGTTGAGATGGAAACCAGCACTGAGCCGATGGACCCTCTGACGCCCAGTGTGGCTGCACTGGCTGTGCAGCCGGAAGGTGGGTCCGGGGCCAGCAGACTGCTCTCTTGGTGGGTGTTCGCTCTGGAATGTGACGCTGAGTTCCCTAGATCTGGAAAGTTGTCTTTGTCCACAAAGCAGGTTTCTAAAAAAGTTCAAGGGCTCAAACGACCCAGGAAAATTAGATGTGGGTCTGATATCCTCAGGGCTTTGGGCGAAAAGCAATTGTGTATTTATTCTAGAACCACAGCATGCTGATCCTGGAAAGAGTAAGGTATCTAAGTTGCCAGTCATGTAGTTTCCTCAAGAAAGGAAAGGAAACAGGCCCAGAAAGGACGATGTCCTAGCCTGCAACACCCAGGGGGAATGAGACCAGCACTTGTCATGGGTGCTCCCGGCCTGGCTCCACCCAGTGCCTGTATTCCTTGGAGTGTGCTGTCTGGGTGCATTTCAGGCTATGTAGCTGTTTATTTGTTTGCATCTTTATGAACAGGTGAAATGGTTGAGGTTGTCTAGTGGCTATCTTACTCAGAATAGGCAGGTGTAGCTTGCGTGGGCCCTGAACTGTTTCCAACCTGATGATTAGGGTTATGGGAAGTTGGTGAAGGGGCGAGAAGGATGGATTGACAAGGAAGAGACAAAAAGTTAGTTCTCAGACAGTGAGGGTGCATGTGTAGGGCACAAGAACCAAGGGGCAAGGGAAATAAATAAATCCAGAAATTAGGGTTTTGTTTGTCGTTCTTGTGAAAGACTCTTTGCGACCCCATGGACTGTAGCCTACCAGGCTCCTCCGTCCATGGGATTTTCCAGACAAGAATCCTGGAGTGGGTTGTCATTTCCTTCTCCAGGGGATCTTCCCCACCTAGGGATTGAAACCGGGTCTCCTGCCTTGTAGGCAGGTGCTTTACTGTCTGAGCCACAATCTATATAGATGACCTAGTTTATCACTGAGCAGTTCTATAAGGGGGTTCAAACACCACCAATTTTGTTCATAAGAAAACTCAGGCCCAGGTGGGGCGCTTTGACCTGGTCTCTGAGGCCAGGTATGAATTCAGATGCTCATCACCAGTTTACCACGTGACTCCCTCTCACAGGACAGAAAAATGACCCACAGAGAACCACAACAAGGTAATTTAGCAAACAGGAAAAAGTAAGACCTGAGTGTGGACGAGCCAGAGGAGCAGGGTGAATGAGAACAGTGCCGGCTGAATGGTGGGTTGTGGCTACAGAATATTCGGCCGCCTAGTCTGCCCTGTGCTGGGAGCTGGAGAAGTGAGGGGCGGGGCACTCGTCTGAGGGACAGTTGGGTGTGCAGGTAGCTGGGGAGACTGGCGGTCTAGCTGGTCCTGGGCTGTAGTCAGTGATCCCTTGCAGCTTCTGTCTCGTGGGCGTCATTAAGAAGCAACAGCGGGCAGATCATCTCATGTCTCTTTGTCTCCGAGCAGCTGAGGTGACACTGGGTGGGCGGGTCTGCACAGGGGCCGGCAGGTTCTAGTCGGTGTTGATGCACGTGACCATCAGTTGTGTATTCTTTTCAGCGCCAGGCAGTGTGGCCATGGAAGCCAGCTCTGATGGCGAGGAGGATGCGGAAAGCACAGACAAGGTAACTGAGACAGTGATGAATGGCGGCATGAAGGAAACTCTCAGCCTCACTGTCGATGCCAAGACAGAAACTGCGGTCTTCAAAAGGTAACCAGGCTCGGCCATATGGCAGCTTCAGGTTGTCGGGAGGGTGGTGGAGGAGAAGCCACAAATACTAGCATCTGTAATTTGGTTCCAGTGTGGGTTCAGACATTAGCCTGACATTGTTCCATTATTTCCATTAAATTTATTAAATCTTAACAAAGAGATGGAGTTTGGCTCTCTCGGTGTCTGTGCCCTTCCCCTTTTAATAGTATTTTGAAGACTAAAGAATGAGAAGACTGATGGGATTCAAAATTACATGAGTTTAAAGAACTGACATACCTCTAGAAACAGGAATTACATTGGATACAGGCAGCAAGGCTGGGACCGTCGAAACCATAAGTCTGGGTCTTACACAGATCATTTCCTCCAGATACAGTGCAACCAGCAGAATTCAGTAACAGAAAGGTAGCTTACAGAAACATATTTGGAAATTACCCTCACTTGTAAACTTATGTGTCAGAAAAAGGACTCATAATGCAGATTAAAAGCAAAGCTGAAAAACTAGTGAAAAAGGTTCTACCCAAACCCACAGACTGCAGCTGAATCAGTGCTTAGAGCTCTGATCTCCATCTTACACATCTTTCATATCGCAAGAATATCACAAGATCTCCATCTTACACATCTTTCATATCACAAGAATAATGCTTCCCAACTTGTGAAGCCAACAGGAAACGAAGCATGAAAGAAGTCACTGTAGGCTGATGGCACTTGTGGGTCTGTGTGTAGAACGCCTTAAAGTCAAGTTGGCAAACCAAAGCTAGCAGTGTGTTTCTAACTCATGATCAAGGATGTATCTCATGAATGCAAGGATATTACAGTATTTTAAAGATTACTGATGGTAATTCATAGATAAAAGGTTGGAAACCTTTTGGATTTTCAGTAGGTAAAAAAACATTTGATAAAAATTAAATGCTATTTGTGACTATTTAGCAAGCTAGGAATAAGAAGTAGCTACTGATAAAAGTGTCCACTGAAAATCTACAACAGACTCTCTCCTTAACAATGAAATATTATTTTGAAGAAACAGTCATTTTCAAAGATAAGACAGACAGTGAGCCCTGCAGTTGCTGCTCCTCATCAGCACTGTGCTGCTGGTCTCAGCAGATGCAACATAAAATAAAAGTGAGTAAAAGGCATAGAAAGTCAAAAGAGGGAAAATGGGTATTATTTATTTGCAGGTTCAGCTCAGTCATTCAGTCGTTTCTGACTCTTTGCGACCCCATGGACTGCAGGTTAATTGTAGCTTATGACTTGCTATATAAAAATTCCAGTGGAATCTCTATGAATTATTGCTAGTAAAGTTTAGCGAGTTTATTGAGCACACCCACAAGTCGATTGCATCTTAGAAGCCAGCACAAGATGTCTTAGATGTGCCCCTTCCCCTTTAAATGAGAAGTTAAACCTTGTCTGTAACTGAG
Source organism: Procapra przewalskii (assembly GCA_006410515.1). Taxonomy (NCBI): domain Eukaryota; kingdom Metazoa; phylum Chordata; class Mammalia; order Artiodactyla; family Bovidae; genus Procapra; species Procapra przewalskii. Next base: position 339,774 of record SJYF01000664.1, on the reverse strand, counting down.
ACCGAAAGACCTAAATGCACAGGGAGAGACATCAGTACCGTGTTTCCTTGTTGTTCAGTCGCTGAATCATGTCAGACTCTTTGTGACCCCAGGGACTGCAGTACACCAGGCTTCTCTGTTCGCCACTGTTTCCCAGAGTTTGCTCAAACTCCTGTGTGTTAAGTTGGTGATGCTGTCCAACCATCTCATCCTCTGTTGCCCCTTTCTCTTCCTGCCCTCAGTCTTTCCCAGCATCAGTGGCCAAAGTATTAGAGCTTCAGCATCAGTCCTTCCAATGAATATTTAGGGTTGTTTTCCTTTAGGATTGACCGGTTTGATCTCCCTGCAGTTTAAGGGCCTCTCAAGAGTCTTCTCCAGCACTACAATTCAAAAGCGTCAATTCTTTGGTGCTCAGCCTTCATTATGGTCCAACTCTCTTACCTGTACATGACTACTGGAAAAACCATCGCTTTGACTATATGGACCATTGCTGGTAAAGTGATGTCTCTGCTTTTTAGTATGCTGTCTATGTTTGCATGGCTTTCCTTCCAAGGAGCAAGTGTCTTTTAATTTCATGGCTGCAATCACCATCTGCAGTGATTTTGCAGCCCAGGAAAATAAAATCTGTCACTGTTTCCACTCTTTCCCCTTCTATTTACCATGAAGTGATGGGTCTGGATACCATGATCTTAGTTTTTTAATGTTGAATTTTAAGCCAGCTTTTTCATTCCCCTGTTCAGTTTCGTCAAGAGGCTCTTTAGTTCCTCTTCACTTTCTGCCATTAGGGTGGTATCATCTGCACATCTGAGGTGGTTTATATTTTTCCCAGCAGTCTTGCTTCCAGCTTGTGATTCATCCAGCCTGGCATTTCACTTGATGTACTCTGAATAGAAGTTAAACAAACAGGGTAACAGTGTATAGACTTGACATATTCCTTTCCCAATTTGGAACCAGTCTGTTGTTCCATGTCCTGTTCTAATTGTTGCTTCTTGACCCACATACAGGATTCTCAGGAGACAGGTAAGGTGGTATGGTATTCCCATCTCTTTAAAGAATTTTCCACAGTTTGTTGTGATCCATAGGGTCAAAGGCTTTAGCAAGTCAATGAAGCAGAAGTAGATATTTTTCTGGAATTTCCTTGCTTTCTCTGTGATCCAGAGAATGTTGACAGTTTGATCTCTGCTTCCTCTGCCTTTTCTAAGTCCATCTTGTACATCTGAAAGTTCTCAGTTCGTGTACTGATTACCTTGCTAGCATGTGAAATGAGTGCAGTTGTACCGTAGTTTGAACATTCTTTGTCATTTCTCTTCTTTGGGATTGGAATGAAAATGAAAACTGACCTTTGCCAGTCCTATGGCCACTGGTGAGTTTTCCAAATTTGCTGGTATGTTGAGTGCAAGCAACACTTTCACAGCATCATCTTTTAGAATTTGAAAAAGCTTAGTTGGAATTCCATCACCTCTACCAGCTTTGTTCGTAGAAATGCTTCCTAAGGCCTAGTTGACTTCATACTCTAGGATGTCTGGCTTGAGGTGAGTGACCACACCATCGTGGTTATCCTGATTATTAAGACCTTTTATAGTTTGCTGATTACTATGTTTGCCAAAAGGGCTTCCCAGGTGGCACTAGTGGTGAAGAACCTGCCTGCCAGTGCAGGAGACATAAGAGCTGTGGGTTCAATCCCTGGGTCAAGAAAGTCCCTGGGAGGAGGGCATGGCAGCCCACTCCAGTTCTTGCCTAGAGAATCTCGCGGACAGAGGAGCCTGGTGGGCCACAGTCCATAGGGTCGCAAAGAGTCCAGACACGACTGAAGTGACGCCACACAGCACGTCTGCTGACTTGTCATTGCTTCCCGATGGATTTCTCCTCAAAATCCCATGGGAGTTTTTTATGAAAGGGAGAAACTGATTGTAATTTTCAGAGAAGACCGAGGAGAGCCGTGAAGAGCAGGATCCCTGTAAAGAGGAGGGTAAAGGGCCTCACTGGCAGCTTTCAGGGCTCACTGTTACTAAGGCGATGCCGAGGCCGTGGCGCATAGCTCTGCAAGCAGGCCCGCACACTAACGTGGTCAGGTGACAGTGAAGAGGGAAGGGACTGGCAGACTGTGAACATCCATGTGAGAGAACAAGCTGAACCTCTGCTTTCAGTATAGGTATGAATGACAAAATGTCTAGTCTTCTAAAAGACACAATAAAATGAAAAGACAAGTCATAACTAGCGAAGGAACACACAGGATATAGGGGGAACCTAATATCAAAGGAAGAGACAATAATTTTATAATCTGACAGGATACAGACAAGGCATTATTTGCAGAGGGGAAAAGTAGACTGACTGATGGTCCAGGCTTGTGTCAGTGGCAGTGAGCGTTCAGGGCACTCCATGCCTTCCACATGCTAATCTGTCAATTCCTCAGTTGTCACAGGAGGTAGAAGTGCCAGAACTGCCTGGACCTATTTATGAAGCAGTGAAAGCCTAATTCCAGAGCCAGACGAAGATGATCACAGAAAATGATCAGCTTATGTCACTTACAGGCAAACTAAATGCAGAAATCCTATGTGAAATATTTGCTAACTGAACCTAATAGTATACAAAAAATTTCATAAGGATCAGTTTATCACTGAACTGTAAAGATCGCTGAACTGTTCAACATCGTTAAAGTATACCAGAAATACTTCATAATGATCAGTTAATTTATCCCTGAATTGTAAAGATGGTTCAACGTTAGAAAATCTCTGTGTAATTCAGTGCATATTAATAGAATGAAGAAGTCATTTGACATTTTTGATGAAGTGTTTGGGGGGTGCGGAAAGTTGTATATGATTAAAACCAAAAGCACCATGGTTATCATCCCATTTTCCAGATGGGAAGATGCAGTACTGGAATTAAGTGCTGTGGCCAGAGTCTCATGATAGTCAGAAGGAAACACTGTTCTCACCTGAGGGCAGAAAGGGGCTGCTTTTTCAAATCAAAACAGACTGGCTTTAAAAGCATAAACTTCATGCAGAGAATAGGATTGGGTTGCATCAAAGTGAAGAATTTCTGGTTGATAAGTTACTGTAGACAAAATTAAAAGGCAGATGGCAAATTAAGAGGGAAAAGCTTACAGTTCTAAATCAGCCAGAAATTAGCATTTAGTATTCAAACCAATAAGGAAAAGAATGAAAACCCAGATCCGAAAATGGGCAAAAAATAGCAACAGGCTGTTTATAGACAAGGACACCCGAAGGGGCAAAAAGAAGAACTCAGAAGAGATTCTGAGAACTCAGACACATCTTATTAGACCAGCAGGAGGGGGATCGATAGGGAACATGAATGTGGTGGGCGTGGGGCCGCAGGAGCCCCAATGCCCTGCTCATGGCGGATGCTGGCCGGGGCAGTCATTCTCAGGGGCAGTGGGGGCTTTCTTGTAGTTGGAGAGATGACAGTGTTTTCCAGTCCTGGTGTGAAGCCTGAGAGGCGCCCAAGTGGGCCCCCTGGGGTGGAAGCAGGCGGTGGCGGCCGTTGCAGCTGTGTGTCCAGGCTCTGGTCTCTGCGAGGTGTGCTGTGGGACGGGAGGGGGGCTCCTCAGGGTGCTGTGTTCCAGTCAGCAGGGCAGACGGAGCTCCCAACTATGCTGGGGTCATCCCGAGTGCAGGGAGGGTGTGATTCATGGCCAGCCGTGGGTCTCAGAATCTACATGGGTAGAATGACTGTACATTTTACAACAATGAAGGTAACAGGCCTGGAACGCATCAGCATAGCTGTGTTGAGCAGGGAATGGAGAGTAGGGATGAATTAGGAGGAAGAAGGGGCTAGACTTCGGGTCCCTTCCCATAAATGTATTGCCCCAAGCCATCTGCAAGCCACTCAGAAGTCATCCTAAAATGAGGTTTCTCACAAGCGGATCGAAGATAGGACCCAGCACTAAGGATGGTGGGACCTGTACCTGCCCTCAAGCTCCATCTGGAAATCCAGACAGAATAGGCAGAAGTCTCAAGTTTCTAGTCCACAGACAGTGGAGGCGCCAGGAGCATGGAAGAGGAAACCATCCTTTGGTGTTTCTTTTCCCCAAGCCCTCTGGCCCCTTAAGGCTCGCTTTGCCCCGGTCCTGGCCGCTGCTCCCGCTCTCTCCCGCCATGGTTTGTCCTTCTCAGGCCTTGTCAGAGACAGCGCGAGAGGCTGGTCTTGGCTCAGCTGCACGGCCTCCTGCTTCCGGGACCTTAGCCAGCAAGCCGATGGGGGGCTTGGCCCTGGGCGCAAAACCTTTAACTGAAGACTCGTTCCTTCAAACAGGTCCATTTGACACCTTCTCCGAGCCTGCAGTTTTGCTTATGTGCGGTCGTGGACATAGTATTCCCCAATGCCTCATTTTAGGAGTGTTCTGAAAGTCTTGTCCATTTCTTTTTCCGTTTTGCACCCTTGGCCTCAGAGTGTTGAGATCCTACCGGTATGTACAGTGCCGCGGGGCCGTTCTCCACCAGACACCAGCTGCATCACATCGTCCCTCTCTCAGCTCCCACATGTGTGGCCCTCCCCCTCTGTGGCCCCCCAGTGTGTCCGTGGCCCCCCCGCCGTGTCCGTGGCCCCTACACCCTCCCCGAGCATGCTCAGCCCTGGGGCGTGGCTCCATGGCCGCCGTGACTCCGGGCCATCGCATGCATCCTCGCCCTCCGCCTGCCGGTGCCCCCTGGCCCCTCACGCTGCCTGTCGCCCTCTTTATGCAGTGAGGAAGGAAAGCTGTCTACCTCTCAAGATGCTGCTCGCAAGGACGCGGAGGAGAGCCCTGAGACGGCGGAGGGCAAGTCTGTGGCCCCCCGGCCCCCCAGCAGCAGCCCAGAGCAGAGGTGAGTGCCTGCTTCCCGCCGGCCGGCCTCAGCCCTGCCCCGCTCTGTCTCCTGGGCACCGGGAGGGGCGCGGGCCCGGGGGTGAGGGCCGCTGCAGCTGTCCTCAGCTGGTCAGTGACTGCTTAGCACGGTGCCGCTCCCAGGTTCTGTGTGGCAGCCTGGTGGCTGAGCTGAGACCGGAAGCTGGAAACTGCCTGCTTCTTGGAGGTAGTGTCACTGGTTCTGTGAGAAGTTGTTGGGGGTGGAAGGGTCTCTCGTGCTGCCATACCCCCTCCTGTTTTTCTTGAAGGGGCACCGAGTTGGGGCTGGTACTGAGCCCCTCCAGGATTGGGTCCCCTCTGTCCTGCCTTGTCCAGCTACCAAGGCCAGCGGCTCCTGTGCCCACTCGTGCAGATGTGTCCGTGCGACACTCAGGTGGCTTCCCAGAGTGCAGCTCCCCATGTGTAAGCTCAGTGTTCTGAACTCTCAATGTGAGTCCCTCTTTGCTTTTATTTTTGCAAAATTACATATCTTGTCCAGATGAAGTGTGAAGCTCCTACCTGCAGAGTCAAGGGATTTGCAGTGTAACGTTCCTGCTCCAGTGGCCTTGAGCTTAGCCTGAGCCAGTGGTCTGGAGACACAGGCAAAGCCCCAGCCTCTGCTCGTCCCCGAGGGCCACCATAGGCCCCACAAGCCAGGGCAGCCTCCTGCTGCATCAGAGCTTGCCTTGGATCACACGGACCTCTGCTCAGCCCTTCACAGAGGGAACTTTTTTGATTGAATATATCTAATATATGTTGAACATATCCTATGTGTATATATATAGAATCAAAAATATATCCTTTTTTGATTGTATATTCCTTCCATAAGAAATAGAGGAACCTTAGGAAGCCTTTTCAGGGACGTGCTTTCTGCTCCCCTGATCCCTCCAAATCCAGGCATTTTAGGGGCAGTATAACCAGTGGTCACTAACAGGGGGCACTCTCGGTTCACAAGTCTGCAAACCGCATGTTCCTTGTGTAGCAAACCCAGCTTTGCTTTCTCTTGTGGCGATTGCTGCCAGAATGAGGGCTTTGCTTCTGTCATTAATCACTTTGTATAAACTGCATCAGTTACAAGAGCTGCTTGTACCTGTTGGCTCTAGTGGAGGATTTGGGAGGAAGAGTCGAGGGGCCCTCTAGCTTTGGGGGTCCAGCCCGAGCTGTGCTGCTCGGGGTCTAGGTCAGTCATTTTTTGCCTGGAGTCTTTTTCCTTTGTTTTTCCAGAGGTCCTTCGTAGATCTGACTTCTAATCAGTTATCATCATCTCCGCGCTGTCTGCCCGTAAATTCCCTTTATGTTGTGTGCTGCCTACAGTAAGCCAGCTAACCCGCCTGCTATGGAGTCGTGGCTCCTGGGTCTGCTTTCTCTGATGCGAGTGAGGCAGGCCTGTGGGAGCAGCTGCTGGGCTCTGGAGGGCAGGGTGTCTGCCCCAGAAACCTGCATGTTCTTCTCTGAGCCTGAAGACACCTCCCAACCTGCAGGCCTCGGGTGGCGAAGGGGCAGGTGGGGAGAGCCAGCAGTGGGGGAAGGAGGGGGCATCACACACTGGGAAGCGGTTGGTCCTGGTGATAGACCCACAGATAACACGGGGGTGTGAAGACTGCCTGCTGCCAGGTGAAGGACTGGAAGGGGCGCTCTGGGAAGCGGACTCCTGACCACAGGGACAGAGGCAGGCTTGCTGATGCAGCACACTGCATCCCGAGAGCAGCGTATGGAAAGCGGTGCTGAGGATGGGGACAGCTGTTTGGGACTTCCGTGTGCAGTCTTACCCTTGGGGGTCCATCTACCAAATACGAGGCTTTGGGTGTGCTGTTGACTTAAAGATGTGTGTTGCCACAAAATGTTACCATTCGATGTTGATTATGTGTGGTATTGTGCCATTAGTGTGTAGATAGGCATTTTCATACGTTGAAGTCCTACTAATCTCTCTGGGGACTTACTATTTCCCTTTTACAGGGGGAAAAAATAAGCTGAGAGAGGTTGAAAAATTGACTGAAGATCACACAGCTTGCGTGTCTTTGTGGCGTAATGAGACAGCATCCAGTGTGGGTCAGGTCTGCCGTGTGTGTGGAGCTGACTTCACGGGTCTCTTTTGGGACTGACAGGCTGAAGCGGTGGACAGTCAGGAGGCCTTGCGCTGCCTGCTATCCGCAGTGTCTCCTTTCCGGGGTCTACTCTGTAAGGTTTTGGGAGCACCGTGGAGAATCTCTTACCTGCTCCAGTTGTGGTTTTGGCAGGAAGGTCCTGGGTACCCTGTCATCTCACACACACACACCCCAGCATTACCCTGACACACACACACACACACACACACACACACCCCAGCATTACCCTGACACACACACACACACCCCAGCATTACCCTGACACACACACACACTCACACCCTAGCATTA
>SJYF01000664.1:319063-331855 GCA_006410515.1 Procapra przewalskii | reverse complement strand
CACACACACACACACCCCAGCATTACCCTGTCATCTCACACACACACACCCCGGCATTACCCTGACACACACACACCCCAGCATTACCCTGGCACACATACACGCACACACGCACGTGCACACACACACCGGCGTCACCCTGACCTTTGCTTCATGGGAGTGCGTGTTGCAGGGCACACCTTCGTTCTCAAAGTTGGTCCTTTTAAGGCAGACGTCTCTCGTTTCCCTTTGCCCCCGCCCCACCTCTTCTCTGAGTAGTAGAATCCTGCTTTTCCAAGTGAAATTTCATGTGGGTGGCAGTGCACGGACCATGAAAAGCTGTGCTGGAGGAGGGGTGATCAGATAGCTTCTGAAGGCTCAGGGGACAGTGGCCGCAGACCGCTGGCCCTTCTGTCCCCGTGCTTCCGGCGGCGAGGTGGGGAGGGTCTCTCAGCACCTGCTGCGCTGTAGCCCTTGTCAACCCCAGCCGAAGCTTAGAGCTGTCGGTTAGTTTCTGGAGCTTTAGGAACGTTCACTTAAGAAGCATTTCGTGGGGTGACTCCTAAGTGCAGGCTTTGTTCTAGGCCTGCCTGAATAGTATTCTGATGGATGTTGTCCACCCACTCCGGGGTGCGGCACGGCGTTGGTCTCTCTGGGAGTCCTGAGGCCGTCTCTCGCCCCCCTGCAGGACCGAGCAGCTGAGCGTGCCGGGCGACGCGGCGGTCAATGGCCCCGTATGATGAGGAGCCCCGTGCAGCTGACCGAGGGCTGAGGGCGCCGCGCGGGCGGGGCTCCGGGCTACGTGGGGAGCCCGCCGAGCCTCCACCGCTGCACTCACTCTGCAAGGGATCAGGACCAGCAAGCTTTCTATTCTAGTCTAAGACGCTGTACAGAGAAACCCAGACGTGTACAAATGTTGCACATTGACAAATACCAAGAATTTTTGCGTATGTTTATATTGTATTGTTCTAAATAATGGGTAGCCTGTGAAATAAGATCTTGCCACCCATGTAATAATAGTAGTAATACTATAGTTAAAATGGCTGTAAGAATAGTTTTATAAAAGTGAATACACAGATCTATTGTATTTGAAACATAACTATTTGACAATTATTAGTGTGACCAAAGTATTAGGCAGTTTTCATACATTTTTCACCTTGTACAAAATTCTGAATTCATTTTCTTCCAGGTTGACAAGGAGTTGTAGGATTGAAATGCCCTCTAAGTGTTATTTTGGTTGTTCTAACTTACAAAAGTGATTTTGAATAAGAAATATTTGGTGTTCTTTTTATAACCAGTTTTTAATTGGTAACTGTTTTCTGTATTGTTTAAAAACGGATCAAAAAATGTAAGTCTATTGGTAGAGATTAAGTATTTATTGCTACAACTTAGTTGATAAATTGTGTTATTGTAAAGCCATATGTTCTGTTAAAGTCTCGTTTGCTTGAACTGTTGATCCCTACAGGTGAAACACTAGACTGTTTGGAGTGTACATGGCTTGTGGTTTGGGTTTTTTTTTTTGTTTTATGTTTTGTTTTGGTTGTTCATCTGCCTTTTAACCCATTCACCAAAATTTACCTTGTTAATAACAAGCATCACCAATGAACATTTCAGAGCAATCTGCATATGTAACATACCTGAATCATTAGGCGAGTCAGTGGAAAAATGCTCGTGCTGCTAATGGAATTAGAGTGCGTTCATTTTGCAGGCTAGTCTTTTAAACTAGAAACCAGAGTCCAGCGCCTCAGCATGCCCACTGTTCACTGTACCTTGTGCGATTTTCACTCGTAAATTCTAAGCCAGTGTATTTTTTTTAGAACTGGTGTGTGTACATATATAGTGATTATGGATACTAATTCAATGTAATTTATAATTTTCTATGTCAATATAAAAATACATCACAGCCTTCTCAAACAGCTGAAGCAATATATTGTATATTGCCATGTCGTCTGGTGAAAGGGTTAAATTACTTCACCTCTTGCACTTTTAGATGCAAATCAGTTTTTCATTTCTGTAATAGAAAATTATTCACGTATTTTTACATCATTTGTTTTTCCTGACCAGTATTTAAAACCAAAAGGATATTCTGAAAAATGGCCAACAATTTTTTTAGAAATAGCATCCCAAGCAGCGTGCCTAAACATTACATTGCATATGGAAATAAAAAAAAATCGAATGTCTAATGCCTTATTTCTGGTTTACTTTCCCACTGTAAATGGTGTGGAGGCCCTTGGTGGGGTTTCCGGAGGCAAACTAGCCCCCAAGGACAGTGGGGCCAGCTGCGTGCCCTGGGACAGTCAGTGGGGCTGCCGCGCTGGCCTCTGCACCAACTCAGGGACCCTTTCTGTCGGGAGCTCCTCTCAGAAGATACTGTCCTCGAGCACGCTCCCCTGGACCCTCAGCGCCGCCCGAGGACAGGCCTCCCCTCGCTGGTCTCAAGGGTGCTGACCGACGCGGCCCAACCTCGGGGACTGCCGGTGGACGGCGTGCCCTGGTCTGGCCTGGTGGAGAGCTCTGCGGGCGCCGCCTGGCTCCAGGGCTGCACGCACAGTCCCGCGTCCTCTGGATCTCCTCGGCCTCTGCACCTTCCCAAGGTAAACCTGGCATCTTGTTCATCCCGCCTGCTGCCGATGGAAGGGCCCTTGGGGCTGCTCCTTGGGGTGGGTTGTGTCTTGCTCATCTCGCCTGGCAGGGAGGGGACACGGGTGGGCAGTGCAGAGTCTGTTGGCTGTAGGAGTCTGCCGGCCCCAGGAATTGGAGCAAGTACACGCTCATTGAGTTCCTACTTTAATTTTTGTGGATTGGCCCTACTGAATGCAAGACTACAGATGTCTATAATACCAGATCTGTATTAAAAACGACAAAATAAAGCCTGGTTCTTTGTTTCCAAAAGTCTTCTCTGTACCTTGCTTGGGCTCTAGTAACCAGACAGGGTTTGAGGCTGTGAGCGGACCAGCACAGGATTCTGAGGGGTCAGGCTCCCTGGCACAGGATCCTGGGCTGGCGAGAAGGAGCTATGCTGGGTGACGAGCTACACGTGTCCTGCCCCTGTGACGAGAGCGGTTGGTGCCAATGGAGCACCGTGCGAGCCCGAGTCTCCCCTGCCGTGTGTGTCCCCTCCGTGTTCAGCACCTCCCCAGCCTGGGGCTCTGGCATCTAGACCTGCCAGTAACCTGGAGGTGAAACTTGAGAGTTGTTCCACACCGCCGCCGCCACGGCACAGCTGCTCACTTTCCCTCTTTCCCCATCTGTTTACATGAGAAAGTGTCCCCCTGGTTATGTTAGCCGTCCCCCAGAGCCAGCTGGTCACCAGGCCCCCGTTATCTGGACGCCACGGGGCCTGCCAGGCACCCAGGGCCAGGGCACTGAGGGCACCGGGGCCAGCTGGCACTGACGTAGTCACAAGCCGCTCCACCCACACAGGACGGAGAGCTTTTCTGTCTCAGCTGCTTTTCTGTCACATGGGAAAACGACAGCAACGAGTTCATGGACCTAAAACAGGAGATGCTAGTATGAATTCCCTTCTTGGCTTCTCCACCTGCGAACGTTACCTGCCGGCCTTTGTAAATCTTGGCTTTGAGCCTGGGTTTGAGCTGTTTACAGCCTGTACCTCCAGAGAACTCGGGTGCCTTCACTCCAGAAAGATGGATTTAGTAATTTTTCTGCCTCAGGGTCAGCTGCCTCTCACGTACCAGCTCTGGCCCAACACCTGTGTTCAGTTTTGTTGGGACAGAGCCACGCCCCTTGGTTTGTCCACTGTCTGCGGCTCCTGGACCTCTGGTGACAGGCCAGGAGTCGAGTTGCTGGCCTCACTCCACAGCCAGTCTTCGTCCTTTTCTTTGATTTAGTTTCTTCGTCTGCTTCCTGTTCCTGTCCGTACTGACGCCTTTCCTGCTCAGCCCTTCATCTCAGTGGTCAGCGTCTGGGCTTTGCCCTTACCATCTGTACCAGGCTTCCGTAGCTTACCTAGTGAACAGAACAAGCTGCTGCCTTTGAATTTATCCCCTGAGATGGCTCATATGTGCTTAGAGGCGAGGACCACTCGGCTGGTGGTGTTCCATGCCACGTGGCGTGAGATGTTGGGTGGTTCTGCTTTATTGCTCCTGTACAGTTCTCTGCTTGTTAACCGGAATGGAGATCTTAAAGCACTGTCCTAAAAGCTTTATGTGCATTAACTTTCCTTCACAGCAGTTTTACGAGATGGACGGCTGTCCTCGTTTCACACGTGGATGAGAGGGTCACAGGTGTTGGTTTTGACAAAGGGTTCCCAGCTGGCCGGTGACAAGAGTTGTGAAGGTTAACTTTTCAGTATTTAAAGAACAGTGCTCATCGTGTGAACGCTCAGCCAGTGTCAGCTGCCAGCGTCGGCGACCATTGGTCACTGTAGCGCACTACCGACCAGATCCTTACGGCGCTGGTTTCTTGGGCTTTGTCGCTTTGGCATCCGAGTAGGGCAGCGAGTGGAGACCTTCGAATACTGTGGAACAATAGGAACGTCACAGGCACTGCAGGAGGCAGAGCCAGGTGGTGGACACAGACCAGTGTGTGTGAGAATCACACCTGACGGGACTGGGAGAGCAGTGGCTTTTCATGGGCTCATGCTTGCTCCTGGACCCAACCCCAGCTGGCTGCTCCTATGATCACTGGCATTGTTGTATAGTTGGAACAGAGGCCACACAGCCTACAGACCCCAACATGAGTATTCTCTGGCCCTTACAGAGAAAGCTTGCTGGCCCCTGATAGTAGATCAGTGAAATGGAATAGAATCCAAGAGTAGACTCACAGGTACATGGTGAGTTAATTTTCAACAACATTGCCAAGGCAGTTACATAGGGAAAGGAGAGTCTTTTCAGCTGGCAGCTGGCTATCTGTATGGAGAGAGATTAACCTTGAATCCTGTCAAACACCATATACAAAAATTAATACAGAGGAACTGATGGAGGACTCCCTGGTGGTACAGTGGTTAGGACTTGGCACTTTCACTGCTGAGGGCCCGGGTTCAGTCCCTGGTCAGGGAACTATTCCCCAAGCCACGTGTCTGTCACAGTTCCCCCTCCCCCCCTAAAAAAAAAAGAACAAAACAGGTGATGGGTCTAAAAACAACTATTTACATAAGCTTCTAGATGAAAAGAATAATTAGCTTTGCAATGGGCAAAGAATTTTTAGGACACAAATTGCAAGGGAAAAGAAATGAGGCTGCCATCAAAATGAAATTTTTTTGCTCTTGAGAATGAACAGGTTAGACTGTGGACAGCCAGGACAAGAGTCACCTCTGTGAGTCTGACACAGGACTTCCATCCAGGAACTGGAAAAATGCAACTGAAATAAGGAGGTGAAGTGGAACCAGTGGGGGAGAGATGAGCACATCCTCACCAAACAGCCACACAAGTGGCCAGTAAGAACGTGAGCGGTCGTGTCGAATCTCCAGTCAGCAGGGGCTCCAAATTAAAAGCACAAGCAGCTCCCCGCTCCCACCTGGTAGAATGGCTAAGATTCAGACCAGCATTACCAAATGCTGATGAAAATGTGGAGCCAGTAGAATATATGTCCGTGAAAGGCATACAAGGATGCTTATTGCCACTCCGTTCATAATAACAAGACCAAAACAGTGGGGAGACCGGTAAGCAGCTTACAGTGCGTGAGGCCGCAGCTGCTCATGGAGGCCCGCGCAGTGGGAGGCTGAGGCCGCAGCGGGGTGGGCTCCTGCCACGCTGTTTCAGAGGTGTCCAGCTCTGTGTGCCTTACGGGCTGTGGCCCCCCAGGCTCCTCTGCCCGTGGGATTCTCCAAGGCAAGAATACTGGTGCGGGGCGGGGGGTTGCCATGCCCTCCTCCAGGGGACCTTCCTGGACAGCAGCTGGAAGGACTCACTTGTAAAACAGGTGGGAAAAGGGAGCCAACCTCTGTCTGATGCTGCAGCTCCCATGGAGCAGCTGGGACCTCATCCTGGATCAGCCTGCCCCACAGTGGGCGACTCCATCCAGAATATTTTAGGATTCCCTACACAGAGCAGGCACTTGGCACCATCACAGGAGATGGTTTGAGGCTGGACAGACTGTCATAAAGCCATTAGACAAAAACAGTGAACCCGGAGAAATAATCGTGACACCTCCGAAGAGCTTACAATCTGAAATTCCAAGATTGTCATCCAGAATTCTAATGTCAACAAGAAATCATCCAACTCCGTAACTAGGCTCCACTTCAGGTGAAACTGACTTTGTGGAACAGTCTCATAAAGACTCTATTGTCATCCTGTTTATCTAACTTCTATGCAGAGGATATTATGCAAAATGCCAGCCTGTATGAATCACAAGCTGGAATCAAGACTGCTGGGAGAAATATCAGCAACCTCAGATTTGCAGAGGATACCACCATAATGGCAGAAAGCAAAAGAGCCTCTTGATGAAAGTGAAAGGGAGACTGAACTGGCTTAAAACTCAGCATTCAAAAAACTAAGATCATGGCATCTGGTCCTATCACTTCATGGCAAATAGATGGGGAAATGATGGAAACTGACAGACTTTATTTTCTTGGGCTCCAAAACCACTGTGGATGGTGACTGCAGCCATGAAATTAAAAGAGGCTCCTTGGAAGAAAAGCTATGACCAACCTAGACAGCATACTAAAAAGCAGAGACATTACTTTGCCGACAGGGGTACGTATAGTCAAAGCTTTGGTTTTTCCAGTGCTCACATACAGGTGTGAGAGTTGAACCGTAAAGAAGGCTGAACTCCAAAGAATTGATGTTTTTGAACTGTGGTGCTGGAGAAGACTCTGTAGAGTTCTTGGACTGCAAAGAGATCAAAATCAATCCTGAATATTCACTGGAAGGCCTGATGCTGAGGCTCCAATACTTTAGCCACCTATGTGAAGAGCCAGTTCATTGGAAAAGACCTTGATGCTGGGAAAGAATGGGGGCAGGAGGAGAAAGGTGGCGACAGAGGAGATGGTTGGATGGCATCACCTACTCGATGGACATGAGTTTGAGAAAACTCTGGGAGACAGTGAAGGACAGGGAAGCCTGGCATGCTGCTCATCCATGGGGTCATAAGAAGTTGGACACGACTGAGCGACTGAACAACGTAAGGACTAAAGGATGTTTAGTAGCTCAAGGAGAGAAATAAAGATACACAGAATGAAGTCATTCCTCCCCACCCTAAGAAACAAAATTATTGTAAACAGAACATCTGGAAGAAGAGAGGAAAACCGATCAGAAGTAGTGTAAACGAAAAATACAACCAGTAACATTTTTTAAAAAGTCAGTAGACAATATTAACTGTGGACATAAGTAGAGGGCTGAGGGGTTGGAAGATAGTTCTGAGATCTTCGGCCAGAACCTTGCATGAATGGGAGAGCTTGCAGGGCTTGGCGGATGAGTCGAGGCTGTAGCATGGTCTGAGGAGAGTTGCAGAAGATTGTGGAGAAGCCATGTTTGAACAAATACTAGCTGGTTATTTTCCAGAATTAGAAAAGACACGACTCTTAGATTGAAGTTGTATTTGGAATTCTAAGCAGGATAAAGAATAATCCCTTAGCACTTGCTCAGTTGATTTGAAAGAGTATGCATGGGGTATCCTTGAGACAAAATAGCATTTTCTGGAAAGTAAATGAAATTTGTTGGTCTCATTAAAGAACCCGATGGATGGCCAAAAGGGAACAGGTCTGTGATGATTATGTAGTTGTGGGAGCATGGAGGCGGGGGAAGCATGCAAGAATATGCACCAGCTGGGGATACACCCTGTTAACAGAACGAAGACTAAAACCACACGGTCTCAACAAATGCATAAAAAAGCATTTGACAGAACTCAGCATCCTTTCCTAAGAAAACTCTCAACAAGAGAGTACAGAAGGAACATACCACAACATAATCAAAAGACTATATGCCAAGGTAGTGATTCCATTTCTTCCAGTTGTTACTGTTCAGTCGCGCAGTCGTGTCTGACACTCTGCGAGCTCATGGGCTGCAGCACGCCAGGTCTCTCTGTCCCTCACCATCTCCCAGAGTTTGCCCAAGCTCATGGCCATTGCATCAGCGATGCCATCCAGCCATCCCATCCTCTGAGGCCCTCTTCTCCTTCTGCCCTCGATCTTTCCCAGCAGCAGGGGCTTTTCCAGTGAGTCAGCTGTTCACATCAGATGACCAAAATACTGGAGCTTCAGCTTGAGCATCAGTCCTCCCAATGAATATTCAGGGTTGATTTCCCTTAAGATTGACTGGTTTGATACTTTTGATAAATACCCAGAATTGTGATGACTGAATCGTATAGTCATTCTGTTTTTAATTTTCTGAGAAAACTGCATACAGTTTTCCAAAGTGGCTGCACCAATTTACATTAACAGTGCACAAGGGTTCCCCTTTCTCCACATTTTCACCAATATTTGTTATCTCTTGTCTGTTTGATAATGGACTTTTAAACAGGTGTGAGACAATATCTCATTGTAGTTTTGGTTTACATACCCCTGATGATTATTGATGCTGAGCTCTTTGCCATGCACCTGTTGGCCATCTGTATGCCTTTGTAAAAATGCATATTCAGGTTCTTGGCCCACTTTTTAATTGGATTATTTGGGAATTTTGCTGTTGAGTTTATGAGGCTTCCCAGGTGGCACTTGAGGTAAAGAACCCTTCTGGCAATGCAGGAGATTTCAAGTTTGTTCCCGGGTTGGGAAGATCCCCTGGAGAAGGGAATGCAGCCCACTTCAGTATTCTTGCCTGGGGAGTCTCATGGACAGAGGAGTCTGGCAGCCTGTCCATGGGGGCGAAAAGAGTCGGACACGACTGAAGTGACATAATCTGCTTGCATGCATGTATGAGTTCCTTATTTATTTTGTAGATTAATCTTTTGTCAGATATCTGGCTCACAAATATTAATATATCTTTTTGTGTTTGTAGGTTGGCTCTTCGTTTTATCGTTTCTTTTGCCACGGAACCTTGTAGTTTGATGTAGTTCTGCTTATTTACTTTTGCTGTCAAAATAAGCCATAATCATAAAAAAATATTTTATGACTTTGGTGTCACATCCAAAAAATATTACCAGAGTCAGTGTCAAGGAACCTCGTCTCCATGTTTTCTTCTAGGAGTTTTTATTGTCAGGTCTTCCATTCAGTTAATTTTGCAAGTGGTGGAAGATAGGGCTGTGACGTCATTATTTTGCACGCTTCTGTTTTCTTTCGTCGCCTTGCCTGTGTTCCTTATCTAATGAGCGCACGGTGGTGTCTCTCTGAACGCAGTGTGTTGTCTTTCTCTCTTGCAGCTTTCAAGGTGTCCTCTTTGGCTTTACCTTTTAGCAAAGTTTGTTTATGATGTGCCAAGGTTTGAGAAACTGGGGGCGATGATTTCTTCATGTGTCTTTTCTGCCTTTCTCTTCCCTTGCATCCCCCGTCCTCTCCTGGGATTCCAGTTACACGTGTGTTGGACAGCTTCGTCTTCCACAGAGCTCTCATGCTGTCCCTGTGCCCTCGGTCGTCTTCCTCTGTGCTTTTTTGGTTAATTTCCATTGACCTATCTTCAAGCTCACAAGTTCTTTCTCCTACCATCTCCTTTTTGAGCCTATCTGGTGAACTTTTCATTCATGTTATTTTATTTTGGACTCCAGAATTTTCATTTGCTTGTTTTTTGGAGTTCTCTTTTCTCTGTTGAGATCCCCATCTGTTTCCTCATTAAGACTATGTTTTCCTTCAGCTGTTTGATCATTTTAAAATTTAACTCCTTTGACATATGTATAATAGCTGTTTCAAAGCCTGTCTGCCAAATCTAACCTCTGGGTCCGCTTGGCGCCAGTTTCCGTTGGCCGCCTTCTTCCAGAATATGACTCACACGTTCTTGTCGCTTCCCGTGTCTAGTTATCCCGTGTTGTTAACTGGACAGCACCGGTGGCATTTTACAGCCACTTTGGGTTCTGTTTTGTTCTTCTCAAGATTGTTGGGAGTTCACGTGACAGATCTGAAACTGTGCAGACCCTCTCCTCCATGGTGCCTAGCGGCTGGCATTTCTGCTCAGCTTTTTAGCTTCCAGCTGTAGCCTTTGTGGCTTGTCCTCTGTGTCTGCATACTTAACGGAATTTATACTCAGATTTGGAGACTCGACCCTTCTGTAGCTTCTTTATCTGGGACTTGACACCCAATTTTCCAGAAACTCTGCCAGTCCACACTCTGTCCTATGACACTTAAGGCCAGAAAGGCTTCAGCTTTCTGCCGCTAAGCTCTGTACAGATAGAGAGAAGACTATCACCCAGAGCGGATATGTCTTTTAAGGGTAGATGCCTGTCTCATATCTGTCTGCTTTTTTACTGAGGTCCCTTAGATCTCTGCTGTGCGTGTCTAGTTTGGTGGTTATCGAGGGATCTGGGCAGAGTGTTGTCTTATGGCTGGGGCTAACCTGCGTCTTGTAGGATGTCAGTTCCCCACCAGGAACTCAACCCAGACCATAGCAGTGAAAACGCCAAGTCCTAACCAACCACTAGGTTACTGGGGAGTTCCCCTGGGCAGAGTTCATACTCAGATTCTGGGTCTCGTTCCCTTCTGCTTCCAGGATTTCTCCCGTTTCCAGCTTCCGTCGCCCTGGGCTGGACGATGCTGACTTTCCACTGCCGTGACTGTGGGGCATACCTCATTGAGGGGCTGGGCTTTTATGCCTTTGCAGTCACTGACCGTGGCCACCCCTGGGCAGGATGCAGAAACCATATTTCCATCCACTGAGGGCACGTCTCCAGAGAAGGGGCCGACCTGAGAGGTCCACCACCAGCATCCACAGCAGCAGGCGTCCCCGGCCTGGTAAAGCGGATCCGAGGGCACAACAGCAGGTCACCCCGGGGTATCCCATTGTCCTTTCTGCTCAGATCCTGACGTGCTCTTTCTAAACTCAGGGGAAGCCCCAGATTTCTCTCTGAAACACCACCCCCTCCACGATTCCAGGCCCCTAAGACACCACCTTGGAAGGCTTGCTCGGACGTCTGTCAGACGTCTCTGTCCCAGGAACTGTCACCAGCATCCTGCCTCGGGGATGGAATGACACGCTGGCGTCTGTCTCGTGTGATCACTCAGACACTGCCCTGCCCCTTGGAGACCCTGCCACGCCAGGGTGGGTGGAGAGAAGATTTCGAGTGCCAAAATTAAGGCCTGGCTCAGGCAAGTAGATACATAATTGTAAAGAAGCCTGTTGGATTTTAGGGCCTTTCTTCTTTCTTCTTTTATTATTTTTCTAACAGGGAGTGACATGATTTCGGAGAGAAAGTAACAGTTTGTGTAGACCGGATTGAAAGGCGAAATCGTTTCCCTCCGGTCACAGCATCGATAGTGGCTCAGGTGGTAGGGTCTGCCCTCAGCGCAGGCGTCCTGGGTTCGATCCCTGGGTAGGGAAGATCGCCTGGAGAAGGGAAGGGCTATCCATCCCAGTATTCTGGCATGGAAAATTCCGTGGACAGAGGAGCCTGGTGGGCCCCAGTCCATGGGGTTGCAGAGTTGGACACGGCTGAACGCCTAACACGTTCATCTAACAGGGAGTGACATGATTTTGCAGAGAAAATAATCGAACAGTTTGTGTAGACTGGACCGAAAGGCGAAAGCCACTGTGAAATAACTAATAAAATCTTTTCCCTCTGATTACAGCAGCAATGCAAGTTCATTATAGAAATTCCAAAACATAGACGCACAGAGGAAAGAGCCCCCTGCAGCGTCATCACCCAGCCCTCACGCACTCCTTGGCTTTTAAAGTGTCTGTCGTGCTCACTTGTTGAACGGCCTTGTCTATCATCTGTTCTTCCCGTGTCAGGAACAATTGATCGAGGCCATTCAAGTGAACTCAAAAACTCTGTTTTTAAAAAGGGCCTTTCTTTTTCTGTCTTGCTATTTCTTGGGTGAATCCTGCCTCTGAGCTCTGAGCATCTGTTTCATCATGATACAAAGAGCATGTCCGTGTTAGTGAGCACCAAGTCCTAGGAGGTGCTGGCTTCATTGGAGCCAGTGTTTTTATTTTGAAATCCAGCCAGCACAAAATGTTCTACTTGGTGCTTTTTTCCACCTTTGAAAAGAGAACCCGGCTTTTAAGCACCAGGCAGAAAGGGGATCCTTTTCAGAGAAATGTTCAGCCCAGAGTCCAATGCCTGAAAACAGAGGCTAAAAACAAGTAAAGCCGCTCCGTGTAGAAAATTACAGGCCCCATAGATGCGTATGACTAATCACGGCTAATGCTCGCTGCTGCCAATTATCCTTATTAGCACCCGCCGTCGGGCCCAAGATGACATTAATTACCACAAGCAGTAGTTCATTTGTGGGGACGGTGCATTGACAAAAAGGTTACCCTGTCCGGAAATTAATCATAACCTCCGCTTTGTTGGAAATTCAGGAAAACGGGGAAAAAAGGTAAGTGAGTGAATTTCCTTAAAAAGGTGATGAAAGTTACACGGTAATTTTCCCTATTATTTTTCTACTATTTTATTTTCTCTGCTAAAGTGGACTAGGGCCATTGTGTGCTTTTTTCTTTAAATCTGTGAGTGAGAGGCAAAATTACTTGCATTAGTGTTCACCCGAGACATTAAGGCCAATTAGGGAGGCCACGCAAAAGAGCTCCCCAAGCTGAGCTTGGGAGAGGGACCGGGATGGGCCTGGCGACGCTCCGCTACACCGGCCCGGGGCCCCTCACCCAGAACCAGAGCCCAGCCCCCTAGCCAGCTCTGCGTAAGCCCCTGGCCCTTCCATAGGCTCCCAGCTGTGCCCTGAGTGCCTTTCCCTGCCTGCATCCAGTGGTCCTCCCACCCCTCGGCTGATGGATCCTCGCAGGAGGGTGGAGGCTCACGGTGGGGGACTCAGGCGCAGAA
>SJYF01000664.1:268398-285113 GCA_006410515.1 Procapra przewalskii | reverse complement strand
AGACTGGGGAGTTGGGAGGGGGGGCGGCGCTGGGAGGGGCCCGAGTCCTCAGGGCAGATGGGTGGAGGGCTCGGCTCCTCCAGGGCCGCTAAATGTGGACCCTGCGAACCGGCAGTTAGCGCCTCAGACCAGTGAGGGGTGAACCCCCTTTGGTTAAGTTCAGTAGAGCGTCAGTTACCCCGTTTGCCAGCTGATTTTAGCAACACGTGTCTTCAGCATCATTTAAAGCCAGTGGGTGCACTCGGAGTCTGTGGTCTGCAACGCTAAGGGAATTCTTGGATAAGGCAAGCATTTCTGTTCTCCTGTCGAGCACAGCTTGCTGGGGTGCAAGTGTGGAATGTCTTGCAGTTTCCCAAAGTACATCATTATTCTGATTCCTGTATCCTGCCTGGAAAGTCTGGGTGAATTTCACTTAATGTCTTTCTAATTTCATTTAAAGCTCTTGCTTTAACAGTTTGCCTCTCTCAGCTTATTCTGTGAGAGTCAAGAGTCTTTGTCATTGAAGCCGTGAGGCTATTTGAAGTAGATGCTGACTTCACAGGTTGCCATGGTGGGTTATATGAGCAGAAGCTGCTGCTGGGGGCTTCTTTGAGCCATCATGGCCTGTACTAGGCAGAATGCGTGCCCTCTGACCCCTGCCCTCCTGTTTAAGGTGAAGGAGAAGAGAGGCTGGACCCTGAACAGCGCCGGCTACCTTCTCGGACCACGTGAGTGAGGCTGGGCCGGCATCTCGGGCAAGCCTGCTCTGGTAGAGCACCAGCTTCTGCGGCCCTGGTTCTGACCCTGCTCTTCCTGAAATGTGGGGTCATTGCTCCGAGCCCTTGATTTTCCACTGCGAGTCAGATAAAGGGACAGGGGGGAGTTTTCCCTGAGACTTCGAGGCAGGGTGGGTTTTTCTGTAGGTTTAACTGAAGGGACTGACCCAGGCCCTTCCGAGGCCTCGCCTTCCTCTGGGATTCCAGCCTTAGCCCCTGTTCAGGCCTCCCCAGGTGAGCATCTCGGAAGGCAGACACTCCTTGGGGCCCTGTTCTGGGCCCTGTTCTGGGCCCTGTCTCTGGTTCCTCTGTCTCTCCCTGAATGCTCCCGTCCGTTCCTTGACCTGAAGAGGCCAAAACATGCTCGTGCCAAGACTGAGTGTCGAGGGTTCTCTTTCTGCTCCGAATCTGCCCCTGGAGCCGTCCTGCAGGTGACTGGCCCTCGGGGCCTTATCTTTGATGTGACACGCTCTGCACTCGGTGTGAGTAATTTGACTCCATTCAGGATGCAGAACTCCAGTGAGTGTAGACTAGTGGGGGCCTTCAGAGAGTCCCAGTTTGACCGCTGCATTTATGGGCAAGCACACGGATCCTGGGGCTCAGTGACCAGCTCGTCGCCATGGAATTCCTCGATGGGTGCAGGAGGCGGTGGCGGTGGGAAGTGGCTCGCCTCCAGGCTAAAGGGGCCGCTGCAGACCCCAGGCTGCATGCCGCCACCCCCGCTCCACTTCCTGCACAGCCCTCTCCGCAGTGACCCCTTCAGGTTTTCACCTCAAGGAGGGGTGAGGGGAGGCCTTTCACTTCCCATCTCACCCCACCCCTGCTTTGAGACTTGCAGGCATGGTTTCACTGGGGACAGCCACCAGCCTTGAGAAACTCCTCCTCTGTTTATTTCCTGTTTTCCCACAGGAAAGGAGGTGAACAGCAGGTAGCTCTTGTCCCAGTCCCTCCAGAGTCACTGGGAAGAGCCTTTGATTTGAGCAGAACGCTCCTGGGAAGCTGCTTTTAGTTTTTAACGCCCGAGTTTAAGTGCAGACTCTTCTTCCACTTCACATGCTTGTTTATCTGATCTGCAGGGTCCCTGAGAGCCGGGCTTTGAGAAACACAGAGACAGAAATGAAAACAAGGCGGGCCACAGGCAGGGTCTCCTGGGCACTTCTGGCCTCAGAACAAAAGCAGCGGCCAGTCCTCAGGGGTCTGGGCGCTGTGGGTGGAGTGGCCTTGCCTGCCGGACACTGACTCACAAGTTTTCCTGAGCCCCGAGTCCCTTCCTCCCAAGAAAGCACCTCTTCTCCCGTGCTTCTGGCCCCATAGAAAGGAGGAGCCCGTGTTGAAAATGTATTTATCAAGGGCACCTGCGACTCCCCTTGCTGTTCGGTGCTTAAGACTCCATGCCTTCACTGTCGGTTCCCCAGGTTTGGTCCCTGGCTGAGGAGCTAACATCCCATAAGCCGAGCAGCACAGGCAAAAAATCCTGAGTCAGAAAACAAGCTGTTTTTCACCATTGGATCAGCAGAAGCTGTCCATCTAGACCAGCTCTTTGTCAGAATCCCTTACGACTTCGCACCGTGCCCTGGCTTCTGTCGTCAGCACGAGAATGTGCTTGCTGCTGAGGCCGGTCTGAGCCTGGAGGTACCTAGCGGCCTCCTGAAGCGCCGGGGGCTTGTCATCCCTCCACGCTGCAGGCCAAGGACTCCGTGGGAAGATGCATTAGTTCGCACTTGCCCAGGCTTGGGGGCGACCTGGGGCATCAGGCCCGGCAGCCAGAAACCATGGCCCAGGTCTCCTTTACCCCGAAGGGCCCCAGGTCAGGCCCTTCCCTTCACTGCAGGCTGCTCGGCACAGAGTCCGCATTCTTTCTCTCCAGTTCTTTTTATTTTTCTTTATCTTTTTGGCGACACTCCGCAGTTTATGAGATCTGAGTTCCCCGACCAGGGATTGAACCCGGGCTTTCAGCAGTGAAACCACAGTCTACCAGGGAACTCCGTCCTGTACTTTCTTAGGGGATATCTCTGCTTGCAACCTCAATTCCCGCTTTTCACTCCAGCCAACGTGCATGCGCGTGCACACACATGTAGACACATGCACACACATATGCACTCACGTGTACACACCCACACGCACACACTCCACCTCCCTCCTTCCTTCTCGCCCCCTCCCTCCTCCTCCTCCTCCTCTCTGACCCTGTCTCTCTCTCCCTGGCTCCAGTCCGTCTCCCTCACAGCAGCCAGTGGTCTTAGAGAGAGAAAATCTGCTTTCATCAGAAGGGCAAACCCTGTGGCTCCGCCTGCCCCTGTTTTCAGGGACATAGGACCCTAGCCCCTGTCCTCTGCTTGGGAGGCACCCAGTTCAAAGGCCAGCCCCCTGGGGCACCGTTGGCACACCCGCGCTGACCAGGCCTGGAGCCAGGGCCCTCCACTAGGCGCACGCTGGCCCCGTCTGGACCGGCGGCTCCCCTCTGGCTCTGCTGGCCCCCAGCCCCTGGATGGGAGCGGCGCCCTGGCGGCGCACGAGTTCTCTCCTCTGGTTCCGCGGAGAGCGGCCCTCCCTCTTCCATGGTGCCCCCGCCATGCTTGGTGTGTACCCTCTGGTTGTGTTGCGTGTCGGCGGTAAGCAGCCGCGTGTCCTGTCACGGCGACCACACTCAGGCGCTTTCCTCCCTGATTTGCCGACAGATGCCATCGACAGCCATAGGTCATTTCACGACAAGCATGGCCTCGCCGGCAAGCGGGAGCTCGAGCCTGAAGACGAAGCCCGGCCAGGTGAGGGGACCTTAATCCCAGGGCACGCAGGGCAGTGGGGCATTGGTCTCCTGCCCCCCTGTCCACACCCGAGCCCGAGCTGGGCCCCACAAGATCTGTCAGCCGCCAGACAAGGCACCCCAAGCCTGAGAGGAAGATCCTGGGGCGGCCACGGGTTCTCAGGGCCTGCCCTGCGCTGAACCGGGCTCTGGGAGGGAGGGAGGGGCGTCCCGGTGATGCCCCCAGGTGCCCAGGTCTAGGACGGCACCCCGGTCGCCAACCCCGCCCCCTCTGGTTTCTAGGAAGCTTTGACAGGCTGCTGGTCCCGGAGAACAACGTTGTGCGCACCATAATCGAGTTTCTGACTTTCCTGCATCTCAAAGGTGCGTGAAGCCCCACCAAGGGGAAGCCCCACTTCTCGGAAGCCTGTGGAGAAAGGGTTCCGTGGACTTCTCCCAGGGAGGAGCCGGGCCCACCGCACACCTAGTCACGCTGGCGGGAGGGGTGGCAGGGCCGGGGCTGGGACCAGCCGCAGGGGGGCTGGGTTCATTCGCGGGCCCAGACTCCTTGACGTGCTGACGGCAGCTGTCTCTGTGGGGCCGCGGGCACTACACACAGCCAGGCTCTCCGCAGGCCGCTGGAGCCCAGGGTCCTGGGGGACTGGCTGTGTTTGACCCCCACAGCTCTGCTGCCTGGGATCTAGGCTCTTCCATGGACGCTGCAGATGAGGGGGCCTCCCCGTGGCCCATGCGACCTCAGCACTTCTGTGCTCTTGACTGCCGCCCTTGCCCCAGTGACAGTCTGGCCTTAATCAAACCCGCCCTGTGGGTTTGGTGATTCTGAGGGGTCACGGCTGGGAGGTGCCCGTCTGGGGCCACAGCGGGGCTCCCAGTGTCAGTCTGGCCTTGAACCCGCCCTGTGGAGGGGCTCTGGGGGTCACGGCCGGGAGGTGCCCGCCTGGGGCCACAGCGGGGCTCCAAGGGTGGCACCAGGGCTGGCATCGTCTTGCCTAGTTGGAAGAATGACGATTACTGGGTTCTGTCTTGATCCACTTGCTCTCAGGCTCCACTGCCTTTCGGGGGTCCTTAGCGGGGGAGGAGTTAGGGGGACCCATTTAAGCTTGCGGCTTTCCCTCAGAACCATCCCTGGGCAGCGGGACTGTGGGAGGAGGACTGAGAAACCTCAGAACCAAGAGCCCAGTGGAGCCTCTGGGGAGACCTCTGTGGAGAAAACCGGTGACTCTTCCAGCAGGGGCAGACTGACCCTTACGGGTCTGTTTGTTCTGTTTGGAATGTTGCCACATGGAACTGCTTTCCTTAGGGGACACTGATTTTTATTCCCTAAATGCATGCCCATTGTGGGGGATAACTGTGGCGCGTGCCTGATGCCAGGTCGATGTGGGGGCATCTATCTGTGAGTGTGGCCCTTCCCCCTGCAGATGCCGGGGCCCTGGATCGCCTGCCCGGTCTCCCCACAGCGGAGTCCACAGAAGATGCCGAGCGGTCCTGAGCGGGCTCCCGCGCGCGTCTGTCTCCCCGGGTCACGCACAGCCGCGCCCCACGAGGATGCTGGTCGCATGGCAACCGCCCCATCCCCGTTGCCCTGATGCTGTGTCCTTGCCATTTCAGGTGTTTCCCCTTTGGTCATAAGTTTGAGTGGCAAAATTAATAAAGACAACAGCAATGGCTTGTGATTATCCTTTCCTTCCAGGTGACTGGCTTGTCACCACTGCCACCACTGTGTCTTTAAAGGGTGATGCTTGTTTATAATCACGGGTACTAGACAAAACCTTTACCCTCAAATCCCACCATCTAGAGCATCTCTGAGACTCCTTCTCTTGTCACCCATGTTTAGGGAGCAAAGCTGTCTTAACATGAAGCTGAGTCAAAGATAATTATGAAGGCAAGTTTGTTTCTGAGACAGACAAAACCACAAACGGAACCCTGGCCTCACGCAGCTGATATGGGGAGATGGGGGAAACGGCCTTCGGCAGCCCTGAGCGTGAGGGATGAGGAGCGGCGTGGAGGCAGACGTGAGGGTCGTGAAGCACAGGGTGGTGAGGGGCGGCCGAGCCGGGCGCGCGAGGCGGGGACTGACAGGGCAGCGCGAGTCACGTGGTGGGTCAGGAGGCCACCCTCCGAAACACGGCAGCGTTTCTTTGGATCAGGAGGCGTGCTAGGTTGACGCTGAGTTCAGGACAGCACGTGGGGACTAAGGGCAGAAGTCTTGGTCCTCCTACCAAAGAGCCAAGAAGGAAAGAGGTGACGCCGCGAAGCCGGGCAGTCGTTCTCAGGAGCCTGAGCAGACCTGAGGCGGCAGCGGGGCGGTCTTGCCGCCGTCTCCGCCCCAGCAGCGCCTCTCATCCCAGTCTGGGTGCCCGCGGTGCCCCACGCTCCCCAGGGGGCGGCAGCACGCAGCCGTGAGTAGCGCTGGTCGCCCACTTCCAGGAAGAAGTGGACGCGGCTTAGTTCTCCATGGCCGAGCCCAGCCCGGCCTTCTCTCCCTTGCGACTCTCAGGAGCTCTCCCTCCTGCCCCCAGCCACTCTTGCCTGGCACGTGCCGCGCGCACGCCCGGGGGGGCCATCCCAGCTCAGGGTGTAGGCGCAGCGCCCGCAGGTCCCACAGGCGCCAGGCCGTCCTTCACCTCCTGCCCTCACCGTGCTCAGGCTCCGCTTCTGAGTTGCTCCAATTCCCCCAGGCTCGCGGGGGCCCAGCACCCCCAGAAGCCCTGTCAGAGCTTGGGGGCCAGGCCCCTGCCCAGAGTGCTCAGGAGGACCAGGTGCACAGAGCCTGAACTCACAAGCGCCTGGCATCAGCAGCTGGCGGGCCGCACATACCTCCTCCACGCTCCCCCGCACCCGCCTGCAGTCTGCCTGCCCTGCCTCTGGCCTGGACCCCTTCCATCCACACCGGGCGCCACCCAGCCTGCTCTGCTAGCCTCCCTGCACCGAGCCCCAGCTCCTGCCAACTGCAGCCCTGGCCCAGCCTCTCACTTGAAACCTCTGCACACTTACCTACCAGTGCCTGGTAAACTCCTACACATCCCACACGGACCCGCTCTGTGCTGGCCTTCTCCAGGACACCTTCCTGTTCATTCTCCCTGAGCAGGGCTGCGTGCAGGCCCAGCGAGTGTGGCGCTGCCCCGGCGGTCAGTTCTGTCTGCGGCTGTCTCTCCTCACCACGCTGAACTCCCTCGGGAAGCCACCCTTGCCAGAGAAACAGAGGTGAGCAGGGCCACACTCTGGCTTCCACATCGCACCTGGCGGGCAGGAGAGCAACTCAGGGGCCTCAGTGCAGACGCAGCCGTGTGGGCTCCAGGACGAGCTCTGCAATCTCAGCCCCTCTGCCCCACCTGGGGTAAGTGGAGTGGGAGAGATGGTGGCAGCGAGAGGCGAGGGGTGGGGAGCGGCGTGGTGCCATCTGCTGGTCACGAGTGATGGACTCGGGGGCCCTCCTCAGAGGAAGGCTGCGGAGCAGAGGCTCTACTTCCCAGACAGAACGTGGCTGGAGCTGGCCAGGGCCATGCCGGGACAGTCAGTTACCAATCATGGCCACTATTTCCAAGGAGAAGAGTTCACCAGACCCCAGAGGAGGTGGAGAGCTCACAGACAGGCCTGAGAGCCGCCCAGGGGACCGGCTGAGAGGGGGAAGAGGAGGGTGCGGGGACATTCTCCGCGAGGCTGTCTGTCCTGTGAGGAGCAGTCATGAAAGCTGAGGGCTGCGATCAAGGCCAAGGGCAGGTGCCTCCCCTGCCGTCCGCGCAGAGCCACGCTGATGGGCGCACTCAGGGCAGGGCAGGGTGGCCGAGAGGGAGACCAGGCCGAGGAAGGGAAGGGCGAGTCTGCCTCCCTGGGGAGCTCCTCCGGGAGGGAGGAGAAAGGGGAGGAGAAGGTGATGCCTGAGAGGAGGGGAGAGGTACTGGGAGGCTAAGGCAGGCCTCGGGGAAGGGCGGTGAAATCTCAGGAAGATGACAAGAATCGCAGTTCGTGGCCGTTCTAACATGCAACTCAACCTCTGTTTTTCATACATTGCAAATGAGAGCTGCTAGTGGTCCATTTTAAAGTCTGGATTTTAGCCCATTTTATCCATGGTAACAACAAAGAAGGCTCTAGAAAGCAGAAGGCTTGACCACCTCTGATCTAAGTTTAAAATGTGATGTTTGCTGATTTGCAAGCTTGAAAGTAAGTGTATTTTCTCTCATTCCCCTGTCAGTACAGTGAAAAGCCCGGATATTATACATAAAACAAACACTAGGAGACTCAACGTCAGGAGGAAGGCAGGGCAGCAGGGAAATCAGGGCCCAGGGATGACACAGTGTGGGGACCTGGGTCCCTTCTTGCCTCCTCAGTAGAGGGAAGAGGTCTACTGTCTCTGAATCGATACACGGACAACACTACACCCATCAAGAAAGAGCGTGAAGAAAACAAGGAGAAAATATTTGGAAACCACATATCCCACCAAGGACTGTTTTCTGAAACTTATAAAGGACTCTCAAAGCTCAACAAAAATCCAGTTAAAATGAGCACAATACATGGACAGATGCTTCACTGAACAGCTTACAGAGATGGGAAAAAAGCACCAGAAGAGACGTTCAGCACAGTTAACTTTTAGGAGGCTGCACATTAGATCCACAACCAAGAGTCACTAAACACCCATTAGAGCAGCTGGAGAGACGTGGCAGCGCCGGCTGCTGGTAAGGAGGCAGGGAAGGTGGGCGACTCACGCTGCTGCTGAAAAGGCAGCACGAGTGTGGTCCAGCTGCCCTGGAAGAGAGCTGAGCACACCTTTAAAAATCAAACGCGCCACAACCGTCCGACCGACCACTGCACTCCCAAGTGCTCACCCCAGACAAATGGAGACTCGCCTTCATACAGGAGCCCACACTCAAAACGTTCATAGCAGTTTATTCACAACAGCTCAGCTGCCCTTCAACGGGCTATTCTCTCGTCACCCACACCTACTACCGAGCGTGAAAAGGAACCGAGTATTAAGACTCACAACAACCTGGCGACCTCCAGAGACCTCCTCGGAGTCACTTGCTGCACGACGCTGTCTATGTAAGGCTCCTGACGCGGCTAAGGTACAGGTGTGGGGAGCAGACCAGTGGCTGCCAGGCCTGGGGGCAGGCGAGGGACTCGAGGGGGCCTGGAGGTGGCGACTCTGCATCTCGGCTGTGTCACTGGCGCCATCCTGGCTGTGATACTGTGCTAAAGGTTTGTGAGATGTTCCCATTGCTGCTGCTGCTAAGGCGCTTCAGCTGTGTCCGATTCTGTGCCACCCCATAGACGGCAGCCCACCAGGCTCCCCGTCCCTGGGATTTTCCAGGCAAGAACACTGGAGTGGGTTGCCATTTCCTTCTCCGTGTTACCACTAGGGAAAGCTAGAAAAAGGGTACATTTCTCTCTGTATAATTTCCTACAATTGTATATAAATCACAATTATCTTAAAATGAAATGTTTAAATTTTTAAGAAGCTACTAAAATATATTTTGGGGCCTTGGTATGTTCACTGGTGAATTCTACTAAATATTTAAGGAAAAAATTATTCCAATTCTTTACTATCCCTTCTGGGACACAGAAGCTGAAGGAAAACTTCCCAACTCATTCTAACTCATCCTGTGAGTGCAATATTACTCTAAAAAGACACGTATACCCACAAACACTACATGAAAACTACAAACCAATATCTCTGATGAACATAAATGCCAAAACCCTCAACAAAGTGTTGCAAGTCAAATCCGATTGAGTATAAAAAAAAATACACACTGCAACTAAGGGGGATTTCACCTGTGTATTAAGTCTGGTCCAGCAATCCAGAGTCAATTACCGCAACATTTTCCTGGTGGCACAGTGGATAGGAATCCCCTTGCCAGTTCAGGGGACACAGGTTCAATCCCTGTTCCAGGATGCTCCTACATGCTGAGGAGCAGCGGAGCCCAGACGTCCCCACTACTGGGCCTGCACTCTAGAGCCTGAGAGCCGAAACTGCTGAAGCCCGAGCACCCTAGAGGCCACGCTCTGGCCTCCAGAGAACCTCTGGCAACAAGAGAAGCCACTGCAGTGAGGAGCCTGAGCACCGTAAGGAAGAGCAGCTCCTGCTTGCCACGACTAGAGAAAAGCCCGAGAACAGCGATGAATGACCAGCATAGCCACAAAAAGAAAAATTTAATGCAAGCCATCACATAAATAGGCTAAAGAAGAAAAACCTCAGGATCTTATCAGTAGGTGCAGAAAAGGCATGTGACAAAATCCAATACCTGTAGATGATTAAAAAACAATAAGCCTTGGGTAATCAATGAATCGATAAAGAATATCTACAACTTGATAAAGAATATCTAACAAAAACCCTACATGCGTGCGTCTAAGTCGCTTCAGTCATTTCTGACTCTTTGCAGCGCTATGGACTGTAGCCTGCCAGGCTCCTCAGGCAAGAAAACTGGAGTGGATTCCCATGACCTCCTCCAAGGATCAAACCTGCATCTCTTAAGTCTCCTGCACCGGCAGGCCGGTTCTTCACCACATTGTGCTTAACAGTGAGAAACTAGAAATTTTCCCACGAAGATGAGGAGCAAGACAAAGATGTCCCCTCTCATTACTACCTTTCAACACCGCACTGGAAGTTCCAGCTAATGTGAAAAGAAAAGGAAATAAAAAATATACAGGTTGAGAAGGAAGAAATAGAACTTCCTTTGTTCAAAGATGACACAATTGACTATGTTAAAAATCAGTCCCCAAACTCCTCGGACAGAAAGACAATTATAGCAAGGTTGCAGGATACAAGGTTAATGTATAGAAGTCAATCTCTTTCCCATATGGCACTAATGAACAAGCAGAGTTTGAAATTAAAAACACAATACCATTTATGTTAGCACTCCCCAAATAAAATACTTAGGTATAAATCTAACAAAACATGTACAAGATCTATATGAGGAACTTCCGTGGTGGTCCAGTGGGTAAGAATCCTCCTTGCAATACAAGTGACACTGATTCTACCTCTAGCCCCGGAAGATCCCACACGTGGTTCAGTTCAGTCCAGTCACTCAGTTGTGTCCGACTCTGCGACCCCATGGACTGCAGCACACCAGGCCTCCCTGTCCGTCACCAACTCCTGGAGTTTCCTCAAACTCATGTTCATCGAGTTGGTGATCACCAAATGGTTGGTGATCCAACCATTTCATCCTCTGTCGTCCCCTTCTCCTCCCACCCTCAATCTTTTCCAGCATCAGGGTCTTTTCCAATGTGTCAGTTCTTCGCATCAGGTGGCCAAAATATTGGAATTTCAGTGTCAGCATCGGTCCTTCCAATGAATATTCAGGACTGATTTCCTTTAGGATGGACTGGTTGGATCTCCTTGCAGTCCAAGGGACTCTCAAGAGTCTTCTCCAACACCACAGTTCAAAAGCATCAATTCTATGGTGCTCAGCTTTGTTTATAGTCCAACTCTCATATCCATACATGACTACTGGAAACACCATAGCTTTGACTAAACAGACCTTTGTTAGCAAAGTAATGTCTCTGCTTTTTAATATGCTGTCTAGGTTGGTCATAACTTTTCTTCCAAGGAGCAAGTGTCTTTTAATTTCATGGCTGTAGTCACCATCTGAAGTGATTTTGGAGCACTCCCCAAAATAAAGTCTGACACTGTTTCCATTGTTTCCCCATCTATTTCCCATGAAGTGATGGGACCGGATGCCATGATCTTCGTTTTCTGAATGTTGAGTTTTAAGCCAACTTTTTCACTCTCCTCTTTCACTTTCATCAAAAGACTCTAGTTCTTTGCTTTCTGCCATAAGGGTGGTGTCATCTGCCTATCTGAGGTTATTGATATTTCTCCCAGCAATCTTGATTCCAGCTTGTGTTTCTTCCAGTCCAGCGTTTCTCATGATGTACTCTGCATATAAGTTAAATAAGCAGGGTGACAATATATAGCCTTAATGTACTCCTTTCCCAATCTGGAACCAGTCTGTTGTTCCATGTCCAGTTCTAACTGTTGCTTTGTGAACTGCATACAGATTTCTCAGGAGGCAGGTCACGTGGTCTGGTATCCCCATCTCTTGAAGAATTTCCCACAGTTTGCTGTGATCCACATGGTCAAGGGCTTTAGCGTAGTCAGTAAAGCAGAAGTGGAGCGACTGAGTGCCTGTGGCACAGCGACTGAGCCTGTGCTCTAGAGCCCAGAGCAGCGACTATGG
This sequence comes from Procapra przewalskii, assembly GCA_006410515.1. Classification (NCBI taxonomy): domain Eukaryota; kingdom Metazoa; phylum Chordata; class Mammalia; order Artiodactyla; family Bovidae; genus Procapra; species Procapra przewalskii. The sequence continues at coordinate 273,426 of SJYF01000664.1, read as the reverse complement.
CGGCGCGAGTGCCCCAGAGTCCATGCTCTGAAACAAGAAGAGCCACCCATAAGCAGCCCACACACCATAGCCAAAGAGGAGCCGCGCTCTCCACAATTAGAGAAGAGCCTGTTCAGCAAGAAAGACCCAGCGCAGTCAAGTCTATCACATTTAAAAAATCAAAGAACTAAACAGATGTTCCGTGTTCACGGAGAGAAAGACTCAGTATTTCCAAGATGTCAGTTCTTCTCAACTTGGTCTATAGAATCAACACAATTCCAATCAAAATCTCAGCAGGTTATTTCGTGGATGTCAAAACACTGATTCTAAAGTGATGTGAAGAAGCAAAAGACCTAGAATGGCCAACAAGATATTGAAGGAGAAGAACAAAGTTTGAGGACTGACAGCACCCGACCTTAAGACTTACTATAGGGCTATAGCAATCAAGACAGTGTGGTATTTGTGGGAAAATTAACAAACAGATCAGTGGAACAGAATAGAGAGACAGAAACTTACCCACATGAATAGAGTCAACTGATAGGGAATTCCCTTGTGGTCTAGTGGTTGGGACCTGGTGCTTTCACTGCCAGGAAAGCACCTGGGGGTTTGACCCCTGGTCGGGGGACTAAGGTCCCACAAGCTGTGTGCTAAAGACAAACAAGCAAACAAAAAAGGAAAAAAAAAGAAAAACTATATATAGTCAACTGTTCCGTGGCAAAGGCGCAAAGGCAATACAATAAAGAAAAGGTGGTCTTTTCAGCAAATGGTGCCAGAACAACTGGACATCCACATGCGGAAAAATGAATCTAGACACAGACCACATATCTTTCACAAAAATTAACTCAAAGTGGAGCACAGACATGCATGTAATGCGAAATACTGGGCTAGATGAAGCTCAAACTGGAATCAAGAATGCTGGGAGAAATATCAGTAACCTCAGATATGCAGATGACACCACCTTAATGGGAGAAAGCAAAGAGGAGCTAAAGTGCCTCTTGATGAAGATGAAACAGGAGACTGAAAAACCTGGCTTAAAACTCAACATTCAAAAAACTAAGATCATAGCATCCAGTCCCATCACTTCATGGCAAATAGATGGGGAAACAATGGAAACAGTGACAGACTTTATCTTCTTGGGCTCCAAAATCACTGTGGACAGTGACTGCAGCCATGAAATTATGACACTTGCTCCTTGGAAGAAAAGCTATGACAAACCTAGGCAGTGTATTAAAAAAAGAGAGACATCACTTTGTCAACAAAGGTTCATATTAGTCAAAGCTTTGGTTTTCCAGTAGTCATGTACGATGGAGAGTTGAACCATAAAGAAGGCTGAGCACCAAAGAATTGATGCTTTTGAATAGTGGTGCTGGAGAAGACTCTTGAGAGTCCCTTGGACTGCAAAGAGATCAAACCAGTCAGTTGTAAAGGAAATTAATTCTGAATATTCATTGGAAGTACTGATGTTGAAGCTGAAGCTCCAATACTTTGGCTACCTGATGCAAAGAGCTGACTCATTAGAAAAGACCCTGATTCTGGGAAAGATTGAAGGCAGGAGGAGAAGGGGTGACAGAGGATGAGATGGTTGGATGGCATCAACTCAGTGGACATGAGTTTGACCTCTCTCAGGGAGATAGTGAAGGACAGGGCAGCCTGGCGTGCTGCAGTCCACAGGGTGGCAAACTAGTCAGACGCAACTAAGTGACTGAGCAACAGCAAATTCCCCCTTTGGTTCCGCAGCAGAGCTGGGCTGTTCCAGACACAGCTCGACAGATCTCAACTTGCTCCTCGGCTTCTTGCTCACTGACGTGCCCGGTGACCAGATCCTAGGACCCCACTTCTTTAAGTGGTGTGTGCGAGCTTTTTAAACATTCTCCACAGGACCAACACTCTTAATGAACACAGAAACATAAAAAATATATGTTCAGTTATTAAGTTAATTGCAGTAATGGAAGACATTTGAAATTTTTATTCCTCTTTGCTTTTACAATAGAACCAATAGACAGTCAACTAATAACTTATTTCCTGCTGACCTCTGAAAGTTAGTTATTTTAACCATATTTTACAAACAATAGTAATATTATAACAGTAATTATGGAGAAGTTAATTGGATAATAGAGGTTTTCTACAATTTAAATGGAAACATATAACAAACTAGATAATTTCAGCCCTACAACTCAAAATGCTGCTGATCAAATCAACCCCACTGTCTGCATTTCATGGTGACCCTAGAGGAGACTAGTAATTTTTGAGACTCCAGGGAAACATTTACACTCAGAAATTCTCCAAGGTATTTAGTAGTTCTCTACAGATTTTACATTGTATCTTAGCAGCCTATCTGGGGAATTTATTTCTAAACAATTTAGGGGAAAAATCATTATGGCTGTTGATGCAGAGAAGCCTCCAGAGGAGGAAAATTCCCTGGAGAGGGTGAAGTCAATAGGAAAGGACTTGTATTTCTCTCCAGGGCCTGCTTCCACCCTCCATTACTCAATGTTAGTGCAGACCATTCTCCCAGGATTACAGGAACCCATGCTGTTCCTTGGGTCCAGACAACAACAGTAGGGTCATGCACTTCCTCAAAACTGGGGGAGGATTTTAGTCGCCAAATCCCTTAGAGACTCTGAGTAGCCCCTCAGTGTCCTGATGCAGAGAAAAAAATTTGTTCTTAATGATGAAGCTATTGGTACAGACCCAGCCTCATGCTCCTTAAAACAATCTTTCTAAACTACAGATTTCCTTCAGAATACAAAACCTACATGCGCGCGTACTTCACCATGCTGCACTCTACTCAATTTTCAGCCCTTTGGATTTAAACTCAATATGGAGAATCTGCGACAAGCATCTCCCGAACTCCTCTAGGATCATTTGCTCCGCCAGGCACTCGGAGCAGTGCTCCTTCTCTGCCTCTTCGCCCTGGGCCAGCAGGCAGGCGCACGTGGCTTCCACCACCTCCCAGGAGATGCACGAGGTCGACCGCCTGTCAGAGCAAACCAGTTGAAGGCCACGTTCAGTCACTCCACTGTTTTAAATACCTTTCACAGTCCAGGGGACATGCTTGTTATAACACTTTAAAGAATGCCACTGGTAAAATCTAATGCTGTTTTCTTAATACTGGAAATTATATGCCCTGTGACCATATATAGGACTGCTTTTAGAAGAAGAATGCAGAGGCCAGATGAGTGTATCAGCTCCTAGACATCGTTTTCCCTGAAGATTCTACATTTTCTCAAACTTAGATCCACAAAGGAGCCCGGAGACCTGGGCTGCAGCGTCAAGCCTGCAGGCTGGGTTGAAGCAACAGGAGTCTTAGCTAAGACAAACCGTGGTCTGGGCTCCATGCACAGGTCTGTCTGCCTGAGGAAAGCGGCCACAGCACAGCGGGCTCTGAGGAGTCGCCTCCTGGGGGCACACTGTCAGCTTGCCTCTCAGCAACCCCTGGATCCCTGAAGTGGTTCTGAAAGTCAGCTGAACCACGTCATACAGGACCAGTCACCTCCTCACTGGGCTCCAGGGGCAACTGTATTTTAGCTAGCTAGTTGCCCAAGTCATGTTCAAAATGAGAAAATTTAGCAAAACTATAGATTTTGAAAATATAAACATTGGGACTGGTTTAAGTCTGTCAAGGCAATACACAGCGACTTTTGTTGCAGGTGAATGAACAGGGCTGGCCTCAGGTCGAGAGTCTTAACATTTTGAGAGCGGACTCCCAAGTACGGAGTCCCTGTCACATTCCATTGGACACAGCATCACCATGTCAGGCAATAATGTTTCCACATGTAATTTCACAGAAGATGCAGCCATGCTTCAGTAAATTTTTACCAATAAAGGCCTCTGAAGGTCACAGTGATGAATATTTCTGCTATCTCTAACCAACAAAGCATGAATTTGTCTTTTCTACATGTTATCAATTAATTAATGACATCTGGTAGTTTATCATGACATGACCCATCCCATCAAACTCAAGGAAATTTTTTTAAACAGGTGAATCTAGTCTGATTTCTAATAAAATTATTACTCAACCTTTGAGACTTCCTAGGAGTATAATAATTACAAATTTTTTTTGTAATTATTACAAAATATTAAAAAACAGCCTCAAGATAATGACATGGGATGACAGCCCACTAAAGTGGATGCCATAAGCCCTTTAGTGAGGCGCACAGCGCACACTGAGTGCGCTTCTCCGCAGTCCCTTCCTGTGGTGAAGAGCGGTTCAGGCCTGTGCCGTCTAGAGACCAGGCCTTTGCCGCCTGAGTCCCTGGAGGCCCTCTGCTCTTGTACAAAACAGGGGTAACTCAGACAGCGAGGACCAAAAGGTTGAGCTAGGAGGACAAAGAGAACTGAGGGGTTTGGGCAGCGGGGGCGCCTCCGGCGTAGCACAGTGTGGGATTGAGGGCTGGTCAAGAGAGAGAAGCTGGAGGCCCCCTTCCCTATTCCTCATCTCCTGCCCTCCCGCAGACGAAAATGCCTTCTTTCCAGCGTGGAAACTATTTTAACGCTCCTCTTACATTTTTTCTTGGCCGTGACATGAGGCTTACAGGGTCTTAGTTTCCCCCACCAGGGACTGAACCCACCGCTCATGCAGTGGAAGTGCTCAGTCCTAAGCCTTGTTTCACCAGGAAGTCCCAGCTCCTCTCTCAAGTCAACCTTGAATTCCATTATTAGGAGGCTGAGTTCAGAGTACCTACCTATCTTTTCTGAATTTTGGCAGTCCTGAAAATTTCGTTGGTGACAAATGATGGCTGCCTTCAAAACCTCCAGTTTCCATGTAGTTTGGCATGTTCATTAGTGTTTTCCGTTCTGGGCTTTCTTCGTAATTTTTGCAACCAATGCATTTGCAAATAGAAGAACACATAATTTTGGCCTGATAACATGGGAAATAGATGGAGAAACAGTGGAAACAGTGTCAGACTATTTTGGGGGGCTCCAAAATCACTGCAGATGGTGACTGCAGCCATGAAATTAAAAGACACTTACTCCTTGGAAGAAAAGTTATGACCAACCTAGACAGCATATTCAAAAGTAGAGACATTATTTTGCCGACTAAGGTCT
>SJYF01000664.1:256864-268054 GCA_006410515.1 Procapra przewalskii | reverse complement strand
ATTCATGGGGTCGCAAAGAGTCGGACATGACTGGGCAACTGAACTGAACTGAACATAAAATGCTTTAATAAAATTAGGCTGCCCTACAATTAATCAAAAACTGACAAAAACTATTTGGACCTTAAATAGTGTTTTATATTTGTGTGTGCACACATGTAGTAATCAGAATATTCATACCAGAAAAAAAGGGGGAGGGGAGAAGTGAAGATGGATGAATGACGTGATATAAAGAGAAAGGCACGTTTCCATCCCCGTTGCTGCCACCAGGGGTGAGGGGGTGGGGCTGCTGAAGGCAGGTGGGTGGGTGTGGGCATGAGCCCTGAGCAGAGCTGGGTCTCTCCCTCGCCCAGGGGGCACACAGTGAAGACTCCACCTGACCCTTGTTCTGCAAGAGGCTGCTCTGGCCGATTCTAGGACTCCAGCCGCCAGCCACCCTTCTTCAGCTCTGAGAGTGTGGGTGAGACGCGACACCCACCCAAGGCCAGGCCTGCGCTGGGCATTCTGGAGGAGGGCCTTCTTTCTTCCTTGTGCGGGGGACCTTGTATCTTGTCACAGGGTCGTGTGACACTCAGGGCCGGGGGCCAACCCCTGGTGCCAGCCGGACCCGGGGGCACTGGGAAGACTATCTCGTTTCTGGCCTCCTCACGGTTTCAGCCCCTGGAGGTTTCCGCTCAGGGAAACTCAGACCTGCGTCTAGAGGGGTGTGCTTTCATCTGCACCTCTGGGAGTTTTGAGCAGGAGGTTGTCCGGAATTTCTAGTCTGCTGCAATGCCAGGCGCTGCGGGCCCTCAGCCCAGCTGGGGAAAGCGGCCGGCGCACTGCCCCGGGGCAGCAGCGGGGGCGCAGGGAAGAGCAGGCGCACTGAGAGGGGGTTTGGAGCAGCTCCAGCGGGTGAGGCCTCCGCCTTCCTGTGCCTCCAGCTCTGCAGTGTTCTTGACTCTGTTTTCAGAATGTGAGCTAGGCGATTGCTAGGTCTGCTGGATCTCCAGAATCAGGAAGATGTTACTGAAGCCTGACCTTCTACGACAAGCTTCTAAAAATAAAGTTCAAAGGAACATCCCCAAGAGACCTCGAGCAAATCAGAGTCTGTAGGAGGGGCTTCGCGCCGCTTCACTGACAGGGCCTGAGTGTTCCCTTCCTCCCTTTCTTCCTTTCCCTTCAACACAAAGAAAGACAGAGAGAGGCAAAAAAGGGAGGTGAGTGAGGGATGGACCTAAAGGAGAAAACCAGTCCCTCTACTGCCTTTAAATCTTTTGAGGAAGAAAACAAAGCTCTGTCTGAGAACTGGTCAGCATCTCCCCAGCAGCAAAGGCAACTGTGCATTCTGGTGTCCACTCGGAAGCTGCTCCCTCAAAGCACCCAGGGGAAGGCTCGCCTGGGGACAAGGCTGTCCTCGCTACCCCTCCCAGAGCATCTCTGCTCTGCTCAGCCGGGCAGAAGCCCACCTCAGGGAGCCAACAGACCGCTGGCCCCCGAGGGTGGCTCCAGCATCAGATCAGCAGCAGTAGAGCGGGCAAGGCTGTGGCACTGGGCACCCTCCTGGGACACTCAGGGTGAGCTCAGCGGGGATGACATGCTCCCAAAGGAGCCCTCACTTCATAAAGTGAAATCTACATTTGAGACCTTAAGGTAGATTGATGAGCGCTCTAGAAGACCTGGAAGGTCTTTAATTTCTAACCACAAAGTCACTTAGGCCATTTACCTGGCTTTGAAAACAACGCTTGGCAATTGTTGACTGACCTCATAGCACTCACAGTAGTTCTTAAGGCAGCCCGACCTCTTGCAATTGCATCCTTTGTTATGTCGAGGCTTCACATCACCCAGTTTTCCTTTCCCAATTTTTGGCTGGAAAGCTTCTGGATTTCTATCAAGACATGCCTAAGACAGAAAATGCAAAACTCCGTCAAGATAGATTTTATTACTTAAAACAATGCTTAGTGCCAGGTATCTGGCTCGCCATAACTGGGTATAGCTATAACTTCAGAAGTGGTCACAACGAGCAGTGGGCCTCTACCCCCGTCCTGTTCCATTCACTTGAACACCTGAAGGTGGAGTAGTGGATGGTAAAGATGCAAAGAAAATCACTGTGTCCATGTGAACATAGCTCCTTCCCGGCTCCTGTGTACACCGTTTCCTGAGATGTTAATAGTTAGGATCACGGCACTCTGCTACCTCACATTTATTAAACATGCACCGTGTTCCAGGCATCTTTCTGAGCAACCTATGCATTCTCTCACTGAAGCCTCATACACCCTTGTGGAGCAAACACCACCCCTCCTCTTGGTGTCTGACGGGTGAAGAAACTGAGGCGCTGAGGGGCCAGAAGATTGTGGCCCAAGGATGGCATCTGGTCTCTGAGCCCACGGCCAGCCCCAGGTCTCAATCACCTCTCTAACAAGACAGCACTGTGCTCTTTATTAAGCTGGGTTGGGGCAATATGGACATCCCAGTGGCAGCCCCCCGCTCCCTCTCCCCTCACCATGAGTGGGGGTCCGTCTGACACCGGAGCCTGGCTCTGCAGAAGGGCCTCTGCAGTGAGGGTCCTTTGGTGTGTGTTCTACTTCTCAGTGAAGCAGAGGGATGGTGGGATATGATGAATCTGGGCATTTGTGACCCCCGTGTGACACCCACCCAGGCCAGGTCAGAGGACAGTCCAGCTTCCCACCCGAGGTCCCCCATGTCTTCTTCCCATCAACACACTCCCAGTGGGAACCCATCTTCTGCCTTGGGCTGCTTGAATCTGCTGTTCTGGAGATTCAGCTCAGCGTAACCATTCAGCATGCACTCTGTTCATCTGACTCCTTTCATCAGTGCAGTGTCTGTGAGGCTCTCTGGGCTGTGGCACGGAGCTGGAGGTCTTCCTTTTCCACTGACATGTGTACTGCAGACCTACCCAGTCCAGCACAGAGAGGCACCTGGCTTGTTTCCATTTTGGGGCTATTATGAACACAGCTGCTGTGAACATATTTGTACAGGCCCCTGGTGGACATGTACACTCATTTCTAGGGCTTGTATTTTCAGGAATGAAACTCCGGGTCACAGCACACACAGAGGTTTAGCTTTAGTAACTATTGCCAAACAATTTTCCAAAGTGCTTGCACCAATTTACATTGCTACCAGCTTTCCATGATTTTCAAATAAAACTTATACTTTTAATTGCAGATAGTGTTCTTTACCCCTAAAGAAAATACAACTGTGTTGAACTTGAGATGAATCACTATTTTTCTGTCCTGTGGATCTGCCGGTATTAAAACTGATTTTCAATTGATTTATCTATAAATCGAGGCAAATTAAATTGTTTTAGAAAAAACCAGACCAACCATGGCACAGTGTGAGAGCTTCGAGTTCAAGTTTCCTCTGGGAAGTGAGAGGGTGCCAAGGCATGGCCTGGGGAGGTGGGCTGTGGTCCCCTCTCCAGTGGTCTTTCCTCACTGGGCGTGCGGAGGGGTGGCGGTTAACCTCTCTCCTGCATTTAGTCTCTAGCAGGTGGCCTGAGGGGCTCTCCAAGGTGCTGTTCACCTCTAGAGTCTCCCTTTCGCCCCAAAGCCAAGAAGAATAAAAATCAGTCCAAACGAACAATGGGTGAGAGCTTTCATCAACGTTTCTGCACACAGTGAACCATCTATGCCTTTTCAAACTATACTCTTTGAACTTAGGCTTATCTGCTACAGGACACAATCTAAATTTCTAAACCCCAAATCAAGACAAAATGGATATCTGCATGTCCTTAAACCGGAAGCGTCTGGGACCCTGCTGCCCCTCTAAGCCTCCTGATACCAGTTGGGGAATGAAGGTCTTTCTCTGGCTGCACTCTCACAGCATGGCCAGTGTTCCCGCCGTCATGAAGAGAGCCCTATTTAATGAATACTCTTCAACACTTTAGGGTTTCCCTAGTATTGAAATTAGAAACCTGTAGAGATTGTTTTGTGAATATTCCTGGAACTTTTAAATGCATTTTTTAATTGGAGTCTAATTGCTTTATAATGTCATGTTAGTTTCCACTGTACACCAGTGAGTCAGCTGTACGCATACATACATCGCCTCCCTCCTGGGCCTGCCTCCCATCCACTCCCCATCCCACCCTTCTAGGTTGTCATGGAACACGAAGCTGAGCCCCTTGTGTTATAGAGCAAGCTCCCTAGCTACGTGTTTTACACATGGTAGTGTATATATGTCAATCCTAATCTCTCAGTTTGTCCACCCTCCCCTCCCACACTCCCCGTGTCCACATGTCCATTCCCTACATCTGTATCTCTATTCTGGCCCTGAAAATAGGTTCATCTGTACCATTTTCATAGATTCCACATCTATGTGTCAACATGAGCGCATTTAAAGGAAATTTTTACCTTAATGGCCTTAAACCGTTCGATTTCATGACGTAAGTTGTTGCAGCAATTGTTACAATTGCAGCTGTTGCAGAAGTCCCCGTTAGCAAAGCAGTCACAGTACCTGTGGATGAAACAACACAGAGTGTCAAAGGCGCCCAGCGAGGAGATGAAGACAGCGCGCATACACCTATGGGGGAGGGCTGGCCGGCGCGCTGGGCCAGACACAGCCTTAGTTACCTGATTCTCCTCTTTCTGTGAAAGTAGATCCACTGGGATGATGTTCTCCAGTGACCAACACAGGAGAGAGAGACTAGTGAAAATCATGGGTTTCATAACACGGCAGTTGGCAGAATAAACAATATTCCAGTCAATGTCCACTGGCATCCATTACTTCCTTCCCCTAATGCCCACTGCCCTTGTTCCAGGAGAGCTGTAAGCTGGTGAGCACACAGCCATTTTCCTATCAACCATCCCAACCCAGCCAACACCACTGAACACCAGTTCACTTCTCAGCCAGAGCTTGCCTCTGAGAAAAATCTAGGGGACCTAGAGGTGGACTCAGGCTTTGTCGCACTTTCACTCCATGTCAGCATGTGGAGGAGGGAGACACGACTGGGGCAGAAACACAGGTGAGTGCTATCACGTGTGACAACGCAGGTCTTCCACGTGCTCAGAATCCAGAAAAAGCAGGCTGAGTAGACCTGTCTGAGCATCCACCTCCCACCCTGAGGTCCTGGAGTCAGACAGGCAGTACCCTGTGGCTCAGGTGGCCAGCACCTTCTCTGCTGTGTCATCCTTGAAGAACTCTCAGTGTTGAAGACCATGAAACTGCTTCACATGCTCCTGGAGGAGCTTCCTCTCGTGCCGTATGACTGAGACATTTACAGGCCTGAGGTTTTTCAGTATGAAGAGGGACAAGACACTTTCTTCAGCTCATGTAAGAATTCAGCATCCGAACAAAGACTCCTAACAACCTACCTGTAACCTGCACCCCTGAGAGGCTTTGGAAAGCTCATTAACCACCCCACGGCTTCAGCTTGTGACTAGAGAGGACCCATAGTGTTCTCTTCCTGAGCACAGTTCATGGAAAAGAGCTTCATATGCAGGTTTAATATCAGCCTCGCTACTAGTCTCCTGTGCTTCCTGACCCGAGTCATCTATTCCAGTGTCTAGAGCCAGACACGGGGGTTCTGCCGCTTGGCTGCCTGGTCTCGCAGAGCTGCTGAGGGAGGCCTGAAGCCCTGGTGTGCTTCCTCCGACAGAGCGCTGCATGAAGGCAGGAGGGCCTCGGCGTCTGGCTATATGGTGGACTAGATGCTTGCAGAAACCTTCCTGTTATAGAATTCCTAAGTACAATTATTTTAATATTTATTATTTTGATATTTTAAATTATGTGTCAAAATTCATGCCAAACAAAGAGGAGAGTAAAGGAGATTGTCAGGTGTGAAAAGATAAGAAACTATGAGCCCAGAGGGGTGAGTTCTATAGCTGCCAAGTGTTGTCCTGAGCCCTTTGCTGGTCCCTAGTGGCCCAGAGCTTGGGTTTAAATTGGCCATTCCTGCAGGAGACAGCGTCTGAGCTGAAGGTGGGAATTGGATCAAAAAACCCCTTATAAAGTGTGAGTCCTTGAAAGGTAACATTCCCACAAATCTACTTCATGGAGATTTGAGAGTACAGGGACCAGAAAGAAGATCCCAGAAGGTTCTATAAAGAATAATACAGGTTTCATACAAAGGAAGAGAGAAAATTTCGTAACAACACCAGAAACTAGAAGAAAATGCAGTAAAGCCTTCCAAATCCTAAAAGGAAACTTGAAGTTGAAACCCTACCATCCATCCAACATGATCATCTGAGTGTGAGGACAGCCATGACGCTTTCAGACAAGCACAGTCTGAAAACGCTCTCTTCCATCACTCTTGCTTGGGAAGCTGCTGGAGGACATGCTGCCTGAAGACCATGCAGTCAGTCAAGAATGAGGAGGATAATGCTGTCCAGGAGCCAGGGGTCAGATATGAGGAAGAAGCAAAGGAAGCCCTGGGACTGATGCTGGAAGGAGGGTCCATAAGGAGAACTGTACCTGGGGCTGAGAGCCAGGCCCTCAGGAGCAGGACCTTGACGGCTGCAGGAAAGGCTTCCTCCAGACCAGGTCAATGAATACCGAGTGTGTTCACATGTGCTGAGAAAGCAGTTAGACAAGCAGAGGAGAGTTAAGGGTTAAGTTAGTGTTCGATACATTTAAAAACTAAGTATTAACGTGAGGGAGAAGAGAAAGAAGTTGAGGGAGAACATTAATCAAGCCTCAGATGTATTTTCCTAGTCATAAAAACACTACTGATCTAACAAAGTACATCTGATATCTGGGAACAGGCCACGTGCATGTTGGGAGGGGGTTAGGTGTGAGTAGGAAGAGGAAACAGCTAAATCCACATCTTTCACGGAACAAAAACAAGAGATCATGCCGAAACTGAAAAGCCATAAGCAGCAATACAGGCATGTTATTTAGATTTATGGGGGCAAATACTGAAAGATTTGGTTAAGGGCTGAAAGCATCTGGAGATCAGAAAATAAGGAACAATTATCAGGAACTACCTTTTTGTCATAAACCTTGTATAATTATTAGACCTTTTCTTTTTTTTACTGAGCCACATAGCTTTCAGGATTTTAGTTGCCTGCTGCTGCTGCTGAGTCGCTTCAGTCGTGTCCAACTCTGTGTGACCCCATAGACAGCAGCCCACCAGGCTCCCCCATCCCTGGGATTCTCCAAGCAAAAACACTGGAGTGGGTTGCCATTTCCCTCTCCAATGCATGAAAGTGAAAAGTGAAAGTGAAGTCGCTTAGTCTGGTCTGACTCTTAGCGACTCCATGGACTGACCAGGGCTCAAACTCAGGCCCTCGGCAGTGCAAATGCAGCGTCCTAACCAGTGGACAGTCATGGAATTCCCTACTTGGCTCTTTAAACTATGTACATATGACCTGGATAAAAGCAATAACTAAAAGTCAGAAAGGACAAACTGAAAGATAAAGAGTTAGATCCAGATTCAGCATAAAATGGCAAAGAAGTTAGAAACACGGGAGAGATGAAGCAAAATGGTTGATAAGCATTACAGGACAGAAAAGAGAAACAGAAGAGAATTATACTTGGAGTGAGGATACTTGTGCTTTCCAGTGTGGGTCCTCAGATTTCAGAAAACTAATGACCCTCAAAAAAAAAAAAAAAAACAAATAAAAAGAAAAATCAAAGATAAAAAGAAAATTGTAAAACTCCAGAGAGAAAAGACATTACCTAGACTGCCCACTGACTTTGTGTTAGAAATAATGGAAAACAGTAGACAATATTTTTATAGCATGGAGAGGAGAAACTGACAATCTAGAATTTTATACCTAGTCAAGTTATGTTGAGTCACTGAGATCCAAGCTAGGCACACTTCTTTTCTCTCTCTACACACTTTGCTGGGTGATTTTATTTATTGACTACTTTAAAAAACTTTGGGCTTCCCTGGTAGCTCAGTTGGTAAAGAATCCACCTGCTATGCAGGAGACCCCAGTTCAATTCCTGGTCCAGGAAGATCCACTGGAGAAGGGATAGGTTAGCCACTCCAGTATTCTTGGGCTTCCCTGGTGGCTCAGCTGGTAAAGAACCACCTGCAATGCAGGAGACCTGGGTTCAATCCCTGGCTTGGGAAGATCCCCTGGAGAAGGGAACAGCTACCCACTACTGGCCAGGAGAACAGGCCTGAGAAGAGTTGGACACGACTGAGTGATTTTCACTTTCTTTTAAAAAAGCTTTATGTAGAAGATTTGTAAATCTGTGTCACCAAAGTCTCATTTTCTTCCTTCCCAAACATCATGAAAGGGTTTCCTTACTTGCTGCTCATCCTTCCTCATCCCCATTGATTCTTTAACCTACTGCTCTCAGACCATCTTCCTGCCTCCTTCTAACTCTCAAAGGTGGTCAACAGCCTCCTTAACCAGAGAGCGCAAGGACCTCTGCACTGCATTTACCTCACAGCAGCGTGTGACACGATCAGGCTCCAGAACCATTTCCCTACTGCTTATCAGACATTTCCACCTTCAGCGTAGGGTGTCCATACCTTAAGTTCTGACCTTCACCTTCAGCCTTCACCCTGCTCTTGCTGTAGTCTCTCTGCATTTGTGGTGTCATCACCCACCCAGTGACATGACCCTGAGTCATTTCTGATGACTGCCTTTCTCTCTTTTCTCATATCCAAGAGGTTACCAAGTCTTCTGACTCTGGCTCAGAAATGTCTTTGCTAATTGTATTCTTGATACAAGAAAACAACATTTGTTGTAGCTTTTTAGAATATAAATAAAAAGAAAAAATTAAAATAATTCAGAACCCTGCTCCCTAGAGATGACCATTTGGTGAATATGTTTCAGAGTTTTTCAGTAAAACTATGCATGTTATCAATAATACATGCTGTTTGGTTGCATACAATCATATATAAAAACAAGATCATATTCTATACAGTTTCAATGTGATTTTTACTATGCATCAAAGTCAGTAATCAGTATGACAGCTTGCTTTTATTACTTATCAACATGAATGTTAATATTACATGTAAATAGATTTATGTCACTGTAATGACTGCACTGTATCCCACTCTATAGTAACATCACTGTAAGTGATTAATCATTCCCCTTAAATGGAACATTCATATTATTTTGTATATTTTGGTATAATGAACAATATTATGCAAATGGAACTGGCCTCCTTTCTGTTCCCAGAACCCGGTGCCCTCTCTCTCTTGCCACATGGCCTTTGTACCTGCTATTTCCTCTGCCTAGAATGCTCTTATCGACCCACTTTGAATCCACCTCTGCCTCATTAACTCCTGATCAACTCTTCCTCATCCCAAACCTCTCCCTTCCTCAGGAAAATCTTCCTGGCTGTCATACTTGGTTAGTTCCCCCATTATCCTCTGCCCATTGCTGTTCCTTTGCCACACAACCACCATGATCTCTGTGTATGTGACTGTTATATTCATGTCTGTCTCCCCAGCTGGACTGTGAGTGTTGAGACGGCAGGGACCATAACTTATCTTGTTAATTTCTGTTTTCTCTATCCCTGAAATCACAGGAATCAAAAATATTTGTGGAATGATAAACAAGAGTGAAAAATGTATATGTCTCTTTACATGCAGTTTGAAGTGTCCCTTAAACCTGTGGGTTTTTTCCTCATCCTGCCGTCTCTGCCCTAGTTCAGGTCATCATCATTTTTGTCTATGCTGTTGTGATAGTCTCCTAATCTTCAACTTCCTCCACTTTGCCATTACTTTTTAAAAACATATATCAGGCAAAAGGAAGCAAGGAAAAAACAGTAATCAGGAAACACATAAGTGGTGCTCTGTACTTCTGGTGGGAATATAAAGTGGTGTAGTCACTGTGAAAACCAGTGATGTGTATCCTCAAAAAGTTAAAGAAAAAGTTACCATATAATTCAGCAATTCTACTTCTAGGAATATACCCCACAGAAATGAAAGCAAGAACTTAGACAGACACTTGCACACCCATGCTCATGGTTGCATTATGCACGATAGTCAAAGGTAGAAACAACCCAAGTGTCTATCAACAGATGACGGACAAACAATCAGTGGATATACAAATGTGGTCTATGATACAGTGGGATATTAACCAACCTGGAAAAGGAATAAAGCACTAACGCGTGCTACGACATGGATGAACCCTGAAAATGTTACGTTAGTGAAAAAAGCCAGACACGAAAGCGCAAGACTGTATGAATCCACCTATATGAGGTGCCTGGAACAGGAAAACTAAGAGACAGAAGGTAGAACAGAGGTTTGCCAGGGGTTGGGGGTAACAGAAACCTGTTTAATCAGTACAGACTTTCTATCTGAGATGACAAAAGGGCTCCAGAAATGGGTAATGGTGATGCTTGCACAACATCATGAGTACAATTAATGCCACTGAATTGTGTATTTAAAAATGGTTAAAATGGTAAATTTTATGTTTCGCATATTTTACCATGATTTAAAAAAAGCAAGGTGCAGATTGCACATATGAAATGCTGCCATTTTGGGAAAGAAAAGAACTTAAATAAATTTTAAGACTTCAAAAAAAATTTATGAAACTTACTTGTGATACAAATAAGTCCACATATGTCAATAATGAGACAAAGAATGCAAATAGATTTTAAAGTCTTTTGAAACATGGATTATTCGATTTGCTTTTTAAAAACCCAACTGTAGGACTTCTCTGCAGTCCAGTGGCTAAGATTCTGTACTTCCACTGCAGGAGGTTCAAACCCTGGTCGAGCCCTGGTCACTGCGTGGCATGGCCAAAAGAATAACAGTAATACAGTAAGTAAACAAAACAAAATAAAAACCCAACTATATTTAGATGGCAGAAGACACACCTAGAATACTCCACACAAAGTATGAACATAGAAGGAAGTTAGGAGCACAGTTTGCTGATACTAAGCAAAGAGAATACGGTGAAGTGACAGTAATATTAGAAAAGAATACAAGGCAAAAAGCACTAGGATACAGAGTCACATTTAAGAGTCAATGGAATAATTCAAAAAAAGATACAACAATCATGAATTTGTATGCCTTTCACTATAGGCCCAAAGTACATAAACTAAAATGGAATTATAAGGAAAAAATAAGCAAATTCACAATCATAATGAGACGTCTTAATGAACTTTTATAAAAAACAGATAAATCACACAAAATTTAATAAGCATTTAGCAGATCTAAAAAACAAAACTAACAAACTTGAACTAGTGGATAGTAAATGCATCTAACAAATAGAGAATATACATTTTTAAGTTAATATAGAATATATTAAAAATTGACCAAACATTGTCATAAGGCAATCTTCA
>SJYF01000664.1:233782-249114 GCA_006410515.1 Procapra przewalskii | reverse complement strand
ATCAGTCCTTCCAATGAACACCCAGGACTGATCTCCTTCAGAATGGACTGGTTGGATCTCCTTGCAGTCCAAGGGACTCTCAAGAGTCTTATCCAAACCACAGCTCAAAAGCATCAATTCTTCGGCACTTAGCTTTCTTCACAGTCCAACTGTCACATCCATACATGACTACTGGAAAAACCATAGCCTTGACTAGACGGACCTTGGAGCCCCCCAAAGTAAAGTTGGACACTGTTTCCACTGTTTCCCCATCTATTTCCCATGAATTGATGGGACCAGATGCCATGATCTTCGTTTTCTGAATGTTGAGCTTTACGCCAACTTTTTCACTCTCTTCTTTCACTTTGATCAAGAGACTCTTTAGTTCTCTTTTTCTGCCATAAGGGTGGTGTCATCTGCATATCTGAGGTTATTAATATTTCTCCCGGCAATCTTGATTCCAGCTTGTGCTTCTTCCAGCCCAGCGTTTCTCATGATGTGCTCTGCATATAAGTTAAAGAAGCAGGGTGACAATATACGGCCTTGAAACACTCCTTTTCCTATTTGGAACCAGTCTGTTGTTCCATGTCCAGTTCTAACTGTTGCTTCCTGACCTGCATACAGGTTTCTCAAGAGGCAGGTCAGGTGTTCTAGTATTCCCATCTCTTTCAGAATTTTCCACAGTTTATTGTGATCCACACAGTCAAAGGCTTTGGCATAGTCAGTTTTCATTCCAGTCCCAAAGAAAGGCAATGCCAAAGAATACTCAAACTACCACACAATTGCCCTCATCTCACATGCTAGTAAAGTAATGCTCAAAATTCTCCAAGCCAGGCTTCAGCAATATGTGAACCATGAACTTCCAGATGTTCAAGCTGGTTTTAGAAAAGGCAGAGGAACCAGAGATCAAATTTCCAACTGGATCATGGAAAAACCCTTCTTAGAGACATCTTATTTCCAAGTCCTTAAGAGCCGCCTCACTCTGTCCCCAGTCAGTGTACATGTTGCTCTAGGCTTCATGGGTTGTTCATGGGCAACCCAGTCGCCGACCCAGCCGGCAGCATGGCAGCCCTCGTCCACAGCAACCCCTTCACCCCCAGTTCTGTGCACTCTCGTCTCTGCCACCTCGTCCTGCACCGCATCAGAAGTGTCCTTCGGGGCTGGCCACTCTGGCTCGACAGTGCCACATGGTGCAGGCTTCCCCTCTGTTCTCCTTCCTCCTCACCCAGCTGCATTTTTAGAGTTCCTGATCAGTAGTCTCATGGTGTGTCCAACATTCAGAGAGGTACAGGACTTGCATTCACAGACTAAACCAAAGACAACTCAGTATTTACATACCGTCAATCCTAGATTTCAACATTAACTTAAAAAATCAATTTGTTTGTTCAGTTTTGTTTTGTGAACCAAATCTCACAGACTTTTGGATTTTTACCCACTTCTGCACCCCCACATCACTGTCCCGTCAATGGAGCTCCCAGTGACTCCAGCAGGGGCTCTGCAATGGAAAAGTCATGTGGAGATAGTGGTCAGGGTTGTTAGGCATCGGCACCCTTCCATCACGCAACTTAAAGCTAGGCAGGCACTCAGGGCAGAAGCTGAGAGCAGACAGATTGCACGGATAAATCTCCACAGGACAGGTTGGGGTGGGAGCTCAAGGGCACGGTGCCACCAGTCATGGTGACCGGTCCACCACCTATTCCAGCCACACAGTCCACCCCAGCCCGGATTCTGCTTCACAGCCTGCCCTACCACCCCCCCGCCCATGACTGGAAGCTGGAGCTGGCATCCCTGGGGGAGAACTGTTCTGAGAAGAATTCAATATAGAGTAAACCAATTCATCCAGCTTTTAAAAACTAAGATGCAGAAATGTTACAGTTAATGCTCAGCAAGAATGCAGTGTTTAGCACTTGTTGGAGGGGTTGGAGAACGTAAACCAAAATCCAAGAAAAACACACCACTTGAGGCGCAGGCAGAGTCTTTCACTAAGTTAGTTGGTCGGGGTAACACTGAAAGATCCCAACCAGGCTTATGCAGAAAGTGCGGTTTCTTGTCGCTCTGATTTACAAGGAGCGTGAGGACACGGCTGTTGAGTCTTAACTGTAGCATATACACTACTAGCTGCTCATGTTTGACTGGACCCTGCTCCACTTACTGACTTCTAAACAACCTTATTTCTACTTAATAATGAAGGATTTGCGATTACTTACAATTTCAGACACTGGGATTTGGTACAGTTACATGGCTTTTTAGACTTTGTGTCCAATGAACTAAGAGTTACTCTATAAAGATTAAAAAAGAAAATGTATTCAGATCATTACTCTTCAAAAAGAGAATTAGCTAAGCAGCTGGTGTTTTTGAACAAAGACTGAAAATCTCAACACCAGAGAGTTATAGGTATCATTTATAGTGCCAGATCATAAGATGGAGCGGCAGGCAAATTCACAATGTGAGGAGCAGGCCTGGCCAGGTCCAGCTGCACGCCCAGAGACCCTATCGCTGCCCCCTCCCCAAGCCCGCACACATAGTCTCGGGGAGCAGATGGCCAAACTTGAGGGCACAGGCCCCAGGGAAAGTGAAAGCAAAAGCGTTAGTCACTCAGTCATGTCCAACTCTTCATGACCACGTGAACTGTAGCCTGTCAGGCTCCTCTGTCCATGGGATTCTCCAGGCAAGGATACTGGAGTGGGTTGCCATGCTCTTCTCCGGGGCATCTTCCCGACCCAGAGACTGAGTCTGTATCTCTTATGCCTCCTGCACTGGCAGGCAGGCTCTTTGTAACCATGACACGCGCAGTTTGGGGAGCAGAGGAGGGGAGATATTTCATATCGCTGGGGCCTTGGACCTTCCCCAAGCTTCTCCCACTGATTTTAAACCTCTACTGTGTGTGGCTCCCCACTCCAAACAGATTTTCATTTTTGTATGTTTCAAATCAGAACACTAATGAAGAGTATAAGCTAAAGAAACAACAGATAAGCCGTCGTCCGCTATGTTAGAGCCGACTAATATTACCACAAGTTTCAAATGTGTTCGGAATGTTATCATGTGGGTGTTGGGGGCTGCCTTCCTAACGGTTCCTTTGGGGACTAGCCCAGAAGCCATTTGCAGGGGCATCAGAAGGGGAGAGGTGAATGTGTCCTGGATACTGCTAAATCTGAGGGAGACTGTGGCTTAAGAAACGGACAGGCTCCCAAGCGCTGCTCAGAAGCACTGCTGCCTGAGGGGACTTGGGATGTCGGCACTGTGAGACGGCGGGTGGATCCTGGGGGTGAGCAGGAGCACACACGCCCAGACACCGGCTGTGCTCGGGCTCTCCCTCCCCGGGCCTGTGGCCCTCGAGCTCAGCCTCTGCTCCCCGAGACTGTGTGCCCAGGCGTTGCCTCTGCAGCACTGGCTGCTTCTAGGCCGCATCTCGGTCTTGGTCTCAGGAGCTACGGCAGTGCTCGGCAGGCTTGCTGACAGCCCCCTGGCATGCGGCGGAGCACGGGAGCCACCCTCTGCCGTGCGCTGTGCCCTCACACACACAGCTGCCTTCATCAGGGGAGGCCAGTCCAACAGCCCAGGCCCCCGCCCCCACGCTCTGGGAGCTCCCCCATCAGGCCTCGCCTCTCTTCTCACCGGCGCTTTCTGCTCAGGAGCCCTGTCCCCTCTCGTTGGCTGTGAACGGCCCCTGACTCCTGGCTGAGCTGCTGTGTGTTGCTTCTTCTGGAGACGTCTCTCCCCACACTATGTTGTTGAATCTTTATTAACTTATTCTTCATCTAGTCTAGTTTTCCCCTTCATAGAGAGGAGAGTGGCAGCCTTCTATCCTCATGGGTGCCTGCACGTGGCAGGTCTGGCTACACTGCCCCTGGTCCCCCAACCTGGATCAGATGTGGGCTGCTCAGAGGAGGGGGACACGGGCACCCACTTCACCACTCTTGCCCTCGGCCTTGCCTCTAAAATGTGGCATGGCGTGGCCTGGCACTACCTGTCCAGAGGCACCAAAACTCTTCCCTTTAACCTGGAGTAGGGGCCCATGGAGCCACTCCGGCGGCGGCCTGCCGTGACTGTGGGAGGAGAGGGCGCAGTTCAGGGAGCATGTGCAGTGCAGGAAGGTGCCAACAGGCGCTGGCTATGAGACCACTCTGTGCCTGGACTGTCCTAAGTGCTTCAGGGGCATACCAAAACACACACATATACACGTATCTTTTAATTTACGTTGCCTGTTCTAGAGGAATCCACCAAATAATTTGGGACATGAGCTATATACAATTGAAAAATTAGAGAACAAAAGATATTATATAATCAACTATCAAATTATATGTTATAGATTATAAATGATATAAAATTTGAGGATAGTTTAATAGAGATGAAAAAACAAAACAAACTACTCCTGAAAGGAGTAGAACTTGACACTGACTTTCTAGGGTGTGAAGTTTTTTTTTAATTCATCAAAAGGGTGTTTCAGTTGAAATAATAGCACAAGCAAAGAAACCACATCAGGGATGAGCAAAGAGCGCCTGAAGAGACAGTAAAGGGACAAGTTCACTGCAGTGGATTGAACTGGAAAGAACCTCCCATGCTCTAATGTTGATAGGATTCAGCTACTCTTCTATGCCAACCTGAAGATGAAAGGGCCAGAGGAGACCTGCACAACTCTGCCTCAGAAAAGCATTGTAAATTAACTGTACCGCAGTGAGATATGACCTCATCTTTAGGAGAAAATTTCCAGAGAAGCAGACTCTTGAAATTTATAATGTTCATATGTTACCAAAAATAAAGACATCAAGGATATATCAGAATTCACAGTAATGTCTGATTGATAATTTAATTATTAAAGCCGTGCAGAGTGACAGGACATGAATTTTTATTCATATGATAAGCTACTTAATAAGTCAGCCAGTTCACCACCTATATCTCAAGAATGGTGACTGGGTGAATTCACCCATATGGACTGCTTGCTCTAAGGCCCAAGCTGGCCTGCATCTAAGTCATCTATCTCAGAACGTTTACACCACATGGGCTGACAGAATGTCCTTTCTCATGTCTTCACACCTAGTTTAACCTTGTTGTCTGGTGAAAGTTTAAAAAAAAAAAAAGGCTAACAAAGCATCTAAAGAGGTCTGGCAAATTAGTTGTGGTTGGGAACTCACACAGAATGAAACAGCCAGCAAATGGTTTTCTGACAGCTCCCTCACCAAAAACAACAAGTTGGTAGAGATTCCAGTATGCCGTCAGTACTGTGGATATAGAGACAATACTCCTCTGGCTGATGCAGTGGCATGACATCAAATCAAGTAATTATTTGCAGCAAAAAATACAGAAACAAAGCTCATGTTCTTCCTGGCAAACCTTCCTGGCACATCATTTATAGTAGAAAAATATTTTATGGCCTGCATAATTACTTCACAAGAGAGAAAACCTTTAGAGACTGGGAAGAAGGCGGGGGAGGGTGGGAATAAGGGGAACGCGCTGAATGAGTTCCCTCGTTGCTGCTCCTGTGGGAAAGCGCCTCAGCTGCAACACAGAGAAACGCCAAAGGGCACTCGACTCCGAGAGCCACGCCTGAAATAAAGCACTGCAAACACCGAATGCCCGTGGATATGGTGACATGCTAGAGCCCATAGTGCGCAACACTGTGGGCTGGATGCTCCCAGATTGCAAGCCAGGTAAGGTACGTATCCTCAGAATCCGAAAACCCTGGGTCATATGGTGTCACCAAAGATGCAATACCATCAGCAAATCTAGAAGTTTCTCACAGAGTGGTTTTGTCCACAAACATTCGGAGCCATGATTACAGAGCCAGTTAAACAGTAGCCACTGATCCACCATGCCAAGATAGTGAAGCCAGGAGAGTGGCGCCCGCAGTCTTAGCAGCCAAATTAAATGAGAGTCAGCAGCTGAGGGGGCACAGAATTACAGCCAGCTCCACGACCAGCTGCTAAGACCGAAGCAGCAAATCACGCGAGCCACTGACATTCTTCAGCGACGACGCAGAGGTAGGTGTTGCCTGAATCCCACCAGGTCACCAGAGCTCCACATAGCGGCCCGCCTAAGCCCCTCACACGGCCCCATGGCTCTCCTCACCCTCATCCAGGCCACAGTGAAGACGTGCCTAAAGGCAGACGCTTCGGGAGGCTGGGGGCACTAGAGACCAGCCTACATTTCCTAAATTGCTGGCCTGATTTCTTTCAGGCCCTCAAACGTACTTTTTCATTAGGCTGTGTGCCCCAGCTTCTGGAGGCAGGAAGAGGGGGCCCTCCATAACCAACTAGATGGCTCCATGAACAAAGAGGGCTGCTCTATTCCCTGACAGCACATGGATGTGAACTCAAGAAAGTTTCAACCAGCTTGGTTAGTTTAATTGTTACAATTAAAGACATGATTTTAAAATGTCCAGACAAGGTCCCAGATAAGTGCAGCCGTGTCCACCTGCAGACCGTGTGCCTTGGACCCTGCCATTGAGCGTGAGCAAAGGCAGCGGGCAGAGGCTGCCATAAAGGCACGGAGACTGCAGTCAACATTGAGTGGCTGCCACACCATTTCCTGTGTTGATGACGGCGAAAAAGAAGCCGAGCAGCCAGGTTTAAGCCAACGTGCTCTCAAGACAGCTAGGATCAGCAGCAAACCTCCGAAACAATGACACGGGGCAGTGGGCAGAGAGTGTAAGTAAATGAAGGTTACACACCAGGCTTTCAAGCAACCACAAACCAGACAGTCACAGCAATACTGTTAGTGCATTGCTGAATGTAAAAACCCTATTTTAGAAGTCATGAAGGTTTGTTGGTAAAGCCAACTTTAAAACTCAGAAGAAAATCACAAATGTACCCCAGAGCCTCTTAAACTCTTACATTAAAGTGACAGTTGCTTTTAATTCTTACCCAGCCAAAGTTATTTTTGGTGGTGGTCCTGGAAGAGTTGATCCTGAGGGGAAAGCAGGCCCGCTGATTGCAGATGGTAAGGCTCCACTGTCAGGCTGTGCAAAGTCAAAGGCAAGCATAATTTGAATTAGTATACATTTTTAAAGTTTATTATACCTCCCCCCTCCCCCGCCCAGGTATAGACAAAAGTGATTTTCTTCTGGAGGTTTATACCACGATCCCTTTACGACAACATCCAGGCATTGTTATCACTATGGTTCTGCTAACGCCTGAGCAGATTCCAGCCAAGGGTTTCAGTAGAAGTAAGGGGAGTCCAGCCCCAGTCACCTCACCCACTAGACCACAGGATGCCCTGGGGCGAGAAAGCCTGACTGTGGTCAAAGACTGAAGCAGGCCAAGGATTCAGGGCCAAGCCACCTACCAGCTGACATGCAGCTCACAGGGCTGCCAGCCGGCTGCCCAGTGTCACTGCAGTGGATATCTTTTTCACTTTTATGAACTACGCATTCGGAAATGAATTCAGTAACATATTTCTATAAACTAAACATGTTCTTTAATTATTATTATGTTCTTAGTATAACACAAGAGATCTTAACGTTTGAAATCTCATTGGTAGCCATTACTTTTTCATCTAATCATAAAAAATTTTGTAATCAATTTTAACAAATTCAAAACCAGTGTCCTACTCTGCATTATCCATGTCCTTTGCTTTCTTGGTTCTCACGTTCTTTTATTGTATATTATCCATTCACATGGCTTACAGGGAAAGGAAAGGGTAGCAAAATCAACACTGACCTTTATTATCTTAAAAGAAGCTTGAAGAAATTTCAACTGTTGAATAAGTTCAGATTTTGAAATTATTTGTGGATACACAAACATCCTATCCTTGTCCCTTCCTCCCTAAAAACTTGAAATTTAAAAACAAGCTTTATTTAAGAAACACAGTTTTGGAATTTCCTGGCAGTCTGGTGGTTAGGACTCTGTACTTTTCACTGCTAAAGACCTGGGTTTGATTGCTGGTCAGGGAACTTCCCTGGGGGCTCAGACGGTAAAGCATCTGTCTACAATGTGGGAGACCCGAGTTCGATCCCTAGGTTGGGAAGATCCCCTGGAGAAGGAAATGGCACCCCACTCCAGTACTCTTGCCTGGAGAATCCCATTGATGGAGGAGCCTGATGGGCTGCAGTCCATGGGGTCGCAAAGAGTCAGACACGACTGAGCGGCTTCACTTTCAGGGAACTAAAATCCCACAAGCCACTCAGTGCAGCCAAAAAAAAGCAGCATGATCTTGGGAAAACACAATTTATCTATCCTCCTTTTCTCTCTTCTGCTTCTTTTATCACTGTGTGTAATCATTCCCTGATGGGGCCTGAAGACACTGAGAAGCCACCCAGGGTCCAACTCCTTCATTACAAATCCCCCACCACAGTGTCGCAGGGGAGTCACCCCCAGAACCACCCTCGTGGGTCTTGCGAGAGCAGGGAGGCTCTGTGCTCCTCTCCCCCACTTTGCCAAAGGGAAGTGTTCACCAGTGACTGCAACTGTTTCCTTCACAGTCACCCAGACACCCAGTTATTGGGCCCACATCTCCTCGTGGCAGTCCACGAGGAGTAGACTTCTCTGGACTTTTGCCTTCTTTTGAGGAAGTGATTTCACAGTTCTTGAGGTTGAGACGATTCTCAGAATAAACCCAATATAATTTCTCTCTTTCTCTTTTGCTTATTTATTTAGCCTCAAAGTAAAGCAGAGAAAAAGAGATGTCTTTTAAGTACGGTGAATTCTGTCACGCTCCACTTCCTCCGGCTCTCCCCTCGCTTGCTCCACCCCTGCCCCGCCAGCCCCCTGACTGTCTCCACAGCCCGCTGGACCCATGCTCTGTGTGCTCTTCCTCGTGCCCGAGAGGCTTTTCCACGTGGCAGTCACTCGGCCCACCTCTTCCTCTCTAGACTTTGCTCGAGTGCCACCTTCTCAGTGGCGCCAACACCAACCACCTGGCTTACACTTGCCACCTGCCTTCCTCCTCCCCAAACCCCCACCTCCAGTGCCCCTCCTCTGCTTCCTAGCGTATGGCATAATTTATTTATTTACTAGGTTTGCTTATTGTCTGTCTCCCACACTGAAATGTAAACTGTGGGAGGGCAGTCATCTGTTCTGCTTTGATTTGTTTTGGGGGGTTCACTTAACATTGGCTCACTGATGAAACCCAAGTGCTCAGGCATGCTGCCCTATGGAAGGCCACCCTCTATGAAGGCCTGATACATGTTGGCTTTGCTCCAGCCCTCAGTCCACAGATATAACCGAGAATTGCAAGATCTCTGCTCTATGGAGCTTGCATTCCTGTGGGTGGATACAGGCAAACAAACAAACTGAAGAACACAAGACAGTAACTGTGTGCAGAGAATCAAACAGGTACTGTGACAGTGAGTGGCCGTCTACACTGGGGACGTACGGAAGGCTCTTCTGGAGAGGGGACATTTTACATCAGGACTTAAGGAAAAGAGTACATTTGTCTTATATTTAATCTATGCACATTATGGTGTAATCATAAACGCATTTTAAAGTAAAGAGCATTTTCCTGATGTGGACAAAGGTGGGAAATAAATATCCTAGACCAAGTGAGGGGTACGTGCTGATGGGTGTCAGGACCACAAAGGACACATTCAGCAAATGGGGCAGAACTGGGGTCCAGAGGCCACAGGAAGGGCCAGGTTGTCTCACAGAGCCGGCAGAGAAGGGGGTCTTGGACTCACTCTGCTGCTCCCAGTGCCTAACATAGGGTGAAGGTGTTGGATACTTGGTTTAACCACTGATTGTAAAACAGAGGATAAATATACTTTCTGAGTAATTCAAACTTCAACAATTGAAATTTCAAGAGACAATAATACCCTATTGTATTTTTTTTATTAAAGCAATAACTCACTTGTTGTGTAATGAGATTTAATTTTGCTGGTACAGGCAAAAATCTTCCTACTAAAGTAGTCATGGGTTTAGGGACATCTGTAAGGAAGACAATTACAATTAATTGATAGCAATATATTGTTCCTTTTCCACTTGCACATGGAGGAAAGTACGGAAATGCTCATGCATCATGAGTTTAAAACGCGCAAAGTCATCCACACTTCTCTGGACCCTATTTATGCTTCCTAGAAAGACTTTCTGGCCAACACTTTCAGCTTGGGTTTGTTTGTCTGCTTTTGCTTATGACACCTGTTTTCTTTGTCACAATGCTGCTTTACTCGAGCTTCCAGGGGTGTTTTGCTAAAAGATGTTGTCAGTGCCCAAGCTCCTAACGTCTGTGCCACGGTGCCCTCGAGGGCCGCAGCACTCGCCAGGGGGCACTAGATGCTCACAGTGTCAAAGAAAGCACAGCGCCATCTGTGGATGACACACCAGCTGCTCCCAGGGTGTGCGTGCTTCCTCGGATACTAATTTACTGGGATGTAAATACTCATCAGGCCGTTGGGAGCAAATTACTTAAGACCGGAACCGATAACGTATTTCTTTGGCCTGAGCGCGCATGAAGAACACCCGTGAGACACTACGGTCCCGTGAAATTCCGTGTTTGAACTGGAGCAACAGTCTCCTGATTGCCCACCTCAGCTTGTGCCTCCTTTGAGTGGTGTTTCCTTGATATTTATGTAACTGAATGCATCTATTTCATGGTGATATTTAGCGTGTTCCCAGTGACAAAGGAAACTAGGCTGGGGGCTGAGCACTTATGTGATATGACTAGGAAATAGATGAGGAGAGCATTATGTAAATCTTCCTTCTGGGGATGATCTAAGGCATTAGGATTTTGTCATGTTCCAGAATGAAAGGAACTGGGAAAGAAGCCTTCTCTGCCTGTGGAGAGGATCAGAGGCAGCTCTGACCCACAGGGACTGGAGCCAGAAAACCCACGGCTGGTGTGCAGCACAGTGCTCCTGGAGGCGCTTTGCATCGTAGAAAAGTAAATGCCTTCTAGGCATGTTACCTGTCCCTGGGTAAGGAGACTATCAGGATGGAATAGGAGTTGCATTCTGTGTTTTTTGCCCTGGGCTCCAAAGGCTCACTGAAATGGCATCAGGACTTAATACTGACTAAAATTATGACAAGGTCAGTAAATCATATGATAATGAAATATTCTGGTTAATTCAAACTTTAGGGTAACACAATTATGTACATAGTACACACAGATGCCCAGTTTTTGAGTATTAGTGTCTAACTTTTGTAAACACAATCTTAAAACTATGTCATTTGACCTTCCTTTAATCATTCATAAGTCATTTGATGGTAATCAAGTTGTTATAGATTATTTATTATTATTGCACCAGTTTAAAGAAGTTTCTGAATAAATCAACGGCAGATAAGTCAGCATTTGACAGTTATTTCAGAACTCATGATGATTAAAGCAGAGTGGTGTTTCTTCTTGACTACACTAAAACATTTACATTAAAATGTGTATAATTTTTGCCCCATCTGAACAGTCAACCCGCTGCCTAATCTGGAAAAGTTTGTTTCAACCCAGTTACCTCTGGCCACACCACTCATGGGTATAAGTAGCTGCCTATTAGGATCACAAAGCTCTTTACAGCTAGCAGAAGGAGAGGACAGCTATCTATGAATTTGAGAGAGTCAGAAAAATGTACATAAATTAACCTATAAAGATATATTTTTCTAGTCTTAACTCACTAATATGGGCTGTAGGGGTTGCCAAATTACCTAACTGCCTATTTCACTTTCACTCTATATACATATTCACAAACATATTCACTTACCAACTTCCATGTGATATATGACATTTTTCTATTAATTTACTTTGTACCTGACTGTAGATAATTATTTTGGTCTTGATACTGAGGAACCAAATGAAGTGCTTTTAGTTCTCTTGTGCCAGAATTGTCTATACACAGCATTTGTGTGCCCCCTTTCAACTGACATATCACCTAAAATGAAAAATAATGATCAGGTTTCATTTTTTTAAAAGATATCCAGTAATATGGATCTAAGTAAACTTAAATCCAAGAACAGTTTTAATCCACAATTTAAGTTTTAATGGAAAATGGTAAACTATAGATATATTCTTACTTTTTTACTCTATAATAACATGCTCTCTGGAGGGACCACAAGGCAAAAAAGTTCCCCAGGGAAATGTCTTGTGAGATGTGTTCAGTGTGTTAAGAGAAGTTCCTGCTCACGCCTTTCTCTACAGGTATAGGCTTAGGGTAGGGAACAGGTGACTACGAACCAGAGCTTCTGTCCACCTGTCCATGTACTCTACAGTTTTCAGGAATGGAGAGTGTGCTGATTTGCCCAACCTAGTCCCACTGAAATCCAGTTAACTATATGAAGGGCTTTGTCCCCCTGATTCCATCTCTGTAGCTGGTCAACTACTTAGAATAATCTTTAATTTTATGACAGTTGTTCTCTCCTGCCACATGCACATGTTATTATTTAATATCTAATGTATTTTTAAGATACCCATTTATTTCATTTCCTACAAGTACAGTTTAGAAAGTTTAATCCAAGTACTGGAAAATTCCAAGAAACCATGTCAATCTTTCTGGGCCTGACCAGCACCCTCAGATCACCTAGTTGGATTCTGACCATATATAAGTCCTCAGCAAGCCTGGTGAGTCAGCCAGGCCACCACACCAGTCAAGCCAAGCATGGACTCAGCCCTCCCTGTGGGCAGCCCCATCCATAACAATGTAGCATGGACAGGAAGGTGAGAGAAGCCACTGTCTCTCACCGCACACAGCTTCTAATTCTGGTGGTAAAATCACAGATACCCAGAGAAACTATGGTTTCTGTTGTTAGGCTGCCTTTGGGTTTCCTAGACAGGAAAGCCCAAATAAGCTTAAAGGATCAATGTTACCCAAAGAACACACATACAGCCTGTGTTAATGAGGTGCTGATCACCAGCTCACACCTTCAGATCATCCTGACACTGGATAAGAGGCCAGCATCACGTTCCACTGGAATTTGATTTGTATTTAGAGGATAATTACAGCCACACATGCACAGGTGCACAGATGGGCTGAGTGGACTGTCCAGGCCTCTGCCTATCGCACAATTCTGGACTCCTGAGGGACACAATCCTGTCCCTCCTGTGAGCATTCTAACATTACTCAGGAGTCTGGTGTACCTGGAAGAGTTCTTATCCTGTTCACCTGATCTAAGTGTCCTAGAAAAGCTCTGCACATTCTCAAGTATTTTCCAGTTAAAGTACACACCTGAGGGTTAAGGTCTCCTTTCTTGGAACAGAGAGCTGATGGTGGGGACAGCAATTGGGTCTTTGGACCTTTTGCCGAATGAATGCTTGGGGCTGGATTCCCTGGTTTCCCTCCCTTTTTGGTCCTCAACACACCACTTACAAGCAGACTATGCAACATCTCTGTTTTCTGATCCATAAAATGTAGATAAAAATAATGTCTACCCTACAGAGTTTGTGTGTATTAGTAGCTCAGTTGTGTCTGACTCTTTGTGACTCCATGCACTGTATCCCACCAGGCTCCTCTGTCCGTGGGATTCTCCAGGCAAGAATACTGAAATGGGTTGCCATTTCCTTCTCCAGGGGCTCTTCCCAACCCAAGGATCGAACCCAGATCTCCTGCATTGCAGGCAGACTCTTTACTGTCTGAGCCACAAGGGCAGTTGATAGATTAAAAATGACAAACATGCAAACCTATCACATAAACCACAAATGTTACTGACTCCTGTCTTACTTGAGAGTTAGTTGGTAGGAGGGATTTGGAAGCAGGCAGGGAGGAAGCAGCTTCTGCCCTGCAGCCACAGAACCGCAGCTGCCCTCTCCCAGAAGCATGCCAAGCCACACAGGCCAGCAGCTGCTCCTTCCTGGGGCAACCCTGGGCCTGCCTGGACTGAGATGACTTACGGCTTCTCTCTTTAGTGAATACAGCAGTGTCCTACTCTGTGATTTGCTAAGATCGAGTAGAAATGAGAATCTTAGATGTGAAAGAAACATTAGAAAGAATCTAATTATATCCCTCTTTTCATAGATAAGACAACCAAAAATGCTGACTCAACAAGTAAACGGAACGCAAACCAATGACTGAAAATATTTTACTGTTGACTTAGTAATGACAAGGGTCAAACGTTTAACATCATGTTAGTCAGACACATTTTCTTTGGCATAATTACCATTGGGTTAGAGTCTTTCTTATGAGGGCAACCAGAGGCATCCTCTGCTCCTTGAGATGATGGGAACTTGCAAGATGACTCCTGGGCCAGAGGATGTTGAAAGGTTGCTTCTTCCAGATTGTTACTTGTGATAGAACCACCTGCTTCCTTGATTTCAACCTGAAAAAGTAAATGTTATCTTAGAAATCACATTGTGGACACTGCACTTTACAGCTGCATAATATAGAAAATTCTTTGTAGAAGTTGCATTTTTAAAGTAAAGAACATTCTTATGCTTAGCATCCTCTCTTCCCCACTATTAATTCATCCTCTGGGGCGACAAGTCATCTGACCACCCTGGCTGGGGATCGAGAACATCAGAGAGATCAGGACCATCTGCCCATGAGGTGTGGGGATGTGACTTCGATGTAACCCTCCTGCTGTTTGAAAAACGTGGTTTGGGTAATTTGAGAAGATTCTGTGATTGGTTAGCTCCACCTTGAGCTTCTAGACAACCCTCTACTACAAAAGAGCTGGTTGCCTCTTGGGACCTTCCTTAAAATTGCCTGAAATGCTTCTCCTTAATCATCGTTCTCAGAGCACTCTCAGTAAGTTGTATTAATGTTCTAGTCTGTTTTGCTTTTTCCTCAAGAAGCCAGACATCTTTGCTGATATTTTAGTGATATTTATATTGTAACTTGGAGCTTCCCAGGTGGCGCTAGTGGTAAAGAATCCTCCTACCAATATAAGAGACATAAGAGATGTGAGTTTCCCTGAGTCGGAAGATCCCCTGGAGAAGGGCATGGCAACCCGTTCCAGTATTCTTGCCTATGGACACGGGAGCCTGGCGGGCTACAGTACATGGGGTAGCAAAGGGTTGGGGGACGTGACTGAAGTGACTTAGCACACATGCACTTTGTAACTTACAATGTATTTATAGATAGTAATGTTTACAATTAAATAGTAGAGCTTCCCTCACTGAATGGTAGAACGATAATTAACATGAAAACTGCAAGCGCAGAGAATAACTGCCAGCTTTGTTTTTTAATCTATCCTTTGCAACAACCCAGTGACAAATCAGCAAAAGTACCAAAACTAGGGAGAAACATCAGTGATGTCATTGAAAGGCAATGGAATTTAAAAAGCTAAGTAGTCTCAATGCTTTTTAAAAAATACCACTAAAGTGTTTCCAAAAAAATTACTATTTAAAGTGTTTCAAAACTATAATTATATATACAGTATATGTATAGTATATATAAATATATTATATGTGTATACAACACGTGTACACCCATGGTGGATTCATGTTGATGTATGGCAAAACCAATATAATACTGTAAAGTACTTAGCCTCCAATCAAAATAAATAAAT
>SJYF01000664.1:165118-175403 GCA_006410515.1 Procapra przewalskii | reverse complement strand
TGGGTCGGGAAGATCCCCTGGAGAAGGAAATGGCAACCCACTCCAGTACTCTTGCCTGGAGAATCCCATGGACGGAGGAGCCTGGTAGGCTGCAGTCCACGGGGTCGCAAAGAGTCAGACACGACTGAGAGACTTCACTTCTTCACTGTGTAGTACAGGGAACTCTACTCAATACTCTGTTATAATGGCCTATATGGGAAAAGAATCTAAAAATTTAAAGTGGACATATATACGTGTGTATAACTGATTCTGCTGTACCTCTGAAACTAACATTGTATATCAGCTATACTCCAATAAAAATTATTAAAAAAAAAACAAAACTCCCTGAATTTAACTAGAGATTTGCTTGGTTCAGACTGAAAACTAACTGTGTGTCTTCGGTGCCAAGCAGGAATTAGTGAATCAGATGACAAGGACTTGAGACGCTCCCTCTGCAAATCTAATAAGTGAAAAATCCATCCTGCATCCTGGCATTCACAGCCTCAAAGTTGGAGACGTTCAGAATTATAATAGTGCCCCCTGCAGCAGGGAGGGAAATGCAAAGCAGAGATGCGTCAAAGGACCGTTTCACACCCACCAGGATGGCAGTCATTAAGATGCAGAGAAATCAGAAGCCTCATGCATAGCTGGGGGGAATGTCAGTCTGGCAGCCCCTGGAAAGGCCAAACGTAGTCACCACGTGACCCAGCAATTCTGCTCTCAGGCACATGCCCAAGAGAACTGCAACCGTATATCCACAGCCAAACCTGTACACAGATGTTCACAGTAGTGTTACTCATAATAACCAAAAAGTGAAAGCCACTCAAGCGTCCTTCCACTGATGACGGGTAAACAAAACACACTCTATCCATATAACACGATGCTATTCACAGGCAACACAGAGCACTGATACAGGACATCCTGAGCTGTGACCCTTGGGAACTTGATGCCGACTGAGAGCAGCCAGACACAGAAGGCCGCACGCTGCTGTCGTTCAGTCGCTCAGTCGCGTTCCACTCTCTGCAACCCCGTGGACTGCGGCATGCCAGACCACATGTTGAATGATTCTTAGTATGTTAAACATCCAGAACGGGCAAAATCTACAGAGACAGAAAGCAGTGGCTGCCTAGGGCCAGGGGAAAGTGGGGAGGAAAGGAGGGGAGGGTGTCTTTTGGGGGTGATGAAATGTTCCCAAACTGACTAGGGTCACTGCTGAACACATTTGTGACTATACTAAAAATCACTGACGAGTACATGCTAGATAGGTGGATGGGATGGGATGGGAATTATCTCCCATAAAGACTTGGGAATTCCCGGGTAGTCCGGTGGTTAGGAGGGGCTTCCCTGGTGGCTCAGTGGTGAAGAATCTGTCTGCCAATGCAGGAAATGCGGGTTCGATCCCTGGGTCAGAAGGATCCCCTGGAGAAGGAAATGGCAACTCAGTCCAATATTCTTGCCTGGAGAATCCCATGGACAGAGAGGAGCCTGGCGGGGCTACAGGTCACAGGGTCTCAAAGAGTCGGACACGACTTAGCGACTAAATAAGAACACCACTCGAGAGTGGTGGGGACCTTGCCAAGAGATGGCCGAGCTGTCCCTCAGGATGTTCACCTGGAGTTGCTCAGATGAGCAGCCCCGCCGTGAAGGCTAACGGGCCTGGAGCTGAACCAGGACAGGGCCACCTAGGAGAGCCCTCCCCCCACGGTGATTCCACTTGCCTAAGGAGCAAACTGCCTCCAGGTGAGGCTGGGCCGGGGTGGGGAGGTGAGGCCTGCTCCAGTGAACAGGAAAAGAAGGGGACAACAGAGGATGAGATGGTCGGACGGCATCCCTGACTCTATGGACAGGAGTCGGAGCAAGCTCCGGGAGTTGGTGATGGACAGGGAAGCGTGGCGTGCTGCAGTCCATGGGGCTGCAAAGAGTCAGAGAGGACTGAGCGACTGGACTGAACTGAACCAGCAACTTTACTGTATTAATACAGCAGGATGTTTTCTATCTTGAATCAGGAGAGACTGCCAACACATTAGAGCAAGGAATCACCCCTCCACACCCTCTTCCTGGAAGGAAAGCCGATCAGAGACTGCCGTGTCCCCAGCCCTCCCTTCCTGGTCCGCCTCCCTGGAGCCCCGAGGCACCCCCGACCCAGCTGGCATGGCCCTGCTGTCTCTGTGAGCACAGCTGGGAACCCCAACACGCCACGAGAGGAAGGCCCTGGGGCCAGCTGGCAGGCCGGGCCTGTGTCTGGATCAGGGCCACTTAGCTGCACAGCTTCTTCTCTGGATCCCTTCAACCTTCCACGATGAAGTCAAAAGGCACTCTAGGGCCCCAGGGTCAGGCGAGCAGGCACACATGCTGTGCAGCCTACGCCGTGTGCCAGCCCAACCTCCAGCTTCCTCTCCCTCCTGGCTGAGGTCACCGGGCATGCAGACTGTCTTACCGGTTCATCCCCTGGGGGTCCTCTTCCACTGGGAGTCAGTCACCCACAGGGCCCTGCCGGGGGCCTGGACTTGTATCAGTGCGGACAATTTGCTCAAAGCCCCACTCATGCCAGAACAAGTCAACTGAAAACCCATCTTGCGTCCTTCCCACACCCTCCCTGCCATCACTCCTTCAAACACCTCCACCGCCTGTCATGTCCGGGCACGAATGGGTTGGGGTGGTCCTCACTCCATCCCCCACCTGCTGATGTGGGGTGGTATGATGCCCCTCCCCGCCAGGATCACTCCCACCCGCACCCCTGGGTGGAGAGAGGTGGCTTCCCCTGGAACCATCCACAGAACGTGCACCTGTGCCCCAGGGTCTCGGGAGGCTGGAGGAGAGGAGAAGACATGTGAACGGGCTCCCTTTCTGTCATTCCCTTATTCCTGCAAACCATCACTGGGCAAAGACTGGAGGCCCTCTGACAAGAACCCTGAGCTGGAAGGGGCAGCGGGAGCACCTCCTAGGAACACAGGCTGGCTGCTCCTCCCAAGGTCTGGCTGGGTGATGGGAGAAGCCCCTTGGGGACTATTCTTGATGCGAGGTCACCTCTTGCCATGCATGCCCAGACAGCTCAGGGGTAAGCCGGAAGTGGCTGCAGATGGCAGCAAGCCCTCAGCTGCAGGGAGACATCCGGTGATTGATCCGACACACTGAAAACAAAGCCCTCTCTGTGTGTGCGTGTCTGCAGGGGGACTGTCCATGAATGAGTGCTAAGTCACTTCAGTTGTGTCCGACACTTTTGCTACCCTATGGGCTGTAGCCTGCCAGGCTCCTCTGTCCATGGGATTCTCCAGGCAAGAATACTGGAGTGGGTTGCCCTGCCCTCCCCTCCAGGGGATCTTCCTGACCCAGGGATAGAACCCAGGTCTCCTGCACTGCACGTGGATTCTTTACCACTAGGGCCTCCTGGGAAGCCCCTGCAGTGGCACTACACACCCGCTTATTCTCCCTGGCAGGACAGAAATCGCTTCCAGGTGCATCACGTGAGAGCACCCACCTGGAGCCTCACCCGACTTAGGACACACCTGGCTGCTGCTGCCAGCCCCGCCCATCTTGGCTGAACGTGGGGCTCCTGGGACGGTGCCACCTTCGAAACCAGGAGGGCCACCAGAGGAGAGAGACTGTCACGAAGGTCTGCTCCAGGGCACTTAAGCACCTTACACTAATCTGCTCCAGGAAAACGCCAACACCCAGAATAAGAAGCCCCGACTGAGTATAACGACCTATTTACTGCCGTTAAAAACATTCACACCTCTGGTCTTAAATTCCCCCCCAAGCTCAGGCCCCTGTCACCCTCCTCTTTGGCCAGGCCCACCCACAGGTCCTGCTCTGTAGCCAGGAAACTCTGATTCACAGCTGGGGTGCCTTCGCCTGTTTTGTTTTTTTTTTTTTAATTTCTCTTTCCCCGCTTCACTCCTGGCTCACAGCTCCCTCTCCCAGGTACCTGCCTTGGAATCCACATTCTGGAAGCACAGGAAATTCGATCAGTTATATCCAGCAATTTCAGCTGTACTTGCTGCGAAAATGACTTTCACTTGTCAATTATTCATTTAATCTCTCATTATAAGCCGTAAAGCTCCCCAGGACACAAATCCTTGTTGAATTCTCTGAACAAACCACAAGCCCACAGACAGTTCTCCAATCTGGGGGAAAACGCTGCGCGTCTCATTCCATTTTGGTAAAATTACCTTCATTTTAACAGTGTTGCCCAAAGCCAGCCCCAAGATTCTTAGCCAACGAATTCATCTGTACTTTGTTTTTCAAATGTGTTCACTTTGCCTCTTTCTCCACAGCCAATCCTTCAAACAAAAGCCTTTCACCTCGGAAGCCAGTGGCCTGCAAGTCCTAACTCTGGTCTTGTAATCAAGAAGTCATTCACAAGACTTTCTGTTTCCCTTAAGGGTATCTGGCTTCCTTCAGAGCGGTTCCCCGTTCTGCCCGTCGCTCCCCCGCCCCGCAACCACCACAGTGGTTCTGCAACAGGCAACAGGAAAGGAGGTGAAAGGTCATCCAATGCAAAGTGCAGGTCAAGACTTCCAAAGAGCCTGGGGGAAAACTGAGGTGTGAAATCACCTCTGTGCTGCTGCTGCTGCTGCTTAGTCGCTTCAGTCGTGTCCAACTCTGTGCGACCCCGCAGACAGCAGGCCACCAGGCTGCCCCGTCCCTGGGATTCTCCAGGCAAGAACACTAGAGTGGCTTGCCATTTTCTTCTCCAGTGCATGAAAGTGAAAAGCAAACAATAAAAACTTGCCAAGTGACAGCAGACTTCCAAGAAAACTTTATAGCAATGGAAATACATTATAAATTACATGTTGTCAGAAGTTTTTCAATATGGTCTAGAAATTAACAGATGCTGAAGCGCCAATCCTTTGGCCACCTGAGGCAAAGAGCTGGCTCATTGGAAAAGACCCAGATGCTGGAAAAGATTGAGGGCAGGAGGAGAATGGGGTGACAGAGGATGAGATGGTTAGATGGCATCACCGATTCAATGCACATGAGTTTGAGCAAGCTCCAGGAGATAGTGAAAGTCAGGGAAGACTGGTGTGCTGCAATCCATGGGGCTGCAAAAAGCTGGACAGGACTTAGCGACTGAATAACAAAGAAGCCTTTCAAGAACAGTCTTGAAATCAACAGAGAAGGAGAGCGGTAGCTCACCAGGTAGAGAGATAAATAGGGCATACAGACTAATTTTTTGCTATTAACAATGAAGATACAACACATTCTTTCTACCAGTGTTTGGCATATGCCAGGCAATGTGATGCATATTTTATATGCATTAACCCATTTAACGCCCACTAGAATCCTACGATTTACTGACGTCATCTCATTTACTAAGACCAGGGCTTGGAGGTCAAGAAACTTGCCCAAGGTCACAGCTAGCAAACAGCAAAGCGGGGAATCAGGCCCAGGTCCAACTCCAAGTTAACTGGTAAGCACTCTGTACAAAGTTCACTTAAGATTCCCCAAGTTACGACACAGAAAAATTAGGTCACTCTATCGTAAGCAAAATGAGGTGGCTGCAGCCAGCAGTCCGAGGACAGGAACTGCAGATGCGGCGGGTGCCAACTCTCAAATTCTTCCCATGCTCCAGTCTCCTGCTAGAATTGCACAATTCACAAGCCCAGAGAGGCAGGCCATGCCTTCTGTTAAAACCCATCTCATCCAGCAGCAAACAACTGAGCTGGAAATCCTCTGAGAAGAGGTCACCCCCGGGAAAGATAGCTGAGCGCAGCACGAATACCAGGCAGGGTCTCCAGGCGCACAGCCAGCATCCCACACCGGGGGAGGCTGGAGGACATCCCACCCCCTTTTTTAAAAAAGTAAAAATAAAATTTATTCATCCGTGGCTTCCCTGGTGGCTCAGTGGTAAAGAATTCGCCTGCCAGTGCAGGAGACGTGGGTTCAATCCCTGGGTTGGGAAGATACCCTGGAACAGGAATTGGCAACCCACTCCAACAATCTTGGCTGGGAAACCTCACGGACAGACAAGTCTGATGTGCTACAGTCCGTGGGGTCGCAAAGCGTCAGACACGACTGCGACTAAGCAACATTTACGGCTGGCTTGGGTCTTAGTTTTGGCACGTGGGCTCTAAGTTCCCCAGTGAGGAGTCAAACCTGTGTCTCCTGCGCTGGAAGGCAGATTCTTAATCCCTGGACCACCAGGGAAATCCCTGGGAACTCTAGAGAGAAGCTACTGTAGGCGGAGAATGTGTAGCATCATCTTTAGCTGAAAGCAGAGCAATTATTTTATCATCAACAACATATTCTTCTACTGTCTGGTAACCGGTGCCTGGGAGGGTTCTGCTTGGCTACACAAAGCTGGTTCTGCCCTACAGGACTGACTCCAACTTGGGGAAACCGTGTTCCTGCCTGCTGTGCTTGATGGCCAAGGCGGTCTCCAGGCTGACCTCAGCACTGCTACCCAGAGCACTTCAAGGAAAGCACCAGAAGGTTCAGGAAGGCTTCTCCAGCCTAGGGGGTTCACGACTCTTCTGTTCCTGCTTACTCTCTAGTATTTAGGATTCAGCCACTTGGCTGATGATAAGAGTGAGAGTTTAGGTGCGGGCAAAAATTAGCAGTAACGGAGAGACAAAATGAAAGGGCTCCTCTCTACCTGAGTGTAGGTACCCAATCCCTGTGCACTCACGAGCCACGCCCTTATTCCCTTGCACACGTGATTGTAATTGTGCTCTTGTGTTTTTTCAGTAAGTGTATACACAAACAAATTAACTCTTTCCCTAATCTGATGGAGCTAAGAATGGGACTCAGCAGGGATTCTCAGATGGCTCAGAGGTAAAGAATCCACCTGCCAGTGCAGGAGATAAGGGTTCAAGCCCTAATCCAGGAAGATCCCACAAGCGGTGGAGCAATTAAGCCCGTGCTCTGCAACAAGGGATGCCACCGCAACAAGAAGCCTGCACGCCAACAGCTAGAGAGTAGCCCCTGCTAACCACAATTAGAGAAAAGCCCAGCCAGCAATGAAGACACAGCACAGCCATAAATGAATAAATAAAATTATTTAACAAAAGAATGTGGGACTGAGAACGCAGAACCCCTCTGTAAATTCTGCGGGGGGCTCTGAGCACAGGAAAGGGACAGGCATTTTCACTCATGAAGGGCTACATCTTGAATTCATGACTGAGCACCGAATGACCACATTATTTAATAACCACTTTATTTAAACTGGCCACATGGTTCATTTCTCACAGTGAAGTATGTCATAATAAACCATTCACATTTACAGGGTAAAGATGCTGAGTCAAGGCAGGTTACAGGGAAATTCTGCATCATTATCCTTTTTTCTATGACTTTTGAGAAACAACAGATTTTGCCTACAGAGCTGCTATAGAAATAAAGCAAATTCAAATGTAA
The DNA here is from genome assembly GCA_006410515.1 of Procapra przewalskii. NCBI lineage: Eukaryota > Metazoa > Chordata > Mammalia > Artiodactyla > Bovidae > Procapra > Procapra przewalskii. The sequence continues at coordinate 168,071 of SJYF01000664.1, read as the reverse complement.
GCCTTATACTGTGCCGTATCCACAAGTGATGATTAACCAGATAAATCTTCGCAAGAAAAAGAACTAAGGAAAGGTCATCAAGGGCCGTATCTTCATAAGGAAACTACAGAATGTCTTGGGGACTCCCTGGGGGCCCAAGGGTTAAGACTCTGCTTCCATGGCAAGCGGCACAGGTTGGATCCCTGGCCTGAGAAGGGTTAGGTGGCGCCAGTGGTAAAGAACCTGCCTGTGAATGCAGGAGACAAGAGAGACTAGGGTTCGTTCCCTGGGTCGGGAAGATCCCCAGGAGTAGAAAATGGTAACCCATGCCAGTATTCTTGCTTGGAGAATCCCCATGGACAGAGGCGCCCGGCGGGCTACAGTCCATAGGGTCGCGCACAGAGTCAGGTACGACTGAAGCAACTTAGCATGCATGCAGGCACTGGAATGATATTCTAGAAGTCCTTCATTGGAAGGACTGACGCTGAAACTGAAACTCCAATCCTTTGGCTCCCGGACTCAAAAAAGCCAACTCACTGGAAAAAACCCTGATGCTGCGAAAGATTGAGAGCAGGAGGAGAAGGGGACGACAGAGGATGAGATGGTTGGATGGCATCATGGACTCAATGGACCATTGACCAAACTCAGGGAGACAGAGAAGGACAGGGAAGCCAGGCATGCTGCAGTCCACAGCGGGTCACAAAGAGTCAGACGCAATCGTGGCCAACAAAACAGAAAAAAAGAAAATACAGAAGTTGGCAGGCCCCAGTTAACTGTGCTCCCTATTCAGGTGTTTTTCTCTGGATGCCCACCCGGAAGGACCCCCTCCAGACTGGCCAACATCAGCACAAGGGCCTGAGGACAGCTGGGTGGGGCATGCATCCACCCAAGAGAGCTCGCAGGGCCTCTCCTCCCCACCACGGAGTGGTTCCCTCCAAAGCCTTGGCAGGGGAGGGGCGCCCTGTATCTGCCACCCATGTGCTTCTTTGCACCCAAAAGTGCAGGTGAACTGGTCAAAACACATGTTCCAATCTGGGGACTGCAGAAGGCAGCTGCACCCATAAAGCCTGCCTACAGCCAAGGGATTCACACCGGGGAAACTACTCTCACAGCTGGCCCCTTATGGATCCTCATAAAATCCCCGTGAGACAGGATGACAGGTGTCAGACGCACCGGCTTAGAGAGGAGGAAACGGGAACCCAGAAACACACACAGCTGGTCCGGTGTCATGTCCGGTGGGCCCAGGGGAGAGGAGCACCAGCACCCAGGCCCTTGACCTGCACAGCGGTCTGGGAAGCAGCCTGTTAGAGGAGGGGGCACAAGCTTCGGAAAACACAGATGGAGGTTCAGATTCCAGCTCTGCCACGTACTCAGATGTTTGTGTGCCTGTGTGTATGTGTGTGTGGCCTAGAGCAAATGTCATCGCCATTCTTAAGATCTGTTTCCTGGCAAATAAAGTATGCACATTGCACATAACTCACATCAGGCCTCCGGTGCAGGAACACACTCTGTACCTTCCCAACTGCAGCCACAGGCCAGCAGCAGTCCTCCAAGAATGTGGGTTGCCATGTGCATCCCATCCCGCCTCTTGCCACTGTACTTGATACCGCCACTAAACGTCTTTGACATTTAACAGCATCATTGCTATATCTCACTCTGCACAACAATGTACGCTGGCGAAAGTTGAAAGAAACCAAAATTCCGAGCATCACCGACTCAATGGACATGAGTTTGAGTAAGCTCCAACATTTGGTGATGGACAGGGAAGCCTGGCGTGCTGCAGTCCATGGGGGTGGCAAAGAGTTGGGCACAACTGAGCAACTGAACCGAACTGAAATCTTTTAAAAAGGGCACAGATGAGCTGACACTTGGGGAAAAATCAGTGATACAGGTATAATCTTACAAATGAAGTATTTCAGAAAAAACAAAGTCCAAGTTACCGTATAAAACAATTTTTTTAAAGGCAAGGTTATTTTGTGCTTGCTTTCAGTACAAACATGTACTACTTGTTTAATTGTGTGGGAGGGAGTGACTCCTTAGAAAGTCACTGCCTGTCCTTAAGGAGCTTACTCCCCTCCCCACCAGGATGTTGGAACACAACCTAAAATATCCTGCTGAATGCTGTGTGTGTGCTGGGGGTCAGGGCTTGGGACCCCAGAGGAACCCAGTATACCGGAGGGAGAGGGGGATCCTGACCCCTTGATGTGGGGAAGGACAGAGCTGGCAGGAGTCCCTGACCCCGGCAATAACAAGGTGAAGCAAGGCTTCCCAAGGGAGACCCAGCTGTCCCCAAAGTCCCTCACCATCTTAGGAGAGTACAGTCATCCAGGGGAGGGACTTCCTTGGTGGTCCAGTGGCTAACACTTTGAGTGCTTCAAATGCAGGGGGCCCAGGTTCGATCCCTGGTCAAGGAACTACATCCCACGTGACGCAACTAAGAGTTCACAGGCTGCAACGAAAGATCCCGAATTATGCAGTGGAAATCGAAGCTCCACAACTAAGACTGGGTGCAGCCAAATAAATGTTAAAAAAAAGAAAAGAAAAGAAACCCGCCCAACAATCCAGGGAAGAAAGGGACTCAAACTTTCCCTTGCTTGTACAACAAATACCTGAATGCCTGCTCTGGCTCATGGAAATGGGGAGAAAAGCAAGTTCAAGAGCCGTTTAGGAAGCAGAAGCAGCAGGTGCAGCTTAGGAGCCAGTTGGGAAGAACCTAGGAGGATCCTGACCTCCTGGGACGTGGGAGTGAACAGCCACATCCAGAGTAGTAGCAGTTCCTTTCCTTTCTACCCAGAGAACGCGGTGCCCAACAATCAGCTGATAAGCCCTCACAAGTTGAGCCTGGCTGCCCTGCTTCCCAACCCTCCATGGGGCCATTGCCCTACTGTACCACAACTACTTTCAATTATTAACTTCCCGAAACATTGTTGGACATAAAAACAACTCACATGCGCAAAAAAAAAAAAAAAAAAAA
>SJYF01000664.1:137410-152443 GCA_006410515.1 Procapra przewalskii | reverse complement strand
AAGCAGGGTGACAATATACAGCCTTGAGGTACTCCTTTTCCTATTTGGAACCAGTGTGTTGTTCTATGTCCAATTCTAACCGTTGCTTCCTGACCTGCATATAGGTTTCTCAAGAGGCAGGTCAGGTGGTCTGGTATTCCCATCTCTTGAAGAATTTTCCACAGTTTATTCTGATCCACACAGTCAAAGGCTTTGGCATAGTCAATAAAGCGGAAATAGATGTTTCTTCTTGAATTATCTTGCTTTTTGATGATCCAGCAGATGTTGGCAATTTGATCTCTGGTTCCTCTACCTTTTCTGAAACCAGCTTGAACATCTGAAAGTTCACGGTTCACATATTGCTGAAGCCTGGCTTCACATCTTACATCACACTATATATGCTTTTATTTAGGGGTCTCTTTTACAGAAGTCAGATTGGGCTGTATGGAATACCCCCACCTCCCACGTAACAGCATGTTTTTGGAAGTCACTTGGTCGAGACGCAGCTCTGTCTTAGCTGGAGTGGCATTGCGCTCCCCGCCTTGAAGGCGCCTGCCCTCGTTGGGAGCGTTCTCAGTCGTTTGCTGTTGTCACTTTGTCTCTCTGGCCATTCACCCCAAATGTGTTTCCTGGGCTCATGGCGTGTGCCAGACCCCTCCTAGGTTCAGGAAGTATAAGGATGGACAAAATCGACACCACCCTCCTGGACCTGACCTTCTACAAGGGCCCTGCAAGTGCGTGAGGGGGGCGGGTATGTATGCTTTTTAAATAAAGAATGTGTTCTAGTCATTCATTTGGCTCAAATATCAAATCAATCCAAGCAGCGTCTAGAAAAACATTGAACACACTTATTGGTCTCTTATGTTTCCTTTCAGAATTTCCTTATGAAAATACAAGCAGAAATGAGCTGTATGTATATTTCCCTCCTTTCTGGTGTAGAAGGAAGCTTGCTATAGCCCCCTGGTCTGTGTTTGCCTATAATAGATTACAAAAATTTACTTATATGTCTTGGCAGTATTTTCCTGTCCTCACAGGACAGAGCTTCCTGTTCAACTTTATTTGTGTGTGATTTCAGGGTACACACTGTTCTATCATAGGGTTTATTTTACCACAGTCTGTTTGTGCCCTGTGACATTTGGGTGTTTCCTGTCTTTCCGTATAATGCTGTAGCGGTGAATAACTGTACAAAGGTCAGTTCTTCCACCTGGAAGTCAGTCCGTGGAGTGGATTTTCAGAACTGTGAGTGCTGGGTCAAGGCCTGCGTGCGCACAGTGCTGACATATGTTACTGTCTGCCTGCTCTGTTAGGCAGGGTTCTCCAGAGAAGCAGATGGGTATAGGAGATTATGTATATATAATCCTCATGTAATGTTATATATAGTACAATATAAAATAATAATTATAAGGAACTGGCTCACCACTATGGAAAAACAATATAGAGGTTCCTCAAAAAATTAGAAATAGAGTTGGCCTATGATCCAGCAATTTCACTCCCGAGCATATACCCAGACAAAACTGTAATTTGAAAAGATGCACGCACCCTGTGTTCCGAGCAGCACTATTTACAATAGGCAAGACATGGAGACCACCTGAATGTCCATCGACAGATGAAAGGATAGAAATATGATAGATATATACAAGGGAAAACTACTCAGCCATCAAAAGAATGAAATAATGCCGTTTGCAGCAACATGGGAGGACCTAGAGACTGTCATTTAGTAAGTCAGAGAGAAAAAGAAAAATGCCATATGAGCTCACTTATACGCAGAATCTAAACTATGAGACAAATGCATATACCTAGAAAACAGACTCACACATATAGAAAACAGACTTGTGGTTGCCAAGTGGTGGGAGGTCCGGGAGGGGAGGAATGGGAGTTTGGGATTAGCAGAAGCAAGCTAGTAAATATAGGGTGAATAAACAAGGTTATACTATGTAGCATAGGGAACTACATTCAAAATTCCATGACAAACCATAATGAAAAGGAATATGACAAAGAGGCTGAGCTATGTTGCTGTTCAGAAGAAATGAACACAACATTGTAATCAACTGCACTTCCAAAAAATGAAAAAGGATCGACTCACCTAATTATGATTTGCAGTCTTCCAGTTGGTGAGCTGGTGGCGTAGCTCCAGTCTGCAGGCCAGCAGCCTCAGGACCCAGGAAGAGCCAATGTTTCAGTTTGAGTCCGAAGGCAGGATGAAAACCTTCCAAGGCAGAGCTGCCTCTTACTCAGGGGGAGACCAGCCTTTTCTATTCAACCCTTCAACTGATTAGATGAGGCCCAGCCAAGTTTAGGGTGAGCAGTCTGCTTTCCTTAGTCTGCTGATTCAAAGGTCAGTGTCATCAAGAAAACCTTCACAGACAGACCTAGAATAACGTTTGACCAAGTTCCAGGGCCTCCTGCGGCCCAGTCAAGTTGAGATGTAAAATTAATACCTTCACCAGTGTGTCTTTTTTTTTTTTTTTTTCTGGCAGCCTGTTGCACTTTAAATGTGTAATACTCAAGGTAAAAGAAAACTGCATCTAACATTATTATAAATAAAAGAGATCAGTCGTCAGGGGCTCCAGAGTGGACAGCATCTTCAGAACCTCCATGCTTATGTCTTTGCTTTCTGGGTGTAATTTAATAAGATCATCAACTCAAAGAATGGTAATTGCAGCTTCAGTTGCAAATTGCAGACTCTTAACTTTAACCACAGTTGATTCAAACACCCCTGCTTGTGTATTGTCGCAGGCTTTACCATTGACCAAGTCAAGACCGATCCATTTTAGATTTTTGTATTCTGGGTTTCCTTGAGCCTCTTAATTCTGCAACCAAATATGTGGAGTCTTGGGCAGCATTAACTGCCAGAGTATTAAGAATAACAAGAGGTCTTGCAAACTCTGCAATAGCAAGCACCAGTGTGTCTTAAAGAATTATTTTAATGTATTTATTCATTTATTTGGGGCCGTGCTGGGTCTTTGTTGCGGTGTGGGCTTTTTCTCCAGTTGTGGCGAGTGGGGGCTACTCGCTAGTCGCCGTGTGTGGGCTTCCTGCTGCAGTGGCTTCTCTCGTGCAGCATGGGCTCTGGGGTGTCCAGGTTTCAGTAGCTGAGGATGTGGGTTCAGCAGTTGTGGCTCCGGGCGGAAGAGCACAGCCTCAGTAGTTGTGGTCCATGGGCTTGGTTGCTCAGAGACAAGTGGGATCTTCCCAGACCAGGGATGGAAGCCATGTCTCCTGCATTGGTAGGAGATTCCGGTAGAATCCGGCAGATTCTTTACCACTGAGCCACCAGGGAAGCCCCAGCCCGCCCCCCGCCCAAGTGTGTTTTTTAAAAAACAGCATTATATCGGATGAACCTAGCACTTATTATACAGAGTGAAGTGAGTCAGAAACAGAAAGATAAATATTGTATTCTAACACATATACACGGAATCTAGAAAAATAATACTGAGGGATTTATTTTCAGGGCAGCAATGGAGAAACAGACATAGGGAACAGACTTATGGACATGGGGAGAGGGGAGGAGAGGGTGAGATGCAAGGAGAGAGTAACACGGAAACTTACAATACCATGTGTAAAATAGACAGCCAATGGGAATTTGCTGTATGGCTCAGGAAACTCAAAAGGTGGCTCTGTATCAGCCTAGAGGGGCGGGATGGGTAGGGAGGTTCAAAAGGGAGCGGATATATGTATACCTATGGCTGATTCATGTTGAGATTTGACAGAAAACAGCAAGATTCTGTAAAGCAACTATCCTTCAATAAAAAATAAATTAATTAAAAAACCCCACAGCATTATCAAAATATAATTCACAGCAGTTCCCTGGTGGCCTAGTGGTTAGGATTCCAGGCTTTCACTTTTGTGGGCTGGGTTCAGTCCCTGGCTGGGAAACTGAGATCCTGGAAGCCACGCAGTGTGGCCAAAATACGGAAATAAAATATAAGATATATATGCTATACATATATAATTCACATATAAGATATAGTTCGTCCAGCTGAAATGTCTTCTCAATGGTTCTTAGTATATTCACAGAGTTGTGCAATGATCACCACGATCAGGTTTGGAAATTTGCATTATTCCCCAAAGAAACCGCCCACAATTAGCAGTCACTTCCCATTTGACCCCATCCCTCTCAGGCTTAAGCAACCACTAATCTACTTCAGGTCTGTGTGCATTTGCCTGTTCTGGACATTTCACATACGTGGAATCATACTTTGTGTAGGCTTTGGGGCCAGCTTCTTTCACTGAGCATGCTGTTTTTGATGTTCATCTGTGTGGTAGTATATGTCAGTGTTTAATTCTTTTCTATGACTGAATACTATCTCACTGTATGGATATACCGTGTTCTTATAAAAATCCACTCATCTGGTGATGGATATTTGGCTTCTCCCCACTTTGGGGTTATGTACCATTTTATACTCCCTTCAGCAGTACATGAAGTTTCCACGTTCTTCATGTCCTCAGCAATACCTGTTACTACCTGTAGTTTTGATTATAGCCATCCTCGTGGGCATGAAGGAATCTCTCATTTTGGTTTTGACTTGCTAAACAGCTCATCTTTCGGCCGATTTTTTTTAAAGAAGACTTTTTCCTTTACCTTTATTATCATTTCATGGCTTTTGAATGTTGACTTAAAGAAAAAAATAATTGTCTCTACTCTAGGATCATAAAGAAGATTTCCTACATTCCCGTCTAATACTTTTATATTTTCAAGTTTTACATTTAAAACTTGGATCCATTTGGGTTTTATTCTGCCATGTGCTGTGAAGTGTGCCTCAGCTTCTTTCCCTTTTCCAGAAGTTCTACTGTGTCTTGGCACCTATGGGGGGGTGGAGAGAGGATTTTGATCGGGAGGCTGGGAAGCCCAGTGTGAGGAGGTGACATTGCATATGAAGGCCTGGATAAAGTGAGGAGAAGCGAGAGCGGCGTGGCTGCAGGTGGGGGGAGGCCACAGGTGTGAAGATGGCCAGGTCATGTAGGGCCTCATAGGTAACCATGTGGAATAGGATTTCATTTGGAGTTTAATAGTACTGAAGAGCTAAGGGTAAGGTCTTTATAGCTGTTTACTTGATAAAATAACACCTGGAAAGGAAACTTGAGTCCAAGGTTGCGTGCGTGCCTGCTCAGTCATGTCTGACTCTTTGCAACCCCATGGACTGTAGCCCGCCGGGCTCCTCTGCCCATGGGATTTCCCAGGCAAGAATACTGGAGTGGGCTGCCATCCTCTCCTCCTGACCCAGGAATTGAAACTGTATCTTCTGCATCTTCAGCACTGGCAGGCAGATTCTCTGGCCATTCAGCCACCTGGTTAGGGCACTTCAAACTTTGCTGCAGACTGGTAAAGTGTTCTCCAAAAGGGCTACTTGAAATTACTCTCCCTTCCCCTCTGCATGCGTGCTCAGTCATGTCCAACTCTTCGCACTCCCACGGACTGTAGCCCGCCATGGCTCCTCTCTCCATGGAGTTTTCCAGGTAAGAATACTGGAGTGGATTGCCGTTCTTTTCTCCAGGGGACCTTTGTGACCCAGGGATCGAACCGGGGTCTCCTGCACCGCAGGCAGATTCTTCCTCACCTGAGCCTCCAGACACCACTCTCCCTTCCCTCTAAGCTTATGTTATTTCAATCCTGTTTGCCTTTTTATTAAATAAGTTTGAAATGTGGTTTAGTTGCTGAATTAAAAAAAAGCCTAATTGGGGGATAGTTGACAAGTAACTGGGGCTTCTGCGATGGCTCAGCTGGTAGAGAATCTGCTTGCCAGTGCTGGAGATGCTGGTTTGGTCCCTGGCTCAGGAAGATGCCCTGGAGGAGGAAATGGCAACCCACCCCAATATTATTTCCTTGGAAATCTTATGGACAGAGGAGCCTGGCAGGCTATAGTCCACGGGGTTATAAAAGTTGGACACAACTGAGCGACTCAGTATATATATATATGTGTGTGTGTGTGTGTGTGTGTGTGTGTGTGTAAAACAAGTAGCTATGAAAACTAATAAAGGGAAACCTTACTTAAAATGGAATCCTGGGACTTCCCTGGCAGTCCAGTGGTTAAGATTCCAAGCTTTGGATACAGGGGGCACAGGTCTGATCCCTGGTCAGGGAACTGGGATTCTGCATGGCACGCGGCGTGAATGAATGCACGAACAAATAAGTACAATGAAGCGAACTCTCCAAGTGCGGCTCAGGTCTCTCTGCTTGGAATAAGGGCTGGCTGTTTTGGGGAGGTACTTTTGCAACCATGAAAGCAACAAGCATTAACCTCTGATGGGATCGCCTCTTCCGTCAGCCCCGAGGGTACTCTGTACCTTGGTAGGGTCCCTCCCAGAGGAGGCTGTGATGGCACCCACAGCCCGCCTTCAGCCATCCTAACCACTGGACCACCAGGGAAGTCCCTACAGAATTCTGAAGATGTCTACCCCAAGGATGGCGAAATAAAAACCTCGGATCAGCTTTCTGGAACTCAAGGGACTTCTCTGACGGAGTCTGGGCCTCCAGGTATAGGGTCCTCCGAGAGGCTGAGAGCAATTCTGGGGCAGGTGGAGGGGAGAAGCAGGCTTGGGGGCATGAGACAAGCCACCACAAGCTAGGTTTATTGGGCTTTTGAGTTATTTTGACCTAGAAGCTGAAGCTCCCATCCTTTGGCCACCTGATGCAAAGACCTGACTTTTGGAAAAGACTCCAATGCCAGGAAAGATTGAAGGCAGGAGGAGAAGGAGGCGACAGAGGATGAGATGGTTGGATGGCATCACCGACTCAATGGACATGAGTTTGAGCAAGCTCTGGGAGACGGTGAAGGACAGTCCACGGGTTCACAGAGAGTTGGACACGACTGAGCGACTGAACAATAACAAAAGCCGTTGAGAACCATCAGACACAGAGAAAGCTCTAAAGACAGGGCACAGGGTTTCCATTTGTAAAGGAAGTTTATGTTATTTCATACCACACTGCTTAGCTTTCAGGATCTTAGTTCCCCAACTGGGGATCAAACTGGTGCCCCGTGCAGTGAAAGTATCTAGTCACTGAACCATCAGGGAATTCCAGAAATTTTTATTTATGAAGGCAATTTTTTTTTTGTAAAGAATCTCCCACTCCCATCTAGGAAGCAGGGGACTAGAAACTCTCATCAATGGAGAAGGTAAAACTTAAACCTGCAGAGCAAGCCTCACTAAACAACCCTTGATTTTCATTCTTTTCCCAGGCACCTTCTTACAATTTGTACTCACCCACCCCAAAGCCCCAATACTCTTTTCTTTCGCTTTAAGCTTAGGTCAAGTTCTAACCACCCCAATGGGTTACTCATCACTGATGCTCCCTTGGGTCTGCGTGAGACGCCCAGGCTAATAAACGCCTTTTTGCTTTTTCCTCCTTGTTCTTATGTTTCTGGCCCCACTGCACGGCATGTGGGATCTTAGTTCCCTGGCCAGGGATCAAGCCCCTGTAGTGGGAGCATGGAGTCCTAACCACTGGACCACCAGGGAAGTCCCTGCCTTTTTCTTATGAACCTGCTTTTGGTCCATCTCACGTATAGGGCCCCAGCCGGAGAACTAATGATGGGTAGAGAAAGCATTTTTTCCTCCCCTGCCAGCACGAACCTCCCCAGCTAGGCGTGGGACGTAGGCCTCGCGGCCTCAGGTCCAGGCGCCTCTGCTGGCGCCTCTGCTAGCGGTGTGGCCTTGGCTGTTCCCTAACTTCTCCCAACTTCAACTTCCTTATTTGTATTGATAATTAGAGGGTAATAAAAGCCTGCCTTGTAAGATTATTGTGAGAATTACATGGGTGTGATGGCTAATTTTAATCTGTCGACTTGACCAGGCTGAGGGATGCTAGTGAAACATTATTTCTGGGTGTGCCTATGAGGGTGTTTCCAGGAGAGATTAGTGTTTGAATCACAGAGTGAGTAAAGAAGGTGGCCTAACTTCCATCAGTGAGGCAGCACCATCCACTCTACCAGTTCAGTTCAGTCACTCAGTCGTGTCCGACTCCTTGCGACCCCATGAATCGCAGCACGCCAGGCCTCCCTGTCCATCACCAACTCCCGGAGTTCACTCAGACTCACGTCCATCGGGTCAGGGATGCCATCCAGCCATCTCCTCCTCTGTCGTCCCCTTCTCCTCCTGCCTCCAGTCCCTCCTAGCATCAGAGTCTTTTCCAGTGAGTCACCTCTTTGCATGAGGTGGCCAAAGTACTGGAGTTTCAGCTTTAGCATCATTCCTTCCAGAGAAATCCCAGGGCTGATCTCCTTCAGAATGGACTGGTTGGATCTCCTTGCAGTCCAAGGGACTCTGAAGAGTCTTCTCCAACACCACAGTTCAAAAGCATCAATTCTTCGGCACTCAGCCTTCTGCATAGTCCAACTCCCACATCCATACATGACCGCAGGAAAAACCGTAGCCTTGACTAGACGGACCTTAGTCGGCAAAGTACACATGTAGGATCATTATGTCTTTCTGATGAACGGGCTTGTTATTATAAAAGCTCTCTCTTTCTGCTAATTCTCCTGTTTTGGGTATACTCTGTGTGCCACCATTATAGCCATTCCAGCTTTCTTCTGATTAGTATCTGTATATTATACCTTTTCCATCTTTTTAACGTTTTCATAAACATTGTTAAAAAAATATTTATCTTAGTACAGTCTATCGGCTCAGATGGTAAAGAATCTGCCTGCAACACAGAAGACCTGGGTTTGCTCCCTGGGTCGGAAAGATCCTCTTGAGAAAGGAACAGCTACCCGCTCCAGTAGTCTTGCCTGGAGAATCCCACAGACAGAGGAGCCAGGTGGGCTACTAAAGAGCTGGACATAACTTGGCAACTAAACAACAACAAAAGCTCAAAACAGTTGGTTCAGGCTTTCTAGGATCTGCACCACCTCTTAAATACCAGGGAAATCACAAGAGGAACAAAGCCCCAGGGGTTGGCAAACTGGCTTCCCTTGAAAAGTTTTTTCTTTTTTTAAAAAGATATGTATTTATTTGGCTGCGTAGGGTCTTAGTTGAGGCGTGAAGGATCTCTTGTTGAGGCACGCAGACTTGCTAGGTGCAGTGCGCAGACTGCGGCCCCACTGTGTGCGGGAGCTCAGTCCCCCAGCCAGGGACTGAGCCCGCCGTCTCCTGCATTGCAGGAGGAGTCTTAAGCGCTGGAGCAGCAGGGAGTCCCCATCCTTTCACTTTTAACCTGCCTGTGTACTAATATCCAAGTGCATCTACTGCAGGCAGCCTGTGAGCTGCAGTCTTGTTTTTTCCACCACCTGATAATATCTTTTAACTGGCATGTTTAGTCTGTTTACTTTTAATGAATAATTAATATAGCCGGACTAAAGTCTCCTAGCTAACCCGCTGTTTTCTCTCTGTCTTATCTGTTTCTTGATTCTCTTCCCTGCTTCCATAAAAATCATACTATCATGTTTGCTTTAAACGGACAATTCGAGGGCCTGAATTGGGCAAAAAGGCAAAGGAAGGACAAATCTGCTCTCTTCCTGAGCGAGAACGCCCATTCTCTGTCCTTGGACTTCAGTGATCCTGGTTTTTACCTTTGGATTGGAACCTAAATCATTGGCTCCCCTGATTCTTGGGGCTTCGCTGGTGCCTCCTGCAACGCAAGGACCAGGGTTCAATCCCTGGGTTAGGAAGATCCCCTGGAGAAGGAAATGTCAACCCACTCCAGTATTCTTGCATGGAGAATCCCATGGACAGAGGAGCCTGGTGGGCTACAGTCCATGGGGTTGCAAAGAGTCAGACACGACTCAGCGACTAATGCCCCTGGTCCTCATGCCTTCAGGTTTGGACTAGAATTATATTCTTCTGTGTTGCCAGCTTGCAGATGGCAGATTTTGAGGCAGCCTCCATAATAGTGTGAGCCAGTCTCTCATAATAAATCTCTTTCTCTATTGGTTCTGTTTGTCTGGATAGCTCTAATACAATGGGATTATTTTGGGGATTTTGTTGTTAACCGAAAACAATAAAATAGCCAGGTATTTATTTATTTATACCAGCAAACAGATTTATTCAAGAGCAGCAATGAACTGCAATACAGTGGGACTATGGCAAACCACATACGAGTCCAGGCCAGAGGAGAGCAGTCTTTTATAGAGGACAAGGGAGCGTTGGGAAGAACTGTTGTAAACAAAAAGCCCATTGGAGGAAACTGGGGGCTGGAAGTGTAGTGTCTTTTCATTGGCTGTGTTATGACAGTCTCTCATTGGCTGAGCTGTTGCCAGGCAAGGAGAAAATCTTTGTTCCTCGGTCTGGAGGTAGTAAGCAGTGTCACTTCCTACCCAGAATCTGAATTGGGGTCAAGTGGTGAAGCTCCCCCTTGTGGCCTCCTGATTCCGTTTATAATAGTAAGGTTTCCCTTTATTGATTTCCCCAATGTGAAAGCGCATGCGAAGTGCCTGGCACAGCACCTGGCCTGTAGCGAGCCCTGGATGGAAGGGAGTGGGCTCAGCTTGGCTTGAGGCAGAGGCAGACACCTGGCAGGGGAGGAGAGAAGGGCAGGGGGTGTAGAACCGCTCCCACACCTGCTGTGGGCCACTAGGCCCTTCACCTACAAACTGACCTCCCAGCGCCCTCACCTGCCAGGTCGTCTCCACTTCTCAGAGGTGGAAACTGAGGCTCAGGACCCAGAGTAGTCAGTATAGGCTGGGACCCAAAGTGGTCCGGGTGCGTCCGGGCACGGGGTGAGATGACTTCCCTGGTGGCCTAGCAGTTAAGACTCCACTGCGGGCCCATGGGCTCAATCCCTGGTTGGGGAAGCAAGATCCCGCATGCCCCCAGGTGCCGGTGGGTGTGTTTTTGTGGGGGCGGACACATGCGGTTTCATTTTCACAGTTAGGTGTTTGTTTAATGGGCTTCCCTGGTGGTTCAGCAGTAAAGAATCTGCCTGCAAATGCAGGAGACGTGGGTTCAGTTCCCCTGGAGTGGGAAATGTAACCCATTCCAGTATTCTTGCCTGGGAAACCCCGAGGACAGAGGGGCCTGGCGGGCTACAATCTATGGGGTTGCAAAGAGTCAGACATGACTGAAGTGACTTAGCATGCACGCACACAGCATCTTTACAATAAGTGAGTAATTTAATACGGAAGCTGTTTCCCTGTGTTCTGTAAGCTTTGCCAGTGAACTGTGGACTCTGAGGATGGAGTCATGAGAAATTCCAGTTTATTGCTGTTGGTCAGAAGCACAGAAGCCCTGCACTGGCCATGGGCTCTGGAGTGCGACTGGGTCAGGGGTCTCCCCAGGCTGGTGGCCTCGGAATTCAGCTGTCGGACCCCCAGCTGGTGTCCTGAGTCTGAGGGCTGCTTGGTGTGGGGGAAGCTCCGCGCTCCGTGACCAGATGTGCAGTCCAGGCGGCCAGGTGTGTGGTCCTGAGCGGACAGCCGCCGGAGGGTGTGGCGGAGCAGAGAATCAGCTCCTCACAGGCCTTTTACGTTTTTTCCTGGTGCATTTGCTTGTTTACTTTCTACCTTGGCGTTGTATTCTCAGACGCATAGAATTTCACTTTTTTTTTTTTTTGACTCACTGGGCGGCTTGTGGGATCTTATTTCCCCACTCAGGGATCAAACCTGTGCCCCTGCAGTAGAAGCTTGGATTCCTAACTGCTGGATCAGTGGGAAGTCCCAAGATGTCTCTTCTTTGTGCTTGCCTTTAGTTGCTCAGTTGTGTCCAACTCTTTGTGACCCCCTGGACTGTAGCCCACCAGGCTCCTCTGTCCATTGGATTTCCCAGGCAAGAATACTGCAGTGGGTTGCCATTTCCTTCCCCAGGCGATCTTCCTGACACGGGGATCAAATCCATGTCTCCTACTTGGTAGGCAGATTCTTTTTTTTCTCTTGCTTGAGCCAGTAGGGTTTTTTTTTTTTTAAGTTTCATTAATTCTCTCACACAGGGAACACTTGCCCCTGGCAAAAATTCCAAAAGGGCAGATGCTAAGTCACTTCAGACTCTTTGCAACCTGCCATGGGATTCTCCAGGTAAGAACACTGGAGTGGGTTGGCATGCTCCCCTCCAGGGGGTCTTCCCGACCCAGGGATCGAACATGTATCTCCTGCACTGGCAGGAGGCTTCTTCCCTGGTTCTTTGCCACCAGGGAAGCCCAAGAGGTCCTGAGAAGACCAGAGAGGACACTGTCGTCCCCAAAACATAGGCAAGTTCTTCCTAGGATGACTTAGTTTCCCCTTTGTTTAATATTTACAAGCCTTTGAAGATAAACAGGGAAGGCCTTGGGAGTGGTATAAGGACTTCAGGAGCCACTCTTCTGGTCCTGTAAAGACTACATTTGTAAAGCAGGCACAGTTTTATTGTTGAAAAACAAAAACACCCCTCCCCCCAAACAAACAAACAAACCAAAGGCAGATCAGTTCAGTTCAGTTGCTGAGTCGTGTCCTACCCTTTGCAACCCCGTGGATCGCAGCACGCAGGCTTCCTGTCCATCAACTCCTGAAGTTCACTCAAACTCATGTCCTTTGAGTTGGGGATGCCATCCAACCGTCTCATCCTCTGTTGTCCCCTTCTCCTCCCACCTTCAGTCTTTCCCAGCATCAGAGTCTTTTCCAATGAGTCGGCTCTTCACATCAGGTGGTCAAAGTATTGGAGCTTCAGCGTCAGCATCCGTCCTTCCAATGACTATTCAGGCTTGATTTCCTTTAGGTTTGACTGGTTAGATCTCCTTGCTGTCCCCAGGGTGACCTCACCTTATCTAAAGTGTTAATCACTCAGTCATGTCTGACTTTTTGTGACTCTTTGGACTGTGGCCCGCCAGGCTCCTCTGTCCATGGGATTCTCCAGGCAAGAACACTGGAGTGGGTTGCCATGCCCTCCTCCAGAGGATCTTCCTGACCCAGGGACCGAACCCACGTCTCTTGCATCTCCTGCAGCGGCAGGCAGGTTCTTTACCATTAGCGCCACCTGGGAAGCTAATCCCATCTGCCAATGGCCTGCCTCCAAACAAACCTCATTCTTTTTTCTTTTTAATATTTATTTATTTGGCTGCACCAGGTGTTTGCTGCAGCTTGGGGGATGTTTAGTTGTGGCATGAGAAATCAAGTTCCCTGACCAGGGATTGGACCTGGTTCTCCTGCACTGGGATCTGAACTGTTGGACCCCCAGGAAAGGCCAAAAGGCATGTTCTGAAGTTAGGATTTCAATGCATACATTTTGGGAGGACACCCTCCAGCACGCAGTGGCCACCCATCATCCTTTCAGCCGGGCTGTCTGATTGGGCTCCCTTGTCTACGCCCGCCCTGGTGATGTGCTCAGGCTTCCTCCCAGGCGTGGGGTGTGGCGGGCTGCAATGCCCCCAGACTGGAATTCCCTGATGAATTGGCATGCCACTTCCCCTTGAGGAGCCAGAGGCCCTGGACTTGGGTCTCGGGTGATTGGAAGACTCTTGGCCTCTGACGCCCTGGCATAGCGGGCAGTGCCCCAGGGCACTGGCTGCAGTCTAAGAACCACATAAATCTTTTGTCTTCTTACCTGTGAGGCCGTGAGCAGAGTTCAGGAGACTCAGCAAAGAGGCTAGCTCACCTGCCCACAGCTCTTGGTTCCAGAACGTGAACAGAGAGGCCAGATACCCTTCCATCCCCGTCTGCACACACCCAGGCCTGGATGACTGGCAGGCATGCGTTGCGAGTCCTCTGCGTGGGCAGGCCCAGCTTCACCAGGAGCTGGGAGCCTCTGGGTCCCACCTGGATACCTCGCTGGGCTGTGCCCCGAGCTGTGCCTTGTCCGGCACGAGACTCCGCATTTTACTCAGGTGCTCCCTAAGCAGAGGTGTCCGCGAGTCACCGTCCATTTGCCTAAAAGCCCATATTTACCGCTTCCACAAAGAGGTTTTGGCCCTGCTGGTGGGGGATGGAATTGGCGCTCCTTGCAGTGACTGCCGGGGAAGCCCCTGGATTTCCTTCTGTAAGTTCATTTTCAGGATGGCCATCTCTCTGGCTGTCTCTTGAAACTCTCTTCCTCTCTGCAGTGGCTGTCAGAGGGACAGTTCCGAGGACATCTGAGCTTTTTCTGGCCTCTGGAGCTTGGGGAGCTTTGCCCTTTTTATTCCGTGGCTGGCGTCATGTTAGCGTCATGAAGGCTTCCTGGCCCTCCACTGGGGGTGCTCCCTCCTGGTCAGCCTCTGTTCCGGCTTCCTGTCTGCTGCTGCTGGTCTTAGCGCTCCCAAAATTACCTTGTGCTTTCTGTGCCAATCGCTTATGCGGTTGATGCCAAGGCCCCAGCACAGCCCCGGGGGGTCCACAGGAGGACTCTGGTATGTGGGGGCTGGGGGGCTGGTGGATCCTCCGCCCATGGCAAAGGTCATGAGGAAAAAGAAGCTTGGCATACGCAAAGGCATGATCAAGCCTCAGGAAATCCCCTGTTCCCGAGCATCTACCCCAAAACTAGAGTACTTTATGGGGAGCTCCCCCCCATAATCATTTCTCTCGGAGAAGGAGTTAACTTGCAGCCCCAGTTAATAAAAATTCCTGGGTGTGACAAGAGTGTTTCAACTTATGAACTCTGAAGATTCTCTAGCCTGCCTGATCAGGTTGTCCAGCCGCATGTGATTGTTTATAGGCATGGGATGCTTTAAAACTTTCTAAATACAGACTCTTTTGAGAAGTTAGAAGATTATTAGTATAGTATTAGTGGGTTGATTAGGAATTATATTGGCGAAGGGTTTTTTCATTTGTCATGCCAATAATTACTGCTAATTCCCTGCCTTGGGTGTGACAAGGGTGTCTCAGGTCAAAGCTCTCTGCTGACAGACTAGCTTGTGTGACAACCTTTCAACCATAAACAGCACAGAGAGTTTGGAGTATTAGCATAGGGCTTTTCTCATTTGATTGCCACAGGCCTTCATATCCTTAGGCACCTGGGAATATATTAATCAATGTATTTGGAATATAGAAAAGGAAATATAGTAGTTTTTGATGATAACAATATTAGAATTTTTGAGTTAATGAATTTTCTCTTTTGTTATAGACTACTGTACTTTGTTATAAATCACTGTGTCCTTGCTATGCAAAAATGTAACCTTATCACTATCTTAAGACTAAGTAGATTGTAAAGGGAACATTGGTGAAGGGTTTTCATTTGTTG
>SJYF01000664.1:96565-112814 GCA_006410515.1 Procapra przewalskii | reverse complement strand
TCGGTCTCGCTTATGGAAGGTTCAGGTTGGAAACACCATCCTGGATCTGCTAGTGATTCTTTTCCATTATTTTCTTTTGTGGTTTTATGGGCGCGTAAAAAGGAACACTAGGTTGGAACAGATACGTTCCAAGAGACATTGACTTCCCAGGAATCTGTTTTTCTGGAGCGTGAGTTGGCCGCTTTGTCAGTAAAGGGACAGGTGGTGGACACTCTAGGCTGTGCGGGCCGGTGCGGCGGCGGGCGGCTGGGGACGGTCCACCAGGGAGCCTGCACGCAGGACCTGCAGATTCCTGTCCAGGGGAAGACTTTTGAAAACCAAGCAGGTTGACCTTGTGTTGTCTGCTGACCCAGGGGAGGGCCAGCTCTCTCCCTGTCTCATGACATCCCGTATTTCCATCAGGGTGGGGTTGAGGGAACGGCACCGGGTCACGGGGGTCCAGAGCCTCACTGTCGCTTGTCCTGCAGCCCTGCTGACCTTCTGCAACCCGGCCCTGGACGCCTCCCAGCAGGAAGCGGTCCTGTTCGCGCTGTCCCAGAAGGAACTCGCCATCATCCACGGGCCCCCGGGAACTGGGAAGACCACCACCGTGGTGGAGATCATCCTTCAAGCTGTGAAACAGGGCTCAAAGGTGGGCGTGGGCACCGCGTCCCCGTAGACACCCGTCACTCGAGTCTGCTGCGCTTGCAGGCCCCTGAAGGGCCCCAGCCCAGGTTCCAGGACTCGGATAGGAAGGTTTCCAGGTGTTTACTGACTGGCCGCTAGGCTGCGCCCCTGTTGGTGTCTGAGCGCCCGGGGTGTGGGCTTGTCCTCGGGGCTGTGGGTCTGGACTGGGGAGGCCTGGGGCACTGTCCGCAGGGCCACAGACCAGGAGCCACCCGCTCAGCACCCGAGATGTGCTCAGGCCCCTGCTGGGCATGTAGGCGACCAGGCCCATCTGTGCCCTTCAGGAGAAGGCCCTGCAGTCAGTCACGGGAGGCAGACCTTTTTTGGTTAATTCAAGGGTCCCATTAGTTGTGCAGACGGCAGGTTCCCAGATCCTGAGGTGTGCGTGTGATGGTGTGTGTTACCCTGCACATAGATTGTTAATGGCTGCGGCTGCTGCTGCTGCTGCTCAGTCGCCTCAGTCGTGTCCGACTCTGCGACCCCATAGACGGCAGCCCGCCAGGCTCCGCTGTCCCTGGGATTCTCCAGGCAAGAACACTGGAGTAGGTTTCCATTTCCTTTTCCAATGCATGAAAGTGAAAAGTGAAAGTGAAGTCGCTCAGTCGTGTCCGACCCTCAGCGACCCCATGAACTGCAGCCTTCCAGGCTTCTCTGTCCATGGGATTTTCCAGGCAAGAGTACGTGGTTGAGAGAGGCTCTTTTACCCTCAACACAAGTTAGCGTGGATTCTGAGCATGTGAAGCGCTTGTTACCTTTCTGGGTCATAGATGTTGGATAAGGATAAGAACTGGAGCAGTAACAGTCAAGATCTGTAGGTCGACATTCCCTGGGTCCTTCTTACGAACCAGGCACCCGTCTAAGCCTTTGCAGCGTTTGCTCCTTCAGTCCTCAGAGAGATGAGTGTCCTGGCCCTGACTGACCAACCCAGAACACTTCGAGGCCTTTCCTTTTGGTTGCCGATCAGCCCTTCTGGTCGTTGGGAGCCCCGTAGGTTCTTTGGACCTGAGGTCTAGAACCCAGATGTCGTGTCCGTGTGCAGTGGCGTGTCCCTCAGGCCATCTGCACCAGTCCCCACAGCTGGACGTTTACCTCGTGCCATCACCAGCTGTACATGCTCCACCCTCCTCTCTTTAACTTCAGGACTTCCCACTTGTTCTAATGTAAACTTAGGTGATTTTCATTTAGAAAGAAACCCCCAAGCCGAGCTTGAGCTGTGCCCCCCAGGTTCTGTGCTGCGCGCCCTCTAACGTCGCTGTGGACAACTTGGTGGAGCGGCTGGCCCAATGGAAGCAGAGGATTCTCCGCCTCGGCCACCCAGCCCGCCTCCTGGACTCCATCCAGCAGCACTCACTGGACGCGGTCTTAGCGCGCAGCGACGGCGCCCAGATCGTGGCCGACATCAGGAGGGACATCGACCAGGCCTGGGTGAGTCGCTCTCGGCCGTGTCTGCTCCTCATGTGGCTCTCTGGTCTGCAGTCTTTGCCAGGAGCGAGTGGCATCCTCCGGCGTTTCTCTGGCCTTCGCTGAGTCACAGACCGGGCTGAAACACTGGGCCTGCCCGTGTCTGCTGGAGACCTGTGCTCAGCACTGAATGGGGACTCACTGTCTTCAGGGCGGTTTCATGAAGAGGAGAGCAGTTGTCTTGCAGGAAACATTGCTCTTAAGGGCTCCCTGTGTCTGGCATGTTGGCTGGATAATGATGGCAAGGGAAAAAAAAGCAGTCCAAAAGTAAAAACTCAGAAAATACATGTCCTCCCTAATTTTTCAGTCCATTAATGTAAACACGGTGTAGGGGCTTCCCTGCTGGTACAGTGGTGAAGAACCGCCTGCCAGTGCAGGGGACTCAGGCTTGACCCCTGATCCGGGAAGACCCCACTTGCTGCGGAACAACAAGCCGTGTGCACCACCGCTCTTGACCCTGTGCTCTCGAGCCCGGAGCTGAGCCCTTGCGCTCCCCAGTGAGAGAAGCCACTGCAGTGAAAAGCCCACGCACAGCAGCGAAGACCCAGCTTAGCCAGAAAGAAAAACAAAAAGTGGAATGTAATCCTTGTGAGAAAGAACTCGGTAGGTGATAGGTCAGTGGGACGTGGAGTTTCTAGAACTTTCAAGCTCTTTGGTTCTCTAGTTTACACGTCCCCCCACACCCCGATTCCCTCAGTTGCACGTCCGCCCTTTGCTCACCGCCAGCCCACCTCCTTGTGTCTGGGCCTCAGGGCTGGCGTGGAGACTCGGCCTTCCCCGGGGCCCACAGGGGCGTGGGAACTCCAGGGGCAGACAGGACACTCGCAGGGTCACTCAAGGTTAAAGCCGCTGGAGGACTGCACTGATGCGATTCATGCCACCGTGCATGTGGCTGGCTTCATTTTCCTGTTCCTGATTATTTTTTAGATTTTTGGCTGAGCTGCAGGGCATGTGGGATCTTAGTTCCCCAACCAGGGATCAAACCTGTGCCCCCTGCACTGGGAGCGAGCACAGTCTTGTCCACTGGACGGCCACAGAAGTCCCCCTTGTTCCTTTTAAAATCTGTGCTTTTAGGGTTCTCTTCTCTGTAAGGCAGGCGTCCCGCGTGTCACTCCTACCGAAATACCTTTCCAAGCAGGAACCACAAATAAGGAAGGGGTTATGTGTCTTTTGAGTGTGGAAGTAAGTCAAGGTCTAGATGAACATTTAGGGGCTGAAGCAAATGTTTTCCTCTCCTGACGAGTGTGGAAAACTGAGAGGAACTCAGCCTCCCTCTGTGTAGACCACCGAAACCCAGTCCTGCGGCAGCAGACGCCGCTTCTTCCCCGGGAGCCCCGCTGATGACTGCTGGGTGGGGCCGGCTCTCCCGGGCTGAGTTCACTGTTCTCTGGGGCCCCACACTCTCCGCCCAGCCTCTCCCTGCCCAGCTGACAGTGGCTTTGAGGGCCCTGAGGCCAGTCAGGGCATCACCTACGGGGATCTGTTGCTCTTTCGAGAAAGACTTCAAAAAAAAAAAAAGTATGTATATATATAAGATGTCTTTCTTTATTTGGCTGCGCTGGGTCTCAGTGGAGGTGCGGGCTCTGCAGTTGTGACTTGTGGACCCTGGTTACTACACCAGGGGTTGAAGCCAGGCCTGCTGTACTGGGTGCGCAGAGTCCTAGCCCCGACCACTAGGCGAGTCCCCAGACTTCTGACTTTTTATCACCTTCAAAGGACCTTAGGGAAGTGGACCAATTGATGATAAATAAAAGTGCTTTGTGAATTAAAAGGAGCTAAAAAGAAAAGCAGAGTTGATTCAGAATTATTATCTTTGCTTTTTGTAGGCGAAAAACAGAAAGACCCAGGATAAGAGAGAGAAGAGTCATTTTCGAGATGAAATCAGGCTGCTGAGGAAGGAGCTGAAGGACAGGGAGGAGGCAGGCATGCTGGAGAGCCTGGCGGCGGCCAGTGTAATCCTCGCCACAAACACAGGTGAGGGGCCCGCGCCCACCGCCCTGCCCGCCTCAGTGCCCCGCGGAGGTGGGGCGCGTGCCCGCTCCGTCCGCTTTCTGGGAGCGTTTCATAGAGGGGTCTTTAAAATCTGGCAGAGTGCACCAGCGGAGCCCCTCTGGGTCTGGAGTTTTTTCCTCAGGAGTCTTTTAATTGCAAATTCAGTTTCCTTAATTGTCGTAGAGTATTCAGGGTGTCTTTTCTCAAGAGAGCTTGTGTCTTTCAAGGAATTTGTCTGTTTAAGTCTTTCCATTCCGAGGCATAAAATTGTTCATAATAACTCCTTATCATTAAAAAAACGCCTGTAGCATCTGTGGCAGTGCTGCCCGTTTCACTTCTGAGATTGGTAGCCTGCGTCCTGTTTTTCCCTCTGGTCCTCTGGCAGGAAGGGTACTAATTTCATCGATCTCAAAGCGCCAGCTTTTGGTGCTGGCAGCTCTCTCTGGTGTTTTCCTGCTCTCTGTTGCACTGATCTTGGCATTGGTTCATGTGATCTCTCTCTGTCCGCTCGCCTGGGTTTAATTTGCTCTTCAGTTTCTCTTTTCCTCAAGTGGAAGTGGAGGGCTTTGATTCATGTTGACTTGAGACCGTCGTCTTCTGTGCTATCCGCGTTTAGTGTTACACGTGTTTCCCCGTGCACTGTTTCCAAGGCATCCCATAACTTCTGACGTGCGTGTTTGCATGTTCATTCATTGTGAAATCCCGTCTCATTTCCCTTTTCTTTTTTGACCCACAGTTATTTAGAATTGTGTCATTCTCCTTCCACATATTTGGGGGTTTTCCAGATCTCTTCCTGTGGTTGATTTCTCATTTAATTCCATGTGGGCAGAGGATACACTGTGTACAGCTTGGATCATTTCATCGAGGTTTGTTTCATGGTCCAGAATGTGGTCTTTGTGAGTGCTCCGTGCACTCTTGAAAGGAACGCCTTCCCTGGCTCTGTTGAAGTTTCCTATCATGCTTGGTACTGTGGTTCAAGTCAGTATCCTCACTGATTTCCTGTCTTCTCGTCCTGTCACTTACCAGGAGAGGGGTGTTGAAATCAACTGTAACTGTACATCTGTTTCTTCTTGGAGTTCTGTCAGTGTTTGCCCCGTGTCCTCCCTAGCTCTCTTATTAGGGGCTTGAATGTTATGTTCTCTTTTTTAATTAACCAGTTTATCATCCTGAAACGACCTTCATTGTTTCCAGTATGTTCTCTTTTTTGAAATATTATTATTTAGTTGTTCAGCTGTGTCCGACTCTTTGTGACCCGCCAGTCCCGCGAGGACTACAGCCCCCCAGAGGACTGTCCGTGGGATTCTCTAGGCAAGCATACTGGAGCAGGACGCCATGCACTCCTCCAGGGGACCTTCCCGACCCAGGGATCGAACTCTTGTCTCTTGTGTCTTCTGCACTGCAGCGGATCCTTTACCCTGAGGCCCCTGGGAAGCCTTCTGAAGTCTGCTTTGGTATGAAAACAGCCACTCCAGCTGGAGACCACATTTGGTGGCTTTGGGCCTTCCTGACGTGGCTACTCGACCCTTAGAAGCCACTGAGTAAGAGCTGCAGCGGATGGGCCACAGCCTTCGGTGACGTCACCACGACATGACCCCCGTCACCTTGGCCGTATTCTGTGGGCGCGAAGCAAGGCCCGGCCTGACCCACACTCCAGGGGAAGGCCAGGATCGGGATGGGGTGGGCGGCCCTGGGGGTCTGTCTGCTGCAGCCTCTCAGAGGGGCCGCTCTCCGGAACAGAGCCCAGCTTCTGGTTTACTCTGTAACCCTTGCTTTGTCTGGTTGTCTTTTAGATCAGATGGGACGAAAGCAGAATTGCATAATACTGCCATGCTATCTATCACACTTCCTGCGTCGCTGCCTTTTCTGGCGCCTTTTGCTGCTTCTGTAAATTTGCGCTCCTCTCTAGCATCCTTCATGTCACCCTGAAGGACTCTCTTTAGTCTTTCTCAAAGGACAGGTCTCAGCTTTCCTTTACCTGGGTGTACCTGTTCTCTCCTCTGTTTTCGAGGGACTGTTCTGTTGGAGGCAGAGTTCTCGGTTGACAGTCCGAGTTGTACGAACGTGCCTCCCCTGCCCTCTGCCTCCACGGTTTCTCACGAGATGGCAGCGTCAGTCTCTCTGAGGATCCGATGCGCGTGAGGGAGCGCCGCTTTCTTTGCCTTCCGGCAGCTTGACTGTGGCGAGTCTCCCCGTGGCCCCCCTGGGTTGGCCACGGGGAGTTTGTTGGGTCCCCTAGGTCTGGGCCCTGTCGGTCTCATCAGATCGCAAAGCTTCCACATTCCGTCACTGTCCACATCCCATCACTGTTCCATATTCTGTCACTGTCCACATTCCATCACTGTTCCACATTCCGTCACTGTCCACACTCCGTCACTGTCCACATTCCGTCACGGTTCCAGTGCTCTTTCGGCCCCTTTCTCTCTCCGTTCCTTCTCGGGCTCCTGGGATATGCTCGTTGGTGCCCTTGACGGTGTCCTGTGGGTCTCCGAGGTGCTGGGCATTGCCCTTCGTTATTTTTTTGTTCTGTTTCTCCGACTGAATAATTCAGCTGGCTTGAGTTCACGGTTGCTGGTTCCTCTGCCTGTTCCAATCTGCTGTTTAGCTCTTCCGGTGAATTTCAGCTATTGTACTTTTCAACTGCAGAGTGGTTTTTTTTTTGTTGTTAATGGCTTAAATCATTTTTTTTTCTTTTTATTTTATGCCAGAGTATAACTGATGTATAACGTTGTGAGTTTTGGGCTTTTTTTAAAGGTAATTTCTGTCCCTTTGTCGATAGTCTTGGTGGGACATCATTCTCTGACAGCCTTTTATTTCGTTAGACGAGGCTTCCTTCTTCTCTTCTTACACATTTAAAGTAGCTGACATTAAAGTGTGTGTTTGGTAAGTCTGCCGTCTGGGCCTTCTCAGGAATGGTTTCTGTTGATTGCTTTTCACCTGTGAGTGGGCCGTGCTGCATTTCCTTGTGTGTCTTGTAACTTTTTGCTGGAGACGGACCATTGTAAATGGAACTGTGTGGGACGCTGGAGGTCGGGTCGTCTTCCCTCCCCCGGTTTGTTTCTTCTCCTTGTGGTCATTGTCTGTCCAGCGATTTTCCTGAGCAGCTCTTTGTCCTGGGCGCCGCTGCAGCCCTGCTCCCTTAGCTCGTGGGCAGGTGATGGTTGGTTGGAGGCCCTCCAAGTCCTGGGACCACCGAACCGCCCTGTGTCCAGGAAAGAGGAGCTGGCTGTGGTGGTTTTGTGTCCTTGGGTACATGGTGATTTTCACCCAGCAGTTAATTGTTCTGTGTGTCCAGGAAAGCACCTAAAAAGAGAATTAACTAAGTTCTAAATTCAGAAAATGATACAGAAGTAGTATTTAGAATTAAGGCAGCCTGCTTTGGGGTCCCAGCCCCAGAAGGGAGATTGGCTTTGGTGAACGAAGTGTTGGGGTGGCCCATGGCTGGGGCTCGCCACTTCACACTGAAACACAGGGGCTGGAACCACAGCCCTGGAACGTCCTGCTGACCCTTATTCCAAGAGGCAGACGTAGCACACAAGCCTTAATGCGCAGCCAGACTGTGAACCGGTGGCTCGTTGGGTCTCTTCCGGGGTGCCTGCAGCTGTCAGCACCTCTGTGAAGGCTCACGGCTCCGGTTCCCACCAGGCGCCTCTGCGGATGGCCCGCTGAAGCTGCTGCCCGATGGCCACTTTGACGTGGTGGTCATTGATGAGTGTGCCCAGGCCCTGGAAGCCAGCTGCTGGATCCCCCTGCTGAAGGCCCGGAAGTGCATCCTGGCCGGAGACCACAAGCAGCTGCCCCCCACCATCGTCTCCCACAAGTGAGACCCCTCTGCCCCTCACCTGCCACCCCCTTACGTGTCCCTCCAAGTTCTTCTCAGAAGGCCAGGCTCACCCAGAGGCCCTGGACCAGTGGGGAAGCCTGGCCCATGGACTGAGTGAAGATTGTGGGGGGCAGGTCGCTCCCTCAGCATCTGAGCCCCCACTTAAGGGAGGGAGAACCCTGGGGTCATTTTGATTGAAGGCGCAGTTTCAGTTACACCCACACAGAGGAAGTAGGGTCTCATGATGTGTGACTTACAGACCCCAGGGGTGGCGGGGGCGGGCTGCTGGCTTGCCCAGGTCAGCAGCAGGCAGGGCTGGAGGGCAGGTGGCAGACCTGTCACCTGTAAGGTGGTGGGGGCGGGCGTCACTAGCCTTTCCCCGGCTTTGGTCTCTACGGGGATTGTGGAAGGGGCCCTGGGTGAAGCAGAGCAGGAGCTGAGAGTGGGAACTCTGAGCTCAGGGCCTTCTCTGGACGCGTGGACGCTGGTGAGAGCTGGTGGTCATGTTGTGACAGCCCGGGGCCGCGGCTCCGAGAACAAGCTGTCGCTCGCCGCCAAGTGTGCCGTCCACCGCGGGCACCCACGCTGGCTCCTTCAGACGACAGCTCGGCCAGACCCTGAGCTCCTTGAGGGTTAGCCACCTGCGTGCGCTCAGGCCCTGCCTGTTGAGTGGATGTCCCCTAACGTGGCAGGTGGAGGTGTGAGACTTGGGTGTGCGAGCAAGGCTCTCGGTGGAGCCGGCAAGAGGGGAGCGGGGACCCCAGAGCTGAGGGCTGTGCAGGTCAGGGTCCCATAGGGAGAGGGCATCCAGCTGCCAGAGGCTTCAGAGTGAGGATCTGGAGGGGCCTTTGGGCTGGATAAAGCAGGGACAGGAGTGTGCTTTGGAGGACTGTCCTGTGGGAGCTGGATGTCCGGGTAGGGGTGGGCATGGATACTGTCCAGGAGGAGGGCTTGGGGGCCTCGGCTCAGTGGCTCGTTCCCGAGGAGGCCTAAGGGGCCCTGCGGAGCGGCCCTCTGTGTGGACTGCGTGCCCTCAGGGAGGCGCACGAAACTCTCACTGGGGGACGTCAGGTGCTTTGGGGGGATGTGGGGGTGGGTCGTGCTGGGTGTTGCTGGTTTTGCTGTTGGGACTGGGGTCCCTTCACCCCTCACGCCTGTGGCCCTGCTGTTGGTAGGCGCCTGTACTGAGCACTGGTAACCCTGGGAGGTCAGGAGGGAGCGTTGGGCCTGTAGCGGGCCCGGGCACCGTCCCTCGGTGGGCCGGGGTCGGCTCTGTGCCGGGCGGCCCAGCTGGGTCCCGGCTCCGTGGCTTGCTGGTGGGTGTGGGCACTTCCAGGGGTCCGTTCCCTTAGTTTTGGGAGGGAAGTGGGCTGAGGTTTGAGCGCTGCCTCCCACCCGGCCCCTGGTTCAGGCTGCACCCGGGACTCGGGCCCCTGGTTCAGGCTGCTCTCGGGACTTGGGCCCCTGGTTCAGGCTGCACTCGGGACTCGGGCCTCTTTGAGGGCTGCCTCCTGCCTGGCCCCAGGTTCGGGCTGCACTCGGGACTTGGGCCCCCTCACTGCTCTCACCGGGCAGGGCGGCACTGGCGGGGCTGTCGCTCAGCCTGATGGAGCGCCTGGCGGAGCGGCACGGATCCGGGGCGGTGCGGATGCTGACAGTGCAGTACCGCATGCACCAGGCCATCGCGCGCTGGGCCTCGGAGGCCCTGTACCACGGGCAGCTCACCGCCCACCCCTCCGTGGCCGGGCACCTCTTGAGGTGAGTGACTCGGCTGTACCCCGCCCTTTACGGAGCCGCGTTCCATAAAGATGTGGGTGTGGAGGTCGCCTCTGAGACTGGATTTCTGGCCAGAGCGCCGGTCAGGCTCCTCCAGGATGAGGTCCTCTGATCACGATGACTGTGCTCCCCTCCCCCTGCTGTCTGGTGTGAGGTCAGGGCTGGGGAGGGGGCGGGAAGGGCTGCGGGGCCCTGCCTGTCGCCGGGGCCTCCCGTGTTCAGTGTTGGCCTGTGTGCAGGGACCTCCCGGGCGTGGCGGCCACCGAGGAGACTGGCGTGCCCCTGCTGCTGGTGGACACAGCCGGCTGCGGGCTGCTGGAGCTGGAGGAGGATGATGAGCAGTCCAAAGGGAACCCTGGTGAGCGGGCTGGCCTGGGCCCCTCTCAGTGGCCTGCGTCAGAGAGGAGCCGCGTGAGGGTAGGGACAGGGTTCCTGAGCCAGGTGCCCCGGGTGGTGGGGCTCCGTGGGCATGCTTGACGGGCGGGTGGCCCCGGGTCAAGGCAGAAGGGGCCCAGGCAGCGAGAGACCCCCCTTGGGGCAGCCATGTGGACGGGGCACACACCTGCTCCTCATTGAGAAAGGAGACCTGTCCACGGGGGCCCTGGGCCTTTTGTGTGGGATCTGGCATCCCGTCCCAAGAGGCCAACGCAGGCCGAGTGTGAGAGCCGCCTGTCGTCACAGCTGGAAAAGTGCTTAGGAACCCAGCGCCGGTGACGGGCGTCCGTGGAGAGCGCCCTCATGCTGAAGGGCCGTCTGTTCCCCCCCAGGTGAAGTGCGCCTCGTCGGCTTGCATGTCCAGGCGCTGGTGGACGCGGGTGTTCGGGCCGCTGACATCGCCGTTATCACACCATACAATCTGCAGGTGTGTGTCAAGGTGACTCCCCACCGGAGGGGCTGGCGGAGCAGGGTGGTTGACGGGCTCTGGTGGCTGAAAGCTGCAGGCTGAAAGCTGACCTCATCGCAGCTGCATCCAGGGCTCAGATGGCCTCAGCAAGAGCTCCATCCATCCTTCCATTCGTCCCTTGGCGGTGCCTTCCCCACCCCGTCCCGGGCTCTCACTGGCTCCCTGTGTCAGCTGACTGTCAGGCCTGCTTTCGGGGCTTGGCAGCCTCAGGCTGGTGTCTGTCCATGTGCTTCCGGGGTGGCCTGTCTCACGGTGTCCCCACGGGAGCCTTGGCTTGGAGTCTCCAGTCTGGCTTAGGTTGGCCCACATCCAAGCTAGTGGCTGTGTCCAGTCGCCAGGTTCTTGTTCCCTCTCGAGTCAGCTCTCCGGCTTGTGGAACACCGCAGGGCTGGGCGTCTCCGGAGGCTGCCCGGGGAAGGTCGGGGGCACCGCTTGGTGAAGGGTGCAGTGGTGGGCAGCAGATGCCCTCGACGTCTCCTCCCTTCTCTTGAGCTTTTTTCCCATCTCCCCTCTCGGGGCCTATATGCTCATGAAGCAAAGCCCATCTCCTTTGGTAGGAAGAACTCACCTGCTTCCCAGATCGTGAGGTCTGTGGATGAGATGCCATCCTGGGTTAGAGGACACGCCTGGGGGTATCTGAGCCTAAGCCGTGTTGGTGTGAACGCCCGTGCTGGGGTGTGGGTCACCCCGCCACGTCTGTGTGCTGATTTGTCATTCATGTGCACGCCCGTGGGAAGGGAGGTGCTCAGAGGCCGTCACCCCGAGGCTGCTGCAGGCCCCCTGGGCTGAGCGGCTGTGCGGGGCCAGGCCTCCGCCGGGTTAAAGGGCAGCGTGTGGGGCCACCCTGACATGAGCTGTGGTGCGAGGCCTGGCTCCGTGTTGCAGGTGGACCTCCTCAGACAGAGCCTCACACACAGGCACCCAGAGCTTGAGATAAGGTCCGTCGACGGCTTCCAGGGCCGGGAGAAGGAGGCTGTGATCCTGTCCTTCGTCAGGTCCAACAGGAAAGGTGCGGGGCTGGGGCTTCCGCGTAGTCCAGTGGTTAGGACTCGGCGTTTCCGCTGCCCAGGGCCTGGGTTTGATCCCTGGTTGAGGAACTAGGATCTCATGAGCCTCTCAAAGTGGTTGTGGAGGTGGCCCCCGAGAGCCCAGAGCTCATCTCCTGGCCCCAAGGCCAGTATAGCCTCAGGGCCTGGTTTCTGCAGCCAGGGCTTATGGACATTCCATCAGATAAGAATTTTTTCCCCAGAAACAGTTGTTAGTGAATGGGCCTTGTCAGGTCGAAAACAGATAAGGAGGGGGTAAAGTGAAGCCAGGAGGCGCGCACCGGGAGGTCCCTCGTGTGCTGGCCGTGGACCCGGGCTGTGTCCTGGGTCTGGGCTCCGGCAGAGAACTCTGTACTGACTTGGGGACGAGCGGCAGGCATCACTGCCAGAGCCCCAGGCAGGACTAGATAACCGTCCTAGACAGCAGCTGAGGGGAGCCTCTGGACAGGACCCCACGGCTGTGGGGTGGACAGGGCCTGGGCGGTCCTCTGTGGGAGGGCGGCGGGCGGGGGAGCCTGCCTTCCTGTCCCTTAGTCTCTGCCCTCCTCGCACCTGGTCTGGTGTTTAGGTGAGGTGGGCTTCCTCGCCGAGGACCGGCGCATCAACGTGGCGGTCACCCGCGCACGGCGCCACGTGGCCGTGGTCTGTGACTCGCGCACGGTCAGCAACCACGCCTTCCTGAAGACCCTGGTGGACTACCTCACGGAGCACGGCGAGGTGCGCACGGCCTTTGAGTATCTCGACGACATCGTCCCCGAGAACTACTCTCACGAGGGTGCCCAGGCGGGCGGGAAGTCCCGAGGCTCTGCCGCAACAGCCAGGAGGGCCCCCGGGGGGGCCGGGCCGGGTCAGAAGAAGCCGAGCGGGGCACCCTTGGTCTCCTCCGAGCCGCAGCCTCAGCCCAGCCTCGCTGGAGGTGGCAGCCGGGAGGGCGCCAGGAGCAGAGATGATGCAGACGGCTTCAGGGCCACGATTGCGGAGTTCGTGGCGAGTGAGAAGACGCAGATGGAGTTCCCTGCCTCCCTGAACGCACACGACAGGCTGCGGGTCCACCAGATCGCTGAGGAGTTTGGGCTGAGGCACGACAGCACCGGGAAGGGGAGGGAACGTTTCATCACGGTGAGCAAGAGGGCCCCGCCCACCCTCGCAGCCCTGGGCAGCAGAGCCCCTCTGTGTCCCGAGACCCCCAGCTCCGAGCAGCTGGAGCCCCCCAAGCAGCCGGAGCCCCCCGTCAGGGAGCCGAGAGGCCGGGACCAGCTGGACCTGAAGGCGCTGCACCTGGAGAGACTGCAGAGGGCGGGGGCTCAGCAGGAGCAGGGGGCCAAGGAGGGGCCCTGCACCCCGTGCCCCGCGCCCCGGAAGTTACCAGAAAAGAAGAAGAAGAAAGATGCGAGAGGTAAGTTGGTTGGCTCGTGGGAGCACAGGCGTGGTGTCCCCTCCCCTGGGAGTGTGGGGCCCGCCTGCCACCGTGAAGAAGCAGGGCGCCTACCGCGGGCCCCCTGCCTGGGCCCTCCACCTTGAACCCCAAGCCCCCGCAGACCACGCCTGCCTCTGGCCTCTGTTCCCGGGGCCCCGTGTGGGGTCCGGCCGGGCCACCAGACTTCCTCCTGCAGGGAGGGCCGGAGGAGCAGCCACGGTGGGCAGGGCCCAGGGGTGCAGAGGGTCACGGCGGCCTGCACGGCCGCAGCTCCTTCCACGGGCTCGGGGTCCCGGGCAGGGCCGTGTGTGCTGCCGTCACCCCTGTGCCACCTCGTGCTGGGCACCCGGGGGCTGCTCGCTCCACCCGCCACCTGCCCCCACGTGGTGTCAGGCTGAGCCGAGTCCAGGGCACGGCCTGGCTCTTCTGGGTGACCCTTGTCACAGCCGTGTCCCTCCAGGCAAGGCCATGGGGTTGGTCCTCTTCCCCGGGCCCCCGAGCCCTGGGGAGCACAGCCCAGAGCTGTCTCCCAGCCTCGGGCCTGTCTGCGCTCGCTCCCTGTCGTGAGCGGCCCTCTGTGCGGTCTCTGCGCTGGGGCACAGGAGACACTGTCACCCTCCACAGGAGCGGACACCCCACTCCTGCCTCCACCAGGCTCAGAACACGTGACTGCATGGGCGTGGCCGGAGGATGGTCCTCCTTTGGGGGGGGGGTGTGGGTGGCGGCCACATGAGAACGGTTCCCCGGGGAGATGGTGCCCACGCCAGGGGAGCTGACGCGCCGGAATTAAAGACGCCACTTAGGGATTATAGTCGTGTCTCCTTCCCCCTCCTGAGTATTTCCGTACAACTTTAAAGGATTTCCACACAATTGTCTAGTTACAGATGTTACGTTTCCTTCACTGGGCCGTGAAGGAATACGCTGTGTTTCCCTGGATGGCAGGGTTAGTTTGGGGATTTGAGTTTACAGTCAGCAACGTAAAGGACATGCTCATATTCAAATGCTCTTCTGGATTTGTGCGGGTGAGCTTTGAGGAGCGCACGCCCTGCCTGCTGGCCCCCTCGGGACGCTTCTGGCTGACGATGAGGGTCATTGGGCTTGTGAGGGACCCGCTCCATCAGCGTCTGCTCATGCACGGTGGTCCTGAGGGCAGGGGTCAGGCCGGCTGCACGACGGGCGGATGTGGGCCCTGTGGGGAGTTGGCATCTGACTTCCTTGTCCTCGCCTACTGGAGTGACTGATGCCTGTCTCCCCCCCAGGACCCGCGGCCATAGAGCTGCCTGCTGAGGAGGACTTTGATGCCCTGGTCTCGGCTGCTATCAAGGCGGACAACACCTGTGGCTTCGCCAAGTGTGCAGCCAGCGTCGTGACCCTGGGCCAGCTCTGCCTGCACTGCGGCCGCCGCTACTGCCTTGGCCACCACCTGCCCGAGGTCTGCGGCCCTGGGGGAGAGCGGCGGGCTTCGTCTCCAGATCCTGGGCTGGTGGGGTCCGGGCAAACCACGGGCCTGTGTGTGTGTGAGAGAGAGAGACGCGCATAACGGCTCTGGGCTTGTGTGCGCACCCCCACACACCTGTGGGCCTGCGCACCTGTGTGTATCGTGCGTGTATAGACTGTGGGCCTGTGTGTGTGTGTGTCGTGCGTGTAGACTGTGGACCTGCGTGTGTGTGAGTGACCCCTAAGTGGATCCTGCGCTGCCGGGGAGGCACGGGACCCTGCCCCGCGCTGCCGTCTGCTTGGAGGAGGGTCTGCGCTGAGCCCAGGGCAGGGGAGCAGGAAGGGTTTGGGGCTCTTCACCAGCCCTGCAGGGCCTGGACCCTCCCTGGCCCCCCTGGCCCCGCACTGGGAGCCCATGGGTGAGAGTCCGCGTGTGGCCAGAGCAGGGAGCCCCTCTGAGGTCGATGCTAGGGCTCCGTGGTCCCCCAGCGTTACGTCGGCAGAGCCGGGCCTCGTCTGTCCCCACTCTCGGCCCAGCACTGCCTATTGTGACCCCCAGGTCCATGGTTGTGGGGAGAGGGCTCGCGCCCACGCTCGGCAGAGGATCAGCCGGGAAGGGGTCCTCTACCCCGGCAGTGGGACCAAGGACAGGGCCCTGGACCCCGCCAAGCGGGCCCAGCTGCAGAGGAGGCTGGACAAGAAGCTGGACGAGCTGACCGGCCAGAGGCGGAGCAAGAGGAAGGAGAAGGGCAAGTGAGGCGGGCGCCCTGCCATCCCCGCGGCCTCTGGGACCAGCAGGACCTGCAGTGGCTTTTCCTTCCTGGTGGCAGCCCCGTGCGGTTGCGTGGCAGCCAGACCCACATCGTCCCCCTGCCGCGGGGCGAGGTGCCTGCCAAGGACCCAGCGACGAGCTGCTCTGACGAGCCGGGACAAGGCGGAGAGTCTGGGGGACCCCAGCCCAGGCTGCTTCTCATGGCTGCCGTGGGGGGTGGGAGCCCTCGTGCGCACCCCGCCCCTGCCCCATCTCCTGCGAGCCTGCCATCCGGGGTGCGTCGTGGGCTGCCGCTGCCGGGTCATGCGCGTCTCTGGACTTTGGCCTGGGCCTGCGACCCTGTGAAGGTGACGCAGCCTCACAGCCCAGGGCGGCAGCTCCCGGCCCTTCAGGTCAGACAGGACAGAGGACGTCTTGGAGCCAGAGCTTCTCCCAGACGTCCCCACTTGCGGCTCGGCCCGCAGTGGGTCTGTGACCTCACCGGAGCTGGTTCCCGTCTCTTCCCCGGGGCTGCAGTGACTCCACTCTGACCCCAACCAGCGCGACTCTGGCCATTCTGGTGCCCTGTAGGTCTGAGGTCATGCCCGGGTGTGCTTTGGGAAGGCTCCCTGCCATGCCCACCAACCCGCGTCACTGTCCACAGTGGTGGTCTCAGGGAAGAGCCCCGGCCTAGCCGAGCCTGCAGACCCAAAGCCCCAGGAGGCTGCTTCAGGGACCCTTCTAGAAGAGAACCTCAGATGGATGTTTTGTTTTATGCTCAGAGCTTTGTTTCAAAGGAATATAAATTATTTAAAAATTAAATGAAAACATGCACACGGCCACAGTATTTTGGTTCGTGTCTCTGATGACGTTCTTCCGTTTTTTTCACTTTGGCCTGATTTAGTTGGGTTTATAGCCCCTTTCCCAAGGTGGCTGAGAGCCCGCTGAGTGTGCAGGGCCTCGGGAGGACGGGGCGGGG
>SJYF01000664.1:83301-94564 GCA_006410515.1 Procapra przewalskii | reverse complement strand
TGCACCCGGCCCCTCCCCCTTGTGTGAATGCCTTCCTTACTCGCTCTCCGCCCATGGCTTTAGGACTGAACTTTCCAGGAAGAGGAAGGAGTCTCCAGGGGCCACACGTAGTCTGAGGATGATCCAGGGCAGCAAGGAGAGTGCTGCTGAGTGCGGAGCCGCCGTTTCTGCTGCTCGAGCGCCCTGGCTGCCGGGAAACCTGGACAGGGTGACCCGGTCACGAGGCGTCTGTGTCAGAAGCATCCTTTTGTGGTTGCTGAGGGCCCCGTGGCAGCTCTCTCCCCACAAAGGGTGCTAATCCCTGCCTCTGTTAATAAGCCCTGATCCTCTTGCCACAGGGAGGCTCTGGGTCCTCGGCCGGATCAGAGAACACACGTGAACGGCCACTGCAGGGCCAGGTTTGGCGAAGGGTTAGAATTCAAGCAGGATCCGCCAGGATCTGCCCCCTGGGTCCACACACAGGCGCCAAAAGAAAGGTGAGGATGACCCGCAGCCACCCCTCCTGGCACCTCGAGAAAGCCCGTCTGCAGGAGAGAAGGAGGCTAACACAGAAGCAGAGTCAAACCTGGGTATGGGGGAGTAACCGGCTCATGATGTCTGAGCACCTGATCCCCAACCCATTCTTCTCAATGTCTCAGACTAATACATCCCCTTTTCTAGATGAGAAAATATGCCCTGGGTTTCCATTCCTTGCAGCTAAAAGGATCTGCGCTGATCCAATTGTGCCCATGACTGTGTATCTTACTGGGTCTGTCCAGTCTTGGCACAGAGGTGGTGCCAAGTCAGGGCCCCTCCCCTCATTCGGGAAAGGGCCGTCCCTGTATCTTCATCTGTGTGCTCCCCCAGTGGGCCAGCCCGCTAGGAAGAGCTCCAAGCAGGGGAGGAAGGCAGCCCTGTGGGGCGGGGGTGGCGGGAGCCCCGAGCTGCGAGCCCTGAGTGTGGCTCCAGCTCTGTTTGGCTTGGCTTCGGCATGTGGCTCCCCTTTGAGCCCAGCTGCTCCTCCATCACAGGGGCCGGGGAATGGGCCCCCTTGCCAGCTGTGCTGAGATGTCCACAGAGAGGCAGTGGGCAGTGTATCGGTGAGGTCTGGGCCACGCTACTGGGCTCTGTGGCAGGAACCCCCAGCCCCACGTGGGGTTCTCATTTCTGCCACTGCCCTCCACTCAAGCCGGGTATGATGCGTGGTTAAAATGTCGTGGGTTGAAACAGCACAGACGGTTTCCATTTCTCATCCCAGAGAGACTTTGTTCAGAAAGTATTTGTAGCTTAAAAAATGTTGTGGAGTTCCCTGGTGGCTCATACGGTAAAGAATCTGCCTGGAAAGCAGGGGACCTGGGTTTGATCCCTCGATCAGAATGACCCCCTGGAGAAGAAAATGGCAACCCACTCCAGTATTCTTGCCTGGAGTATCCCATGGACAGAGGAGCCTGGTGGGCTACAGTCCATGGGGTCTCGAGGAGTCAGACAAGACTGTGTGATTAACCCTCAACCTGGAAAGGGTAGCCCAGAAAAGGAGAGAACAGCCCAAACCAGAGGAGCGTGGTCTGCGGCTCCTGCAGATTCAGGTCTCCTGAAGGAACAGCTGGTGTGGAGTCCCTTCTGGGTGGTTGTGCGTCTTCTCCTCCGTGGGGGGCACCCATGTTGGGGCCCTGCTGTTTCCTTCATTTTGGTGTGGGGGTTATACAATACAGCCTGGAGCCCTGGCTTTGGAGCATGTCAGCCCTGGGGCACACGCTCAGATCTGCCTTGTACAGGCTGTGTGGCCGTGGGCCTTAGTTTCCTCATCTGTCAAATGGGGACATAACAGGACTCCTCACAGGGTTGCTGTGAAGCGGAAAGGCTTTAAACTCATGAGGCCCTTGACACGGTGCTTCCGTGCTCAGGAGTATCTGCTGTCCTTGACGTCTTGTTGCAGAGCTGAGATGGCACAGGTGGCTTCTCCTCCAGGTTCAGCAAGTGGTGTTTCCTGCGCTCAGCCAAGGCCAGGGCGCCTGGGGCCCCAGGAGCCGCCAGCCGACACTGCTGTATGTCGAGCCCCATGCCTGGGCTGGGGGGCATCTTGAGCTTCCTTCCACGCAACAGGGCGCACCCTCCTTCCCTGCTGGTGGGCTGTGGGCAGCAGTGGGCCCTGCCCTGCCCTGCCCCCTGTTTACCTGGGTTTGTTTGGAGCGTTACCAGGGATCAGAGAGGGTTGATGGGCATCTGGCTGATGTGGGGATGGTTTAGGGCTGACTTACAACCTGGCATTGAACAGGAACTGTGTTCCATGCCAGGAGCATTGCAAAAGCTGCAGCCTTATTTGGTCTGGAAACTTCTTTGCTCGGAGGAAAAGTGGAGCCAGGGAGCCGATCTGGACTCACCCTGGGCGGCCAGAGCCTTAGTGATGCCAGCTTGGGTTGTCCGGTTCGTGAATTCTTCTCATCTCTCACTTCTCTCTTTGTGGTGGGCTGCCTGCCCTTTTCAGCGACGGTTCCCCTCTTTTCCACCAGAACCACTGCTCAGCTCTCTCTTCCCTGCCCACAACTGCCGATGAGTTATTTTGCTGCCCAGCTTTAGTGAGGTGGGGTGATCGTACCATGAAATCCACCCATTGCCAGCGTACATGATGAGTTCTAGTAAACGCAGAGGACTGTGCCACCCTTCACCCCGCCTCCCCACTCACGGTCCCTAATGCAGTATTAGGACAGGAAGTTCCCTTCCATCCTTAATTTGCTGGGAATTTTTGTTGATTTTTTTATAAATTTTTATTAGTGGTTTTATTTTTAAATCACACATGGTTTTGGACTTTGTCATAGGTTTTCCATGCCCGTGGGGATGACCACGTGGGATTCATCCTTTATACATAGCTCTCTGGTGGCTGTTTGTCTTTCAGTTGCTAGGTCGTGTCTGACTCCTTGTGTCCCCATGGACTGCAGCACACCAGGCTTCCCTGTCCTTCACCATCTCCCGGAGTTAGCCCAAACTCATGTCCATTGAGTCGGTGATGCCATCCAGCCATCTCATATGGTGGATTGTGTGAACTGAATTTTGAATGTTAAACCGACCTTGAATTCCTAGGGTAAATCCCACTGGTCACAGCATACAGTTTTTGTATATGTTGTTGATGGTGGTATGTGATCAGAAACACTTGGAAATCACTGTTGCAGCGTCTTGCAAATCAGAACCGAGTCTCTTTAGGGCAGTGTCCCCAGTCTTTTTGGCACCAAGGATTGGTTTCATGGAAGGCGGTGTTTCCGCGTGTGGGGGTGGGGGATGGGGTCAGGACGATTCAAGTGCATTACATTTTCGGGCATTTTAATCTAATGGTGCCGCTGATCTGACCGGGAGGACCGGTTGGTCTGTGGTCCAGAGGCTGGGGCTCCCTACCTCAGGGAGAAGCCGTACTTGGATTCTTTTCATGAACTCAGAGATTCCAGGACACAGAGAGAGAGAAATCCAGCAGAGGGCTGCTCACGCCCGTCTTTCCCTCTCAAACATGTTTTGAGGTTGCCACGTCGCTCGCTTTAGCCTTCAACCCCACAGATTCAGCAGTCAGAGGGGCCTGCCCCCGGGGCTGGCCTGCTCACCTTTCTCAGGGGTGGATGGAACTGGCCTTTGGGGTGAGTTAGGGTTGAAACCCACCTGCGCCCAGCCGAACAAGTCTGGTGAAACCACCCGTGGTCACTCAGAGGAAGGGCTTTCCATTACTCTTTTTTGGCCGTGCTGTACAACATGTGGGATCTTAGTTTCCCAACCAGGAATTGAACCCAGGCTCTGGGCAGTGAAAGCACAGAGTCCTAATCACTGGATCGTCGGGGAATTCCCTTTTTTGAAATTCATCCAGAGATGCTGCGGAGGCTGCTGGTGCACCTGGACAGACAGAGGCTCTGAGTGGCCGTGCGGGGCTGCCCAGGGCTGGCTCTCACAGCCAAACCAGGGCAGGGGACTTCTGGTTGATCCTCTCCAGTGAAGGGAGCGTCCTGGTGTCTTTTACACCCTTTCCTGGAGCGAGAGGACAGAGGTTATGGCTTGCTGGTGAGCCTCCTCCCTGGGTTCAGCACGTGGGGCCCCAGTAAGCCCCAGAGGGACTGCTGCCCCACCCCGAATGTCCGGGAACACCCCTCCCTGTGGGAGCCGTCAGGTCCCCCATCATCAGGGAATGAACTTGTCTCTTGCTCCCCCAGCACAGAGCCAGCCCTCTTCCGGTCCTCGGCAAGCCCGGGGACAGTGGTCCTTCCTCTCTGTTCTTTATTCCCCCGGTGAGGCACCACCGGGTCCCCCGGCACCCATCACGAAGGGTGGGGGGTACAGAGCTCAGGCTTCTGGTCAGGAGGGCGTCACGAGTTGGGTCTCGAGTTGGGGCAGGATCCTCACCCCTGATCCCTGACCCGACACTCAGCAGTCCTAATAAAATGGAAAAAGGAATTCTAAACACATGGAGCCACACACCCCCCAAAGATAAACATCCCCGTGTTCCAGAAAACAGACAGAAAGTGGGCAGTCAGAGGCAGGAAGCCGCGGGCCTGCTGGGCTCCTGGTCTGGTTGGGGCTTTCCTGTTCGTCAGAGGCAGAAAGCCTGCTCCCGTTGCTAAGGCCACATAACAAATTTACCCAAAACT
Source organism: Procapra przewalskii (assembly GCA_006410515.1). Classification (NCBI taxonomy): domain Eukaryota; kingdom Metazoa; phylum Chordata; class Mammalia; order Artiodactyla; family Bovidae; genus Procapra; species Procapra przewalskii. Next base: position 89,966 of record SJYF01000664.1, on the reverse strand, counting down.
CTGTGGTATAAAACCACCGTTTATCCTGCTCCCTGTTCTGGGCTCAGGAATTTGGACAGAACTCAGCAGGACCCAGCGATTCAAGATGCTGGCCCGTGGCTCAAAGCGGGAGGACTCCGGTGAAACCAGCCCCTGGCACGTCGAGATCAGGCCTATGCCCATCTCCAGCCAAGACCTTTTTGCTCGGCTTCCCCTGAGCCCACCCTGTGTCCTCACTCTCTTGCCCTGAGCGGCTGTTCCCCATAAGCCAGACTCCTGAGTCCTGAATCCTCCTGTGCTTCTGGGGGAAGGGGCCTGAGCCTTAATGCCAATTACATGCCAGTTTCATGCTGATGGCTCCCCAAGGATTATCTTCTCTGTGGTCTTCCCTAGCTCCAAATAGAAGTCTGCTCGCATCTGCCCTTGGGTATTTAGAGGCATCCCGAACTCAACGCATCCCTATCATCTGAGGGCCTGATCAGCCCCTGGGCGGTGGGCTGGATGGTGGCCCCCAAAAGCTTTGCCCACATCCTGATACTCGGAACCTACAAACGAGATCTTTTTGGATAAATGGTATTTGTAGTTGCAATTAAGGATCTCAAGGTGGGATCATCCTGCTGGCCCTCAAGCCAACGACAGGGGCCCCACAAGAAACACAAGTGGACAGGCGGGACGGGGGAGGGGGAGGCCGCCTGGAGGAGGAAGCAGCGGCTGGAGGGATGTGGCCCGAATCCAGGAGCACCTGGGGCCCCGGAAGCTGGGACACGCAGGAAGGCTTCTTCCTCCCCTAGGGCTCTGGGAATGAGCGCAGCCCTGCTGACCCCTTGATGTTGGACTTGCGGCCTCCTGAGCCAGGGGCAAACAAGTTTCTGTGGTTTCAAGCCGCCCCAGGACACTGACACGCCTTCTAAACCTGCAGCTCTGTCTTTCAAGTCGCCCGCCGGGCACCCTCACAGCCATCCTGTTCACCTCTTTCTTACCCCCGCCCAGACCTGCCAGCAAGTCCACTGTGCCCTGCCTTCAGACCACGCTGGAATCTGCCCGCATCTCCCCCTCCTCCGTGGCTGCCCTGGCCCCCACGCAGCCTGTCTGCCCTGGATCCCAGCCCAGACTCCGCCCCGTCCGCCCCATCCGCCCTGCACTCTGCCTCAGGGTCCTCACCTGTTTCACGACATCTTTCTCCCCCACGTCCTCTTTTCTCTACTTCGTTCTGTGATACCAGGCTGATGCTCCACGAACCACATCCTTATCCTCCTGTCCTCCCAGTGCTGGGGGTGACGGCTAGCTGCTCATTTTCTCTGCACAGCTGGAGTCCTGTGATGCGATCCTGGGTCTCAAGTGCCCACAGTGACTCCCCTTTTTCCTGACCGGAATCCACTGGCACACTGGTCTCCCAGCTTCCAGCCTTGCACCCATGAGCTGGTCTCAACAAAGCAGTCGGAGGGTGGGGGTGAGGGAGTGCTCCTGACACAGACAAGGGGGCCAGAGTTTGCTGGAAGGGAGAGGGCTCTGCGGTTCCGGCTGAAGTTTCAGAGCTTAGCAAAGTGGAACACAGGAGGACTTCCCCGGTGGTGCAGTGGATAAGAATCTGCCGGCCATTGCAGGGGACACAGGTTCCATCCCCGGTCTGGGAGGATCCCACATGCCGAGGAGCGGCTGAGCCACAGTTACTGAGCCCGAGCCCTAGAGCCTGCGAGCAGCAGCTGCTGAAGCCTGAGTGCCCTGGAGCCTGTGCTCCGCGAACGGAGAGGCCACCGCGTCGAGAAGCCCACACGCCGCAACGGAGAGGAGCCTGCAAAGCTACCGCACAAAGCGGAGACCCAGCACAGCCGAAAAAAGAAAGAGCGGAACACACAGGACTTTATTATTAACACGACACTGTTCCAGCATCCGCCTCCCTCCCCCAGCTAGACTGCTGTTGGTTTTTTCAATTTATTACTATTATTTTTTACAGTAGGTTCTGGATGGTTATCTATTTTAAATACAGCAGTGTGTACGTGCCAACCCCAAATTCCCAATCTGTCCCTTAACCCCGTACCGTCCCCTGCTGGTAGCCATAGATTCTTCCTCTCTGTCTCTGAGTCTGTTTCTGTTTCGTAAGTACGTTCATTTCTATCATTTTCTTTTTTAAAGGTTCTGCTTGTAAGGGGTATCACACATTTATCTTTCTCTGACTTACTTCACGTGGCACGATGGTCTCGAGGTTCATCCATGCGGTTGCAAATGGCGTTATTTCACTCTTTCCAATGGCTAATATTCCATGGTTTATACAGTAAGTTCCCTACAAACAAACGTGTTTGGTTCCAAGAACAAGTTCCTAAGTCCAATTTATTCACGAGTCCAACGAAGTTAGCCTCGGCGCCAACTAACACAGCCGGCCACATAGCACTGCACTGCGATAGGGTCATGATGCGGGCCGTTCTCTCAAGTCTCTCGAACTCGTTACAGCTTGGTTTCTGTCTTAGGTTTTGCTCTGTCGGCCTCCAGGCCTGTGGGATGGATCTTAGCTTCCTGACCAGGGACTGACCCCGCACCCACCCCCGGACCACCGGGCCACTAGGGAAGCCCTGTACGGAATAGGTTTCTAATACTTTTCACGCAAATAACACATAGAATACAAACACAAAAGAGAAAGGAAACAATTTTGGTCTAACAGTCCAGTATTTGGAAAAGTACGGCGCTGCCAGCTCCATCACTGCTGTTTTCACGCTTGATTCCAGACCCCCTGGGCTTGGAATAGAGACGCGCTCTACGCAGTAGTGTGCAGTGCACAAAAGCACAGCCACTTGTAGGGGTGCACGCGCGAGAGTGTACACCAGACCCGTGATGGGACGTGCAGACACACACTAGCATCTTTGAAAGTTCGCAACTTGAAGATTCACATGTAGGGAACTTACTGTATCTACCAAGCATTTAGCTTCTTTTTATTATTAACTGTGGGTTAGCCTGGTAGCTCAGTTCAGTTCAGGCTCTCAGTCGTGTCTCTTTGTGACCCCATGGATTGCAGGACGCCAGGCTTCCCTGTCCATCACCAACTCCCTGAGCTTACTCAAACTCATGTCCATTGAGTCGATGATGCCATCCAACCATCTCATCCTCTGTTGACCCCTTCTCGTCCCACCTTCAGTCTTTCCCAGCGTCAAGTTCTTTTCTAGTGAGTCAGTTCTTCACATCATAGCACAACCTGGTTAAAAAAAAAAAAATCCACCTGCAATGTAGGAGACACAGGTTTGACTCCTGGGTCAGGAAGATCCCCTGGAGAAGGGATAGGTTACCCACTCAAGTATTCTTGGGCTTCCCTGGTGGCTCAGATGCTAAAGAATCTGCCTGCAATGTGGGAGACCTGGGTTTGATCCCTGGATTGGAAAAAATCCTCTGGAGGAGAGCAAGGCAATCCACTCCACTATTCTTGCGTGGAGAATCCCCATGAACAGGAGCCGGGCAGGCTACAGTCCATGGGGGTCGCAAAGAGCTGGACACAACGGAGCAACTAAGCGCGCACAGCATTAACTGTAGGCCGTACCCGAGTGGCGGACTGTGAAATCAATACGGTGAGCGGTGACCAGCGATTTTAACAAACAGTGACACCAAACAGAAGGGTCAGGATGGAGTATCAGACGTGACACGCGCGGTCGGAGGAGGCACTGTCTGATGAAACTCGGCTCAGGGCTTTGTGTGTGCACGACTGTGATGTGAATGCATTTCTTTCAGTGAGTCTTGGTTCACGGTGTTTATAAGCTTCACGGGGGTGGGTCTGCACCCGTCTCGCCCCCGGATCCACCTCCCGGGGCTTCTGATCGTCTGCATGACTGGGGCTTGTCCCTGTGCAGCTGGGCCGAGCTCTCTGGCGGTTCTGTGCTGGGAGGTTTTCTGAGGTCGTCTTGCTGTGGATTTTCTTCTCTGTGACATCTCTCTGCCCTTTCTCTGGATTTCCTCTCGTGCATAGGGCAAATCTGGACACATTTTCTTTTTACATTTTCCGTTTTGGTCTTTTGAGCTGTTCCTCAGCCTTACTTGCCCAACCCTCATATTGATATTCAGGTTTTAAAAATTCACATTTTGTCACGATTTAAGAACTCCTTCTTTCCCCCGTCTCTCTCCTTCCGCGCTCGGGGTGCACGGCCCTGCTGCCTGCGCCCCTCTTCCCGCAGTGGTTTTATCCCATATTTCCATCATCTGCCTTTGCTGGAGGGCTCTCCTCAGACACCTGGTCTTTGTCCACTTGGATCCGGTGAGGCCTGGATGCTCAGACGCCCACAGGCTCCTTGACATAGGGCTCCGCCGGGGAGCCAGCTGCCGGGCCCGGGAGCCGGGGGTCGGATGTCAGTGTCTGTCTCTCCCCTTGGACTTGTCGGATCCCCGGCAGCGCCGGGGCGGGTGGGCTCATGGAATCTGCTGCTCGTCTCTGCTCCTCACACCCTTTCCTCTGCGTGCGATCCCTGCCCTGACTGTGCCCCGGAGCAGAGGAGCCCGTCTTACTCACCGCAGAGACGAGACCTGAGCCGACTCTTCCCCTGGGTCGGGGGAGGGGGCTTCGCTGAGTAGCGCGTCGGACCTGATAATCACTCACACCAGCACAGTCCGATTGACTTGTTTCTTTGGCTGAGCTGGATCTCGCCGCCTGGATGGGCCTCCTCTGGTTGAGGAGAGCGGGGCTGCTCTCTGTCGCCGTCGGGAGCGTCTCACTGCTGTGGCTGCTCTTGTCGCCGGGCACTGGCTCTAGGCACGCAGGCTGGGTAGTTGTGGTCCACGGGCTTCGTTGTGGGATCATCCAGGACCAGGGATTAAACCTGCGTCTCCTGCACTGGCAGGCGGATTCTTATCCACTGCACCCCAAGGAAGTCCCAGGTCCCTTTTCTTAAAAAAAAAAAAATTGTGGTAAAATATACATAGCATAGAATGTACCATCTTAACCATTTGGAAGGGTATAGCTCAGTGGCATTGAGTAATTTCACAATATTGACAGCCCTCACCGCCGTCTACTTTCAGAGCTGTCTCATCTCCCTAAAAGTAAATCAGGCCCCCTAAACTGTATTCCCTACCCCAGCCCCTGGTCACCTCTACTTTCTTTTTTAAAATTATTTTTTAAATTTTATTCTTAAATTAAAAAAAATTTTTGTTCACATTCCACGGCATGCAGGACCTCTGTTCCTTGGCCCGGGTTCCGTGGATTAAAGCCACACCCCTGCACTGGGAGGCAGAGTCCTAACCCCTGGACCAGCGGGGATTCCTGCCTCTGCTCTTCCTCTGTCTCTAAAGCGACTGCTTCTCTGAAAGGCTTTCCTACGTCCTTGTTTACTGCCTACGCACCCCACTTCCTCCGCACCCGAGGACCCCCACTTCCTGAGCTTCTGGTGATTCTATGGAGTCAGTCGATTTGACTCAGGAGTGGCCTTCGGTTGATGTCTGCGTGTAATCTGCCATCTGATCTCTGGGTTGGGAAGATCCCCTGGAGGAAGGCACGGCAACCCACTCCAGCATTCTCGCCTGGAGAACTCCACGGACAGAGGACCCTGGTGGTCTATAGTCCGCGGGGTCACAAAGAGTCAGACACAACTGAGTGACTAACTTTCACTTGCCATCTTTACCCCAAAGTTCCTCTATAATATTTAGAAATTCATCTTTTTTGCAGATACTTTGTAAAAATCAAATGGTAGAATCATCTGATAATCACATTGTGTAATCATTTAATGTTAATGTTTAAGGATAAAAATGGGATGCAGAACTAGCTATTCAGTAGGCTCCGATTTATGTGAGAGCTTCCCACGTGGCACAGTAGTAAAGAATCTATCCGCCTGCCAATGAAGGAGACATGAGTTCGATCCCTGGGTTGAGAAGATCCCCTGGAGGAGGAAATGGCAACCCACTCCAGTATTCTGGCCTGGAGAACTCCATGGGTGGAAGACCCTGGCCAGCCACACAGTCCATGAGGTCACAAAGAGCCGGACACAGCTGAGCGGCGGAGCACACGCAGTTTATGTAAAAGACACCCACGTGCATCGAGAAGAAAGAAAGTGGTAAGGCCAAATTGCAAACATCTCTGACCTTTGGGATTTGGTCCTAGTGCTTGTCATTTTATTCAGTTCTTGCACTTTTTAAAAGTTTTCCACAGCGCTGAGTGTGCTCCTGTAATCAGCATGGAACAGATCCCTGCTGGGTGCTTCTCCATCTTGGGCATCCTGTGGTCCTGGTTGGCTGGGGGTGGGCCTGGGTCTCATACAGGTGGGAGGAGGGGGAGATCCGCCCGATTTGTATTCTAGAAAAGTCCTTCTGGGGATGACCAAGAGGAAGAGGTGTCTTAAATGAACCAGAATCGTGCTAGGTAGCCCGAGTCTGGAGGCGTGGCCAGACAGAGAAGGCTGAGGGGGCATAGCTGCTGAATAGCCACGGGTTGAATCATCAGAATTCGTCGCCTGATTCCTGTGGGGTAAGGGGCTGGGAAGACGTCCATATTTCTGGCTTGGGTGACGGGTGACTTAATGGTTCAGGAAGTCCCGCCCAAATGTTCTTAATAATAATCGTATTCATCTCATTTCTAATTCACACATGCAGCCCAGAAGGTCTGCATGCCTGGCAGGGTGAGAGGGTGAGGCATTCTGGATTTTCCAGGCCTGTCAGTCAGGGCAATTGGCAGCTGCCAGCAGGATGTTCCCCTGGACTGCTGGGCCCTTGCAGGGCATGGTGGG
>SJYF01000664.1:57042-67440 GCA_006410515.1 Procapra przewalskii | reverse complement strand
AGCCTCTGAGCATCCTGAATCCATTATTCCATTAGGAGCTGCAAATGGATGGTGTCTTAATCTGGCCATTCTGCAGCTCTGCTTCCCAGTAAACAAGAACCCCCTGCATCGCCTAAAATGTGGTCCTTACACTGTTGGCAGAAAGTGAAGAGGAACTAAAAAGCCTCTTGATGAGGGTGAAAGAGGAGAGTGAAAAAGCTGGTTTGAAACTCACCATTCAAAACACTAAGATCATGGCATCCAGTCCCATCACTTTCTGACAAATAGATGGGGGAAAGTGGAAACAGTGACAGATTTTCTTAGAAATGCAATCACTGCAGACAGTGACTGCAGCCATGAAACTTAAAAGATGCTTCCTCCTTGGAAGGAAAGCTATGGCAAACCTAGACAGTGTATTAAAAAGCAGAGACGTTGCTTTGATCACACCAGTTAATCCTAAAAGAAATCAGCCCTGAATACTCACTGCAAGAACTGAAGCTGAAGCTGAAGCTGAGGCTCCAATCCTTTGGCCACCTGAGGGGAAGAGCTGACTCATTGGAAATGACCCTGATGCTGGGAAAGATTGAGGGCAGGAGGAGAAGGGGCCGACAAGATGAGATGGTTGGATGGCATCACTGACTCAACAGACAGGGATCTGAGCAAACTCTGGGGGATAGTGGAGGACAGAGGAACCTGGTATGTTGCAGTCCATGGGGTCACACGCAAGAAGTTGGACATGACTTAGCAACTGAATAACAAGAACTACAGAAAAGCTGGTTTAAATGCTCATTCTTTCCATTCCCTCATGAGTTTTCAGATACACGAGTCGTCATACCAACCTCCAGATGTGACGAGGGGAGCATATGGCTGGGTTTTCATAAGAGACTCAGGAGTTCACCCATTTCTGATGTGCTTCATCTGATTCTTGGACTGCCCAGTGGGAACCTCCCCAGATATTCCTAACATCTCATGTATGGCATAAACTTTTAGGGTTGAATTTTGGGGACTTGCATTTTTTTTAATCCAAAAGATCCCTACCTTGCGAATTAAAAGTTTGGGTAACAGCTTTGCTACAAGAGCTGACTTCAGAACGGAATTGCTGTCCTTGCTTTGGACAGAGCTCCAGGGTGGGGCCCCCAGGGGGACTGAGATGAGCAGGGAGACATTTCAAACCATCAGGTGTCACGCGGCCTGTCATCTTCTTGGGCCTCACGGTGACAGGTGATGATGCCTCTGTGGGCCGGGGTGTTGGACCCTCCTGGAGCTGAAGTCCTGAGGCTGATCCTGATGTTGGTCCTCACAGGTGAGGGAGGGCCTGCAGGGGGCTGCAGAAGGACAGGATGGGCCAGCAAGCCTGGAGGGCGGGAGGAGCCCTGCTGGGGGGGTGCCTGGAGCTCCCACAGACTGCCGTGCCACCTGGCCCTGAACTGAAAGAGGGCAGAGAATGATGGGGACATGGGGACGTGGGCGCCCAGCCTTGTTTCTTACCCCCCTGGGAAGCCCGGGAAGCCCCTCCCACCTCAGTTTCCTCATCTGTAACACCAGCAATACAACTTCCTTCTCTGGGGGCCGAGGATTCTGCCGCTAAGCAAGCTTGAGGTCGAAGCCCAGCCGTGGCCCACGCAGCCTTGGCCATCAGGGACAATGAGCACCTGTTGGTGATCCAGAAGTTGTTAACTAGAGTCTTTGCAGATGTAGCCAAATGAAGATGAGATCATTGGGGGTGGGGGGCCCTAATCCAACACACATGGCGTCTCTGTCACTCATGCCGGGGGCCCAGAGTGACGGGGGCCTGGGTGTGACTCATGCTGGGGAACTTCGAGTGCCAGGAGAAGGCTCTGGCCATCATCCTTGGGAGGCTCCTGCATTGGGGCAAGTGTTTCCTGTGCCCAGGTGTGGCTGTGGGAGGGGAGGCGGCCAGCGTGGGGTCACCTTGGCTCCATCCAGCCGGGCTGCTCGGCAGAGGGAGGCTGGAGGCGAGGGAGGGGTCTCGGACACAGCGTCGTCCACTCAGGAAGGTCTTGGGGACACAGAGTCTGTGTTCATTGTCCCCAGGCCTGTTGGGCAGGGAGAAGGGCCAGCCTTGGAGTTCAAAGCCCGAGTCTGGGCCGAGCCAGCCACGACGGGCTGCTGCGATAAGCATTGCGAGGCCCAGGCAGCTTCAGGCTCCCCCGGGGTCCTGCTCGGTGTCACAGCAGCCTCAGGGAAGCCCACCGGGTGGGAGGGATTCTATGTCCCTCATTTGTCCTAGTGAATCTCTGCGTGTGCTCCGTCAGCTCCCTGCCATCCAAGGGACTGGAGCCCGCCAAGCACCTCTGTCCATGGGATTCTCCAGGCAAGAATCCTGGGGGTCTTCCAGACCCAGGGATTGAGCCCATGCCTCTTATGTCTCCTGCCCTGGTGGGTGGGTTCTTTACCACTGGTGCCACCTGGGAAAAGTGTCAGTTGCTCAGTTGTGTCTGGCTCTTTTCGACTCCACGGACTGTAGTCTGTTAGGCTCCCCTGTCCACGGGATTCTCCAGGCAAGAATACTGGAGCGGCCTGCCATTTCTTCCTCCAAGGAATCTTCCCGACCCAGGAATTGAAACCATGACTCCTGCGGCTCCTACATTGCTGCTGACCTACCATAGCAAGGTCTGAAAGGAGAACAAACATTGCCCCAAATCAGCTTTTATTTTCATTTTACACAAATCAGGCTCTTTTTTTTTTCCATTAAAGTGGATGAAGGAAAAATATACTTTTTCTACTTTGCATTTTTCCCTTTGAATAGAAGTTTACTGTGTCCGCAGGATGGATGTGAACAGGTGGGGGAGGGATTCAGGCTGGCACGTCCCACACTTGGGCACCCTGGATGGGACAGCTGGTCCTCAGGGATGTGGTGAGTGGCTGGCTGTCCCCATGGACAGAAGAGATGCTGACAGGAGCGGGCTGGGGTCACCTGGGGGAATGTGGCTGGTCCAGCCTTGGACTTGGGACTGTGGCTCCCCCTGCGAGTCCTCTTGCCTGCTGCCGGGTGCAGCATCCTGTCCTTTGGGGGAGGGGGCCCAGCTCATGCATGAGCTAGAACCTGGGGCCCCAGCTGCTGCCCTTGGCCTGGGACCCCCGGGCAGGGCCAGCTTTGGGGGGCAGTCTCCTGATGCTCCTGGAAGTCCTATCACTAGGATCAGAATCCGTGTCCTCCGAGAGGGAGGAAGACGACCTCAAAGGTCCAATGTGCGGAGCTGAGAGGCAGAGGGAGGCGGGATGTCCTGGGCCACAGCCTCACCAGCTGCTGTCCAGGGGAGGGTGGGATTTACAAGCTGGGGTCCCTGTGTCCAGGACAGCTGAGCACCAAGCCCTCAAGAACATCACAAGCTGAAGCCTGAGGTGTGTGGCTGGGCTGGCAGAGGCCGAGGGCTTCTGATTGTGGATATTTCCAGTTCTCGAAATCCCTTCTAAGCCGGGTCCTGAGTGCAGAGAGCAGAACCTGGAGTTGGAGCCCTGTAACCCTGCACCAGTTCTGCCTGGGGTAACCTTGGTTGGCGACATTTCCTCATCTTCCCCTGGGTCTGACCATCACTCCCTTGGTTCCATCACCTCCCACGAGAATCAGCATTTGAGGTTGTACTGTGAAGGGCACTGGGAGGTGAGACAGCGTCTGCTCAAGGTGCCGGGTGCTTCTCCTGCCTTAAATGCTGACCAGTCCTTGGGGGTGGAGCTGGAGGAGGCAGATTCATGGCCCCAAAGAGGTCCACGTCTGTTTCGGAATGAACTGTGTCCTCCCAAAGAAGGCCTGATGGAGTCCTAACCCCAGGAACTCAGACTGTGACCTTATTTGGACTAGAGTCTTTGCAGATGCTACCCAGTGAAGATGAGATCATCAGGGTGGGCCCTAATCCAACACGCCTGGGTCTCTATAAGAAGGCGAAGCTTGGACACACGCACACGGGAGGAAGACAATGTAGGGGCAGAGGGTCCACGTAACACCACAGAATACCGAGTCCGCAGGCACCGCTGCAGGCCGAGAGGACACTGTCCCGGCACCTGCAGAGCGAGCACGGCCTTGCCAACGCCTGATCTCGGACTTCTGGCCTCGAGAGCTGTGAGATGGTCATGCCTCCTGTTTCTAAGCACCCGTTTGCGGTGCTTTGTTATGGCAGCCCAAGGAAATGAATACCGAGTCCTGATTCCTAGACCCGGGGGTGTTACCTTACGTGGCGAAAGGGACTCCACAGGGGCTGTGGAGTCCTGTCCCCAGGCCACAGGTGCGAGGCCTGACACCAAGACCACAAAAGCGGAGCCTAGAGCAAGGTCACCTTCGAAGCCAGCCGAGCCCCTTTGTAACCGTTGCCAAAAGCCCTCTACCCCGATCACCACTGGCAGCCACCCTGACCCCAAGTTAGGCAAAAGTGCCCACTCCAGTAGTCATCTCACAGCGTCCTAGAAAGTGAACGTTGGGAGTGTTGGTCACTCCGTCATGTCCAACTTTTTTGTGATCCCATGGAGTGTAGCCCACCAGGCTCCTCTATCCATGGGATTTCCCAGGTAAGAATGGTGGAGTTGGCTGCCATTTCCTTCTCCAGGGGATCCTCCTGACTCAGTGATCAAACCTGGGTCTGCTTCATTACAGGCAGATTCTTTACTATCTAAGCCACCTCCCTGATCCTTATAACACCCTAACCAATCATTTAATGCCAACCTTTCAGCAGGAATTTTCTTTCTCTTGAGGCTATAAAACTTGGCTACTAACCCACGAAAATTGTTGACTCTCCCCGGTCTGTCGGGAGGTCAGCGGGTCGCATTCGAAGCTGCCTCATTACCTCCGCTCCCTGCTCTTGGTAAACGTACTCCCTTCTGAAATATTCAGTGTCTAGGAATTACTTTCCAACCCACGCTCTGTCACAACAGGTGTGATTAAATTAAGGGTTGTGAGGGACTTCCTTAGTGGTCCAGTGGCTAAGACCCTGAGTTCCCAATGCAGGGGCCCAGGTTCAATTCCTGGCCGGGGAACTAGATCCAGCTTGCTGCAACTTGAGATCTTGCATGTTGAGACTAAGACCCGGAGCAATCAAATAAATAAATATTGAAAAAAAAAAGCGTCATGAGATGGAGGTATCAGGATGGGCCTCAAATGTAGCCAGGGCTTCCCTGGTGGCTCAGGTGGTAAAGAATCTGCCTGCAGTGCAATCAGATTGGGGAAACGGCTGTCACAGCCCAAAGGAGCTCACCGATTCACAAATGCAGGATTGGTGCGTCTGGTTATTCAGCAACTGCCACTTCACCCAGAGAGCGGGGAGGTGGCCCCGTGGCGTGGATTTCCAGCTCCGTGTTCCCGGGGCGAACGCTCCAGCTGCTGTGTCGTCTGACGTGAGTGGACAGACGTTCTTGTGTCTAAGTTGCAGAGAACTTACAGGCTGGCCCCGATTTTCCTGACCCTTTCTCCGTCCCTCCTGCAGTTGCCTGGGCAGCACGTCCATGGCGGTTTGGACGGTTTATCGCATTCCTCGGCGTTTATCGCATTGCCTGGGCGGCTGTAACAATAGGAAATTTTTGTCTCCCAGTCTTGGAGACCGGAAGCCCGAGATCAGGGTGCCAGTGGGGCTGGATCCCTCCTGAGGCCCCTCCCGGGCGTGCAGACGGCCGTCTCCTCCCCGCGTCTTCACAGGGTCGGCCCCGTGTGTGTCTGTGTCCTGACCTCCTTTTCTTATCAGGACACCGATCCTGCGGAGTTAGAGCCCCACCCACAATGACCTCACTTCACCTTAATTTCCTCTTAGGAGACCCTAACCCCAAATACAGTTTCATCCCGAACTGTTCGGGGTCGGGAGTTTGACACACGGATTGTGCGGGGCACACAGTTCAGCTCATCACAGAGCCTTGGAAGAATAGGTAGAAAAGGTCTGGATTTCAGAGGCTTCTGGGGCTCTGGAGTAAAGTGTCAGACGAGTAAAACCAGGATCCTGGGAGCTGAATTATCTGAAAACAAGACTCACAGCTGTGCAGAGAGAGGGCCTTTCTGCCAGAGGTTAGCATCAGGGCACCCGAGAGTCACGTGAGCAGAGCCCGTAGGGAGCACTGAGTCCCGTTCCAGGTGTGTGTGTGTGTGTGTGTGTGTGCGTGTGCGTGTGCACACTTAGTCTCTCAGTCGTGTCCAGCTCTGCAACCCCATGGACAATAGCCCCCAGGCTCCTCTGTCCGTGGGATTTCCCCGGCAAGAATTCTGGAGGGGGTTGCCTTTCTCTTCTCCAGGAGATCTTTCCAAACCAGGGGTCAAACCCCTGTCTCCCACATCTCCTGCACTGGCAGGCGGAATCTTTACTACTGTGCCACCCAGAACGCCCACTTCAGGCCTAGGTTCCAGCACAGGCTGGGGTCCTGCCAGCTGACCAGGGAAATCCCACCAGAGAAGCTGTCATCGGTCCCATCAGCTGTGACCTGGGGGACAGGTCAGGAGGCCAGGTGAGCCCTGTTGGGGAAACAGCTGTCACAGCCTAAAGTAGCTCACCGATTCACAAATGCAGGATTGGTGCGTCTGGTTATTCAGCATCTACCATGTCACCCAGAGAGCGGGGAGGTGGCGCTGTGGCGTGGATTTCCAGCTCCGTGTTCCCGGGGCGAACGCTCCAGCTGCTGCGCATCGTCTGACGTGAGTGGACAGACACACTTGAGTCTAAGTTGCAGAGAACTTACAGGCTGGCCCCGATTTTCCTGACCCTTTCTCCGTCCCTCCTGCGGTTGCCTGGGCAGCACGTCCATGGCGGTTTGGATGGTTTATCGCATTCCTCGGCACTCCCAGGAAGGTCAGGCTCAGTTCAGTCTCCCGCTGTGTCCCTCCCCAGAATGTCACATGGTGGGGCGGAATGTCACACGGACGTGGCCAGGAGCTGAGGGCTAGGGAGCTGGAGGGAATCACTGCCTGGGGTGCCATCGGAAGGGCCACAGTTTGGCTTTGATTGATTAGAACACGGAGATGCTGGAATGCACGTGCTGCGTGGGGCAACCGCGCTTTTCAGGGAGTTGGCGGCCGGCCCAACCCCGAGCCAGGCCAACCAGCATCTGTGAGCTCTCGCTCCCAAAGACGAGCCCCGGGGGGCTTCAGGGGGAATTCCAACCTCACATCTGGCTCCCCGTGAGTATAATATCCTTCAGATTCAGAGAGTCAGCGGATTCCATCCCCTTGGCGACGTGATTAGTCTGGGAAAAGATACATGAAAGACTAGAATCCAATTTATCCAGCAGGAGTCCATTCCAGGACTTTTATGGGAAACACTGAAGAAAAGGCATTCTCCCCCTGGGGTGATGAGCAGGTGGGATGGAAGTCTGAGAGGCTGGGGCCCACTGTGCCAGCATCATGGGAGGCCCCACCCCAGGGTTCACAGCAGGTATCAGAGCCAATTAGAGAAACAAGGTCTCAGCGACACCTGCATCCACCCACACCTGAAGTCATAACATTTGGAGGCACTTTTAGTTACAAGATCCAACAAAGTCCTTTTCCCTTTTATCCAGCTTAACCTCAGTTCCATTCACTCGCTGCCTAAAGCATCTTCACTCGTGCGGTTACCCAAATGGCAACGATACACATCTGTTCAGATTGTTCGGTTAGGATGGTCATCATCAACCCCGTCTGACTTAAGGGGAAAAGAGAAAAAAGAAAGACGTTGATTAGAAGCAGGTCAGGGAGGCAAGGAATTGACTGGTGCCCAGAGATGGGGCTGGAAAGATATAGGATCCGTTCCAGGGTCAGAAGTGGCCGAGCTGGGGACACCTCTCTGCCTTGTATGTGGAATCTAGAAAAACTGAACTCACAGAAGCAGAGAGTAGGGGACTTCCCTGAGGGTCCAGTGGATAAGACTCTCTGAGCTTCCAGTGCAGGGGGAGTGGGTTCAATCCCTGGTTGGGGAACTAAGGTCCCACATGCCGTGGCCAAAAAAATAAAAATTAAAAAAAGAAAGAAAAGAAGCAGAGAGTAGACTGGTGGTTGCCAGGGTCTGGGGATAGGGAAATGGGGAAAATCTGTCATAGATGAATAAGTTCTGGGGCATCTGCTGCCTAGCACAGTAACTGGAGTTAACGATATCATCTTGCAGGAGAGAAGATATCACGTGTTGCCATGACACACACCATGCAATCAGGACGTGAGGGTGTACGTTCATTGCAGCAATCATTCCACAGTGCGTGCCTGTGTTAAATAAATCACCTCGTTGTACACCTTAAAAAGAAAAATCCCATTGTGGAATCTGAAGAAAAAACAAGCGTGGGAGGCCACTTCTACACAGGAGTCCTGCTTCCCTCGAAAGGGACTGGGTGAGGGACTGCCCCAGGGGCAGGCGCCTCGGCACGCCACACCCTTCTCCTGAGTCACTCGCCCCCTTCACGCCCAGTGTCTTGGAATGTCCGGGCACTGCCTTCTCCCTGGGTGCCTCATGTCCTTCTGGGTCCTCTCTGGGGCCGAGGCGGGGGCAGGGTAGGACTCCCACGCCAGATGTCCTCCTGATTTCTGCAGTCTTCAGGTCAGTCCGTCTACATTAACCTGAGAATTCTGACATCCCATTCCCCCGACTGGGTGAGTTTCAGGCTCAAGTTAACGGTCCTCAGAGTCCAGGGACTACATCCCACCTCGTGTGGTTTCTGTAAACACACACTTATCAACCCGTTCCACTTCGGCTTAAGTAACTTTGTGCCCTGGACTCTTATGTACTCCTCAAATCCATTCCCACAAAAGTCACCCAGACGTTTTCTCATTTGGGGTATGGAATTCCTGCTTTTCTCTCCACCTGCCCTGGCTTGGGTGGGACCTGGTTCAAGGTAAGGAGGACGAGGGGTGAGGCAGGAGAGGGTTGAAAGGAGTTTCCTTAGCAGAGCTCCCTGGGGTCGGCTGCAGCTCCTCAAGGAAGGGTAGGGTGGCCTCAGACAGAAGGAAGGGGGGCCTTCCAGCCAGAGAAGCTGTGGGTGGTTCCGGGGGGCTTGGCTCTTTAGGGTTGAGATATGCCCTGTGTCTTCTGGAACCTTCTCAATATTTCTTTTTCCACGGACAGATGTGCAGCCTCTTAGAAGCAATGCCTGGCTCATGGTAAATGATCATAAATGTTTGTTGAATGGATAACAGACCTGTGAAGTAGTGAATTCAACAGATGTTTCAAGTCAGCGAATGGCAGAAGTACATTGTGAGTTCGGTTTGGTTTCTTTGTTTTCCGAATCTATCTCAGCCTCCAGGCTACTAAATTTTTATTTTTATTTTTTAGCATTGGCATGGAAAGGAGCTGAGTTTCAGTCCAGATTTCAAAACAAGAGATTAGGGATTTGAGTCAACTTCAGGTACCCAGTGCTGTTAGAAGCAACCTCCCAGCATCCTGAGCTCGCAGATCCCTAGCAGCAGTCCTAGGGCGCCTCCCACTCACCAAGAGTCTCCGCCCACTTTGTGGGGCTCCGCCCACCCTTCTCACTGGGCTCCTCCTACTCTTTGTTCGTATTCATAGCAATAGTTCTGAGGTCACCCCTCAGGCTGTCCTATGTGGACCAGGGGCCCTGCTGATGACCCCAGTAACTGAATGGGAATTCCTCTGCCTTCTATCCAGGGGCAAATTTTGTGGGGCCCAAAGTTTATCGATAAAAAGGGGCACTCTAAGAAAAAACTACAAAGTTACAACAGCAAAATTAGATGGAAGGAGCATTTGTTTAGGAAAAAAGAAATCGCAGCAAATCACTGATTTTAAAAAGCTGATAATACCAAACAGAGGAAAACATCTGCAATGATTTTTTCCTACCTTTTTTGGCTGCACACTCTGATAGCCTTTTCATATGTCAATATTCTTTATTAGTTTCCATAGAGAGAGCTGAAAGATAATTCAGCCTTTTTTTTTTTTTTAGCATGGCTGATCAACATTTGTTTTGTCGTATTAAACAGTTTGAAGATGTTTCTTGGGACTTCCCTGGTGGTTCAGTGGTTAAGAATCCACTTTCCAGTTCACTGGCCAGGAAGTTAAGATCCCACATGCCACAGGGGATACTGACTGAGCCTGCACGCCAAAACTATGACCCGACACAGCCAAATAAATATTTTAAAAATGCTTCTTAGCCTCGCAATTCGTTATTGGTAATGTCCTATACACTTTCAGGATTGTTATCAAATCTGGGAAAGTCTCTATCAGGTTTTTTTTCCATGCATGAGAGATAAGATTTCAAGGGCATTTCAAGGTTTCTTGTATGGTGATTGGTCTGAGAGTCTTTGAATTGATGACCCTTGTGAACTATTTTGTTGTCGGTGTTCTTGCTGTTGTGGTGACTTACGAGTTTAAGCGGCCTCCAGTGATGCCAAATCAGCATGAAAGTTAACTATTTTCCAATGTGTTCTTTTTTAAAAATTATTTTATTTTACTGGAGTACAGATGCTGGTCTTTCCCGGGAGCTCAGATGGTAAAGAATCTGCCCTCAGTGCAGGAG
>SJYF01000664.1:45320-57023 GCA_006410515.1 Procapra przewalskii | reverse complement strand
TGGGTTGGGAAGAGTCCCTGGAAAAGGGGAAAGGCAACTCACACCAATATTCTTGCCTGGAAAGTTCCATAGACAGAGGAGCCTGGTGGGCTACAGTCCACGGGGGTTGCAGAGTCAGACACGACTGCGTGACTTTCACTTTCACTTCGTTGTTGCTTGGCAATGTTGCTGGTTTCTGCTGTACAGCAACGCGAATCAGCTGTAGGTACACATACAGCCCCTCTTTTTGGGATTTCCTCCCATTTAGGTTACCACAGAGCACTGTGCTGTACGGCAGGTTCTCATTAGCTCTCTATTTTATACATAGCAGCGTCTGCTGCTGCTGCTGCTAAATCGCTTCAGTCGTGTCCGACTCTGCGACCCCATGGACTTCAGCCCACCAGGCTCCCCCGTCTCTGGGACTCTCCAGGCAAGAACACTGGAGTGGGGAGCCATTGCCTGCTCCAATGGTAGCATGTATTCATGTCAGCCCCAATCTCCCAGTTCATCCCACCCACACCTTCCCTCCCTAGTGTCCATACGTTTGTTCTCTGTGCCTGTGTCTCTATTTCTGCTCCCAATGTGTTTTTAAGACACATTCCTCTTCATCAACCAGGTTATCAAAATCCAAGCGCTACTCACTTCTTCCATTCTAAAATGATTTCTTCCTCTTAGTGAACTACTTTTAGTTATAATTCAGCTATCAATTTCAAACTCACTTCTATCCGATTCATTATTTATCTTTATCCCTTTTGTTCCATATTTCATTACTTTTGGGGCTTCCCTGGTAGCTCACCGTAAAGAATCTGCCTGCAATGCAGGAGACCCGTGTTTGATCCCTGGGTTGGGAAGATCCCCTGGAAAAGGGAATGACTACCCACTCTGGTATTCTTGCCTGGAGAATTCCGTGGACAGAGGGGCCTGGTAGGCCACACCCCATGGCTTAGCAAACAGTGAGACACAACTAGGCAGCTAACACTTTCACTACTTTACATTACTTTTAATATGAACTTGAAGAAGGTCCCTTTCATATCTAGTTAAGCCATGAGTTTATAATTTTTCACTCTTTTTTTTTTGGCGTGGGGGTGGAAATGTTCCATATTTGAACCATCATTTTTTTGTGTGTGTCATTTACAATTTGTTTTTTTTCTTCCTTGTCCAGTCTTCAAAAATACATTTTGGAGTATTGAAAATGTCACCATCTCGTGACATCAGGCTTGAACAGCTTTGTGATGGGAACTCATCTGGGTACGGTGGCTCTTTAAGAGGAAAAGCCAGACCGGGTGTGTGTTAAAATATTCCATTTAGAGGGTGAACTCGGAAATAACACCTATAACCACTGGAGACACTGCAGAAGTCAGCAGCCGCATGGGCCAGCTGTTCAACTCTGATGGGATCTAGGAGGCTTGATAGCTGTTTGCCACATTTCAGCATCCCTGAGAACAGATTCTTCCACTTCAAATGCTATGGATCTGATAATTGAAAGAGTCTCCCACTGCCTGCCTCCTGGCTGTTCATTTCTCCTCCATCACCCAGACTGCTCATGTCCTGACCCTGGGAAACCCCTTAATCAGACTCAGGAACCACAGTTACATAGATGTGGCCGTGAACGAGGTAAATGTGCGTGCTTGCACGCTGAGTTGCTTCAGTCGTGTCCGACTCTTTGCAACCCCATGGACTGTAGCTCGCCAGGCTCCTCTGTCTGTGGGATTTCTCCAGGCAAGAAGACTGGGGTGGGTATTGAGTCCCTTCTCTAGGGGCTCTTCCCGACCCAAGGATTGAACCCGGTTCTCCTGCATTGCAGGCAGATTCTTTACCATCTGAGCCCCCATTTTCTCTAAATGTCCATCAGTGGTCCCTCTAGTGCCACTGCCATGAAGGGGAGAGAGACAAGGAAAGGTGGCGGCAGGAGCAACTGGTCTGGTTAAAATACACCACCCTGTAAATTCCACGAACCTAGGACCTCCTGGACACAGGGCGGGGCCGCCTCCAGGGGCTTATGCGGAGGCCACGCGCGGGGCAGCTTTGGGGCTCGGGCTTTATCAGCCTCACCCCTCATCCAGGGCTCGGTTCTCAGTGTCCTGCATTTTCCACTGGAGGATCTTCTGCCTCTCTGATAGGAGTTCTCGGGTAAGTTAGTGTTCCTTGGTGCAGGCAACAAAAAACTCTTGTGGCCAGGCAATAGAGGAAATTAACTGGAAGGAGATCAGAGAGCTCGCGCAGTCAACACCCAGATTAGAACCGACTTGAAAACAGGGCAGGCAGAGGTCAAGATCTAAGTTAAATGTCAACGGACAAATGCCTCTCCTGCCCCCGTCGCGATGCCGCGCCCTGGGACTGAGGGACCTGGCCAGTGTAGGTGCTGGAACCGGCCCTCACAGGCTCTGGGACGGTGAGGACTTAACAGGAGGAGACTCAGGGAACTCCTGCAATCTCTGGAGGGGAGATCTCCTTGATTAACCAAGGCGTCCTGCCAAGAGGGACAGTAGGAAATCGCAGGGTCATAGGCCTAGTGGGCTGCCGTCTATGGGGTCGCACAGAGTCGGACACGACTGAAGCAACTTAGCAGCAGCAGCAGCAGCAGGAACCAGACTGGAGGCTGGGTGCACCCCTTCTGCATTGTCCAGAATATCCGGTGCATGAAAATAGTGACCACTTACTGTGTCCTCGCTATGGGCCACATACAGCTGAACAGGGCACAGTCATCTCAGTCACCCTCGTGAACCCGTGAGACAGGCGCTAGTACTGTCTCCACTTTAAGGACGCCAACAGGGAGAATTAGAGTGACTTCATGATTTGACCAGGCTTCCCTGGTGGCTCAGACGGTGAAGAATCTGACTGCAGTGCGGGAGACCTGGGTTCGATCCCTGGGTTGGGAAGATCCCCTGGAGCGGGAAATGGCAACCCCCTTCAGTATTCTTGCCTGGAGAATCCCCATGGACAGAGGACCCTGGTGGGCTACAGTCCATGGGGTCGCAAAGAGTCTGACACGACTGAGCAGTTAAGCACGTGATTCAACCAGCGTGCACAGCCTGTGTGTGATGGGGTCCGATTCATCCCCCACCCCGCCCGTGTGACCCTCAGTTCCTGTTCTTAGACCTTCTGTAACATTTTCTGTAGGGAAAATAGAAAGAGAACTTGGTTTTTCCTCAGAATCAGATTTATTTCACAATAGCGATGGCTGGGATGCATACCACATGCATCTTCACAAAGACATTTGGGCAGCGTGTACTTTTGCTCTATAATTGTATCTACAAAGACAGGATGTCTCAGAAATTCCTTTTAGCATGCCTCCTCTAGAGATAAATGTATAGCATATTTTATGATGGTATGTGCTGCAATTTTAAGCAGATTTCTTGATGAGGGTTGTTCCGGCCAGGTGTTCATGAGAACAGAACCTCCTCATGACTAGCTTCCGGTTCTGTGTATTTCAAACCTATTTCTTCTCCACCAGCCACGACCCACTCACTTCCGGCAACGTTCGGATGTCCTTTCAACTCTGGGCCTGCATTTTTCTCCATGATACCAGCCAAGCTGGCACAGAGGGTAGTGGCAATACTCCTGAAAGACATTCCTTTGCTGAGATGGCTTGCATTGACTCAGCTATACGTAGACGTGGGGACTGTGAACCTCATCGATTCCCATGAAGCCCACACTGCAGGTGCCACCAGCCCAACCTTCCCTTAGACAGGTCCCCTGATGCCTGCAGCCATGCCAGCGTCACGTGGCCCGAAGTGGCACGTGATGGAGGAAGAGGTGGCGCAGAGAGAGCCTGTGGTCTTAACTGGTGTAGAATATAGTAAACTGTATCGAAATATAACGGTGTGAACAATTTCTAGGGCTCCTCTTCTTCCACATGCAGCTGCGGGGCCCTGTGTTGGCCACTTAGCCCGAGGGGTGAGGTCCCCTTCATCACCAACCATCTGCTTTGGATGGGCCGCTTGGTTCCTGTCCAGATCAGAGGAGGCGTGCATGGAGCATGCAGTTTGGGTCAGAAGATAAGTGTTGAATCATAGCCTTCTTTCCTTTCTTTTTTTTTGCTTCACAGTACACGGGATCTTAGTTCCTCGACCAAGGACTGACCCCGTGCCCCCTGAAGTGGAAGTCTGGAGTCTTAATCACTGGGCTACCAGGGAAGTCCTGGATCATAGCCTTTCTACCCACTGGCTGTGTGACTCTGGATAAAACAGTGACCTCTCTGAGCCCCTCTGCTATGCGGCACTACAGAGGTGTTGGTTATTCTCATGAGCCAGATGAGTGCTTATTAAGTGCTTCCAGCATGCAAGGCCAGTACTGGTGCTGGGTGCTCCATAAGATGCCTAGAATGTCTGCTAAAGAGCTTCCCACCCCTCATGTTCCCCTGGGACACACAGACCTGGGGATCCGACCTGAGATGGGAAAGGAGGTGACCCAGCAATCAGAGGACATGGAGAGCATACCTGCCTCCGGGGGCTGTCCATCCCTGGCTCCTTCAGTGAACTCCAGGGGGAGGCCGGGAATGGGGGGTGCCCAGGGAGGGCTGGGACTGGATGGAGGACCCAGGGGAGGCTGGGATGAGATGGGGGACCCGGGAGAGAACAGGACAGGGTGGGGGACCCAGGGGAGGCCAGGATGAAGTGGGGTGCTGTCCACAGGTGAATCAGGATGGGATGGGGGACCCACAGAGGTGCCAGAATGGGATGGGTGGCCCATGGGAGGCCAGAATGGAGTGGGGTGCCCACAGAGGTGCCAGAATGGGATGGGGGGCCCGTGGGAGGCCAGGATGGGATGGGGGACCCACAGTGGGGCCAGGATGATGGGGCCCAGGCCCGTGCACACTGGGGTCTTAGTTCCTGGGACTCCCAGCTGTACCGACTGGGAGGTTTGCTGCCACACTGTGCTTTTTATAGATGATCAACGAGCCTTTCTCTTCCTTTCTGAGGATCTGACCATCGTGCCAGCTGGCTCAAAGCCTCCATCTTTCGGGAGGAGCTTGGGAACGGCTTCGTAAGGAGGCCAAGGGAAAGAACGAGGTGTTCTTCCACTTCTGATGCACAGAATAGCCAGGGCCGGGGTCATGGGAGCCAGCCTTTCCACTTCCTGTCCAGGAATCCTGGACACTGGACAGCGGCAGAGGGTGCGATGTGTGCAGAGTAAGAGAGGCGTCTACTCTGGTCTGGACCCAGGAGACGGTGGAAAGAAAGACGGAAGTCGGGAGAAGGGCACTGCCCCCCCACCCAGGCTTTCCCTCTCGGCGCTTTGGCCCCAGAAAGGGGGAGGTGTTTGGGGAAAGTTGAGGGTGCAATCAGGGTACAGACTTTCCTTAACTGGACACATGGGGCTCTGGGAGGCAGCTGTCTCCAGCTGCCTCCCCCTTCCTGGGGCACAGTCCCCTCAACAACTGTCCCCTCAGCTCCCGTGAGGCTGGGCAGGGGCTCTCCAGCTCCAGTGCGGCCTCATGGAGGAAAGCGAGCAGACCCGTCGAGGGGGCAAGGACCAAAAGACAAAGGCCAGCGGTCAGGTGCTGGCCACATGACAGAGCCCCCTCATGATCGGCGGTCAGCAGTGGCGACTCAGCTGATGGGCTGCAGCCTGCAGGAATGGAGGGGGTCAGCTGCACACCCGGCGGGAAGTGGGCCAGGGGCATCACCCTGGGGCCAGCTGCACATGCCCAGGGACCAGCGAGTGGTCGCGAAGTCACATGAATCACATCCTGCTTCCTGTACTAAGATGCCCTCTTGGAGGGAGGCGGCTGGGAGGAGGGACCTTCTCACCCAATGGGATGCCGGCTGCCTACCTGTAGAGGCTGTTTAGATAAATAGCGTCAGACAGACCATGGCTGAAAGCTCCCACCTGCCTTTTGATCAGAAGATCCTCCCTGAACAACAACAAAATCACTTCATCTTCCCAACTGAGTTGCATGGTGAGGTCTTGGACCTGACAGTCAGCGGGGAGCCTTGGAGGGTGGGAAAGAGACCCCACAGGAAGAGATGCAAAAAGCCTTCTGGGTTCCCAACCGCCAGCCAGCCAGGCAGGCTGGTGTGCAGGGTCCGGAGCCCTCAGACCCCAGGGTCGGTGGTGGTGGTGGAGGAGGGCGTCTCCCTGCCCTCCAGCTCCGGCTCCTCCCTCAGCGCCCTGCGCAGCACGGCCCCCAGGGGCTCCCGCAGGCCCCTGCTCTTCCGCCTGCCCACCAGGAAATAGATGACCGGGTTAGCGCCGCTGTTCACGGCCGAGGAGAGGCGGGCAAGCAGGCTGAAGACAGCCTTCGTCTGCGGGGGCAGGTCCAACCAGGAGATGAGGGACCAGTGGATGCCGAGGGGCAGGGCGAAGACGAGGAACACCAAGACGCAGACCAGGATGGTTACGTAGAGCCGCGTGGGCCGCCGCTGGGTCCCTGCGGGGCTCCTCCGCACCCGCACACAGAGGATGAGGCTGGACCCGGCCATCAGGGGCGTGAAGACCCCCATGAGGAGGATGCTGATGGCCAAGTCCACCCTGCAGCACAGCAGCCTGTCCCAGCCCCAGGAGTCACTGCACAAGAAGGCGGCCAGCGCGTTCAGCAGGAGGGACAGCGCCCAGAGCAGGGCGCACACCACGGCCGACAGGTGCTGGGGCCGGTGACACTTGTACCAGATGGGGAAGAGGACGGAGAGGCAGCGCTGCGTGCTGATGGCGGTCAGCAGGCTCAGGCCGGCCATGTAGGTGAAGTACTTCCCCCTGCTCACTATCTCCAGGGCCACGCGGCCTGTGCTGTCCAGCTGGAAGCAATTCAGGATGACCTTGGAGGCCATGCAGAGGAGGAAGAGGAGGTCCGCCACGCCCAAGTGGAGGACGTAGACGCTGAAGGGGCTCCTCTGCCCCTGGGAGCCCAGCAGCCAGACCACCAGGCCGTTGCCCACAAAGCCGCCCACACAGGCGGACAGAACCATGGCACTCAGCACCCAGTGGGCCGTGGTGCCCAGCTCCTCCACCTCGGGGTCGCTCTCTACCGGGGCCGGGGCCTGGAGCAGAGTGTAGTTCATCCTGTGGAAGGGAGATGGACCGGTGTGAGATTTTGCATTGCTTAGCGCCCACTACCCCGATTTTCTTTTTGCAATAGACGACGATTGCTCCCTGTGGCTCCCACCCTGCCTGGATCTGCCGGCCAGACCGCCACTGCAGACTCAGGGTTGTTAGAGATGCCTTTTGTCAAGCCCAAAGGGTCTCCTCTCTCTTGAGTTTAGGTTCTTTTTCATCATGAAGAGATAAGTTGACTTTTATCAAAGGCTTTTCTATATCTATTGACGGTGTCATTTTTTTTTTCACACATAATCTTCAAATTCTGTGAACTAAAGTTTTTTAAGCTGGACCTCAGGTACAAAGAATAGTTTAATTACATGCTGGCTTTATGGCACACCGGGATCATCCAGCCATTGAAAAATAAATACGATCCTTTATTTATTTCTGTTTCCCCCTTCATTCCATCCTCCCCTCCCCTCCCCCAACTCACGTCTGTTCTAACCTGTTTAATCTACATCCTTGGGCATCTGACTGTCTTTCGGAACAGGTGGCTTCCCACAGGTATTTTTAATTCACACAAATGCTGTGATTTAGAATCCGTGCTGTTTTGTTTTTTTTTTAACTCAGCAATATGTTTCTGGATATCCCTGTTTACCAGTGGGACTGCTTTTGAGCCCTCTGTTCTCTATCATTCGTTCGTCTGTTTTGACAACATCAGCACACTGTTACTGTTTCTGAAGTGTGACCCGAGAGTCTCACCTGACAACAACCAGTTTCGTGGTGCTTCACCTACTCTCCACAGTCGAGATGCTAGCTAAGGACTCGAGGGGACCTTCTGCAGATTTTTGGAGTTCTTTCTCCAAGTAGCTGGTTTTCTTCTCTCTGGAACTCCATCTCACAAATTCCAGCCACTTCTATCTCCCCAAAGTCTGACTCCTGTATCTTTAACTCAGGGACACCACCATGCTCGGCCTGGTTTTCCTGTACTGCTTTCCAGAGAGTAGCTCCAGGCAGAAAACTGGGGTGATACTAATTTTTATTAATCAGACAAATGACCTCATTTATTTCATCAGACCTATCACTTGGTTGAATATTTTGACTGTCTATGCATCTCTCCTCATACCTCTAATTTCTTTTTCGTGTCTTATAGCATAGCCCAGACAGCTAGTATTATGTTTAACAAAGATTGGAATCAGGCACGCTTTACTTCTTCCTAATCAAGACTCTTGAGAGTCCCTTGGACTGCAAGGAGATCCAACCAGTCCATTCTGAAGGAGATAAGCCCTGGGATTTCTTTGGAAGGAATGACACTGAAGCTGAAGCTCCAGTACTTTGGCCTCCTCATGCGAAGAGTTGACTCATTGGAAAAGACTCTGATGCTGGGAGGGATTGGGGGCAGGAGGAGAGGGGTATGACAGAGGATGAGATGGCTGGATGACATCGATGGACGTGAGTCTGAGTGAACCCCGGGAGTTGGTGATGGACAGGGAGGCCTGGTGTGCTGCGATTCATGGGGTCACAAAGAGTCAGACACGACTGAGCGACTGAACTGAACTGAACTGAAGTGAATCTTAAAGAGAATGTGTTTACAGTTTCTCCATTAGATACGATGTTTGCTCTAAGTTTTTGGTACTATCTTTTTTCAAGGTGAGAAAGTTTTCTAGGTTTTAAAAAGTTTTTTTTTTTTTTTAATAAATGAGTGATGGAATTTATCACAGTTTTTTTCTGTGATATGTCCTTAATAATTTTCTCTTTTTTCTTCCTTATCTATTTATGTGGTGAATACGTATTGCTATATTTCCTGGTCTTCACTCGTCCTTATATTTCTAGGATAAACCATTTCTACTTTGTTCTGTTTTTTTAAAATTGTTTCCCCTCTTGGTGCTCTGATTTTATTTAGAAAATTTTCACCCATGTTCATAAGTAAAATTGGCCCATAATTTTCCCTTCTGGTACTATCCTTGTCTGTTTTTTATTTTAAAGCTGTAAGATTATACAGGCTTCATAAAATGACTTGGAGAAAGAGCTCTTTTTCTCTACACTCTAGAACAATTTGTATCATGTAAGGATTATCCTTCTTTGAAGATTTGGCAGAAGGTAAAACCATCTGGTCCAGTGAATTTTATATGAGTGTTAGTGGATACACATGGGTTTAGAAAAAAAACTACAGCTACAATTTATTTAATGTTTTAGGTTTATTTAGATTTTTAAGCTCTTCTTGAGTTAGTATGTTATTTTCCTAGAAAATTGTTCATAGTTTCTGGTTCCACATCTATTGGGATAATACTTTGCATAGTAATCTTTTAGTATTTTTTAAAACCTTGATTCTATCCATCATTTAAAATTACTGACTTGTTCTTTTTTTCTTTTCTTTATCGGTTTGCCAGAGGTTTGGTTTTGGGAACTATTTAAAAACAAATCAACTCTGTCGCTTCTTTTCTTCCCATTCCTTTAGTTTATCTTTTTATTTCATCTACTTTCTTTGGATTTACCTTGTGATTTTTTTCAGCTTCTTGTGTTGAATTCTTTGGTTATTAATTTTCAAATATTGTTCCTTTGCTAACAGATATTTAGGGTTATAAACATGCTAGTAAGTATGTCCTTAGATGTTTCATGACTTATGTAGTGATTTCATTGCTGTTAATATCTATGTATTTTGCAACTTAAAACATTTAAAATTTAAGTTTCCATGAATTATTTAGAAATACATTATACACGCATACTTTGACTATCATCTTTTGGTATTGATTTCTGATATTATGGTCTGATAATGTGGTCAGTTATTTGATGTTTGTTGAGACTCACTTGGTAGCATGGCTGTTTCGTTTACTCATTTGGTTTAGTACTTTATATGCTGGCACCTCACTCCAGTACTCTTGCCTGGAGAATCCCAGGGATGAGGGGAGGCCGGTGGGCTGCCGTCTATGGAGTCGCCCAGAGTCGGACACGACTGAAGCGACTTGGCTGCAGCAGCAGCATGCTCATTTGATAAAGCTTTCCAAATTGCATTGTTTAAATGATCTATAGCCCAATTAATTTATCTTCTACAGATATTAACCAATTATGACAGTAGTTTTGTTGTTTTCCTCTTTCCTTCATCTATTTTGGACTGTTTAGCATATGTAATCCAAGACTATTATATCATCCTGGTGAATTGTACCTCTTATGTAATGACCCTCTGCATCCTTATTACTTTTAGTCTTAAAGTCTATTTGACCTGATATCCTTTCTTAATGAAT
Organism: Procapra przewalskii; assembly: GCA_006410515.1. Lineage (NCBI taxonomy): Eukaryota > Metazoa > Chordata > Mammalia > Artiodactyla > Bovidae > Procapra > Procapra przewalskii. Next base: position 46,827 of record SJYF01000664.1, on the reverse strand, counting down.
GTTTCCTAACCTCCCTATTCATCCCGCATGTGCCTTGCAATTACAGATCTCCTTCTGCAGGGATACTGTGACTTCTCATGGGAGACCCCCCCTAGGTTGCCAAACTTTTGCTGCCCAGATGTTTGGCGCTGGCTTCCGTTGGGCTTGCAAAGGATTTCTCTGGCCCAAGATCTGGTTTTTGTTGGATTTCTTGGTTTGGAGATTTGGTGTGAATTCAGATTCTACGCCTGTAAATGGTTAACAGTTTGGGGCTTGGTTACTCAAATTGGTGCCCAGCCTCACTCACTGCCTGCCCCCTGCTGAACATTAGGCAGCAAGAAGGTGCTAACTGCATCTGGGTAAACTCCGCTTTTGTTAAGCAGCAGTGTCCTCCCAGGTTCTGGCCTCATGGAGGTCCCCTGATCAGGTTCTTTCTTCCACTTACGAAGCTCCAAGGCTGACTCTCAGCCCCTCTCCCCTTCCCTGCCCCAGCCACACCTAACCTCCGCCCCCAGGCCTCTATCCACCTGCCGCATCCTGGGCATCGGCTCTAGTTGCAAGTCTCCTGGGGCCCCTGGAGACTTCCCTTCCTGTCCTTCATCGTTCAGCTCTGTATTCTATCTGGACAAGAGGGAGGGGATTATGCTTTCTCCCAGGTTTCTTTGTATCCAGAGTGAGCGGATGGCACCCATCACACAGTCACCAACCTCCACAGATTCCCTGTGGCTACAGTCAGAAGTCTTTCCTTTGGGTTCAACACAAGTTTAAATAACATTTATCAAATTTCTACTGTGCTCTACACATATACAATAGCATATATACGTGTATATGCACACAAAACCTATTCTTACATATAACACACACAGTTTATACATATATGATATGTGTGTGTGTGTGTGTGTGTGTGTGTGTGCTTAGCTCCTCAGTCGTGTCTGACTCTTACTTCCCCATAGATTGCATGTAACCTGCCAGGCTCCTCTGTCCGTGGGATTCTCCAGGCAAGAATACTGGAGTGGGTTGCCATTTCCTTCTCCAGGGGATCTTCCCGACCCAGGAATGGAACCCAGGTCTCCTGCTGACTGAGCTACAAAGGAAGCTCTCTCTCTCTCCATATATATATATACACACACAGTACATGCACATATATAATAGCACATAGGAAAGTGTGAAGTCTTAGTTGCTCTCTGTGTCCAACTCTTTGTGACCCCATGGACTATAGCCCACCAGGGTCCTTTGTCCATGGAATTCTTCAGGCAAGAATACTGGAGTGGGTAGCCATTCCCCTCTCCAGGAGATCTTCCTGATCCAGAGAACCAGGATGCAGGTCTTCTGTGTTGCAGGCAGATTCTTTACCATCTGAGCCTCCAGGGAAGCCCAATAGCACATATATAGGCATATATATCTACAGTCAGACTTCTTTTTGGGGGCTCCAAAATCACTGCAGATGGTGACTGCAGCCATGAAATTAAAAGACGCTTACTCCTTGGAAGAAAAGTTATGACCAACCTAGATAGCATATTCAAAAGCA
>SJYF01000663.1:729855-746829 GCA_006410515.1 Procapra przewalskii | reverse complement strand
ACTTTTATGTTAAGATCACTTAACAGGGCTGGCCTTGGGCAATATTGTGGAATAGGCAAGGTTGGTCTTTATTTCTCATTTCACACCACTCAGGGCCAAGCTATACTGTCACCCCTGGCCAGAAATCCTGCACTTGCTCCTGGAGAGTATTATTCTTCATTGGCTATCACAGCAGAAATGCTGACATGCATTCTCTCTATACATCAGCCAATGGTGCTGCCAGTGGTATGTGCATTTTAACAGGGGTTTTCTAAAGACCAAAAAGGCTTTGCACTCAATGGAATGAGGGGAAATTAAAGGTCATGGGAGAGATAGTAAGATGTGGGGAACCTTTCCAACACCTCCAAAATAATATTTAATTAAACTGACGCTTTCTCATAAGGCTAATTTTTGAGATATATGTAGAAATTTTGAGGATCACTTGGAAGAAATGCAGTGTGCATTATTGAGCATCCCTACTGTATGAAATACTGTCAGTTTTGTACATTAGCACCTCAGCAAAGGCTTATATTCATCCTGTGATATAAATAATCTCACTTAGAGATGAGGTCAAAGAGGTTGAATGACTACACCTCAGGAGCTGTCACGGAACACATTTTCATACCATTTGCAGAAGAGTCACCAGAGTTCCCTGCTGGTCCTGAAAAATGCCAGTGTCTTTTCTAGAGTAGATCTTTGTAGTGAACTAGGAGCTTAGGACTTCTATACCTCTGTGTTCAAGGGATTCTGCCAAGATAAGTATCCTGGGTCAGGGGATGGGAAGTTATTGTGGTTAATTTCATGTATTTCCTTCCATCTTTATTGCTGATTGTGGCTAGTCTAGTCCTGAAAAGGATGGGTTGTAAACACACGTCTGTGTGTGGGCACATTATGGGTTAATGTGTGTATGGGCCTGTGTAGATATATACGTGAATTCTGAACTGGTGTTTTGAAGTATCCTGGTCAGTTGGCTAGATGGATTTTCAAATGTCACAGTAGTTTTAGAAATGATTGGCATTATCTAGCATGCATGGCATCTGGTCCATTGTTTCACCAGCTGTATCTCTGCAATTGGTGTTCTTCAACTGCTTTTGCATCTACTGGGTGGGGTTCAGGACACACTACCCCCCTTAATATAGCATCTTGGCATATTCATTGCTTAAAGATACAGGAGTCTGGGAAAATAGCAGATACAGAAACGTTGCTCTGCCCTTCTTTCCTGAAACAGGTCATAAACCCTCACGTAAGGGGTGCCCTCCCTACACATGAAGGAAAGGAGAATTCTTCTCTCAGAAGAGTCCCTAACAAACAGGCCTTGCTAAGTTTTCCCCATGTACTGCACTAACTTCACACTTCTTCACCTGCTTCATTCTTCCATGACTGCCCCTTATGCATCAAGGTCCATGTATAAATATCAGATCTGTTTCTTCAGGGCTTCATTTCCTTAGGAAACCTCTTGCATCATGTAAAACTCATACTATGTAAACCCTTTGGTTTTTCTCCTGTGAATCTGTCTTTGTTAGTTTAATTTTCAGAACCAGTGACCCCAAGAGAATAAAAAGAACTTTTCCTTCTTTGTACACTCTGTAAATTTTGTTACGTTTGCAGGAGTTCCTCTGATAAACAAGACTTCTAGATGGGTATCTCAGCACTTATTTCTGCTCACCACACCCTTAGTGCTTATTGTTTTTCAGTTGCTCAGTCGTGTCTGACTCTTTGTGACCCCATGGACTATAGCGCGCCAGACTTCCCTGTCCTTCACCATCTCCCAGAGGTTGCTCAAACTCATATCTATTGAGTCAGTGATTTCATCCAACCATCTCGACCTCTGGCATCCCCTTCTCCTGCATTCAATCTTTCCCAGCATCAGGGTTTTTTCCAATGAGTCAGCTCTTCACATCAGGTGGCTGAAGTATGAAACTTCAGCATCAGTCCTTCCAATGAATATTCATGGTTGATTTATTTTAGGATTGACTTTTGGATCTCCTTGCAGTCCAAGGGACTCTCAAGAGTCTTCTCCAACACCACAGTTTGAAAACATCAATTCTTCAGTGCTCAGCCTACTCTCACATCCATACATGACTACTGGAAAAACCATAACTTTGACTAGACAAACCTTTGCTGGCAAAGTAATGTCTCTGCTTTTTAACATGTGTCTAAGTTTGTCATTGCTTTTTTTCCCCCAAGGAGCAAGTGTCTTTAAATTTCATGACTGCAGTCACCATCTGCAGTGATATTGGAGCCCAAGAAAATAAAGTCTGTCACTGTTTCCATTGTTTCCCCATCTGTTTGCCACGAAGTGATGGGACTAGATGCCATGATATTCAGTTTTTGATTATTGAGTTTTAAGCCAGCTTTTCCATGCCTCTTTCACTTTCATCAAGAGGCTCTTTAGTTCCTCTTTGCTTTCTGCCATAAGGGTGGTGTCATCAGCATAGCTGAGGTTATTGCTGTTTCTCCTGTCAATATTGATTCCAGCTTGTGCTTCATCCAGCCTGGCTGTGGGGAGAGAGCAAATAAGCCAAGATGGTGTGTCCAGGCTCCCTTGCCCCATGTTTTGTAAATAATGACTATCACAGCTGAGCTCATTTATGGTACTGCGCATGCACATCCTGAGGTACTCACTCTGTCATGGGCTGTTTTTGATATATGAGCTCCAACCAAAAAAGCCGCAGCATTACTGCAGTGTCACGGCTGTGTCCACTGTGTCGGCCACAAGAGGAGAGAATACAGCATGCCTACTGCTATGGCTGCTGCATCAGCCAGGAGAGAATAAATATGTCTGCAGTTCCTATGGCTCCTCTTCCAGCCTCTTAGCTTGTGACTTGCCTACTCTTGGTTCAGTGAACAGTATGAACAGCAAGACAACTGGCACCACAAACAGGTTGATCAGGGATACATTTTGCATGAGGTGAGGTGAGGTGAGGTGAAGTCGCTCAGTCGTGTCCGATTCTTTGTGACCCCATGGACTGTAACCTACTAGGCTTCTCTGTCCATGGGATTCTCCAGGCAAGAATACTGGAGTGGGTTGCCATTTCCTTCTCCAGGGGATCTTCCCAACCCAGGGATCGAACCCGGGTCTCCTGCATTGGAGGCAGATGTGTTAACCTCTGAGTTGGCAGGATACCCAGCAGATAGAAGAGCCTGATACTCCCCTGGGTGGAGGAGGCCATTGGCCACCGTATAGTATGTGGCTGCGATTCTCTTGGTTTGGGCTCCACTGGAAGACTGGGAGGCAATGGGCAGTTCACTGGATAGTACTGAAAAGGCATTACAGGTGGTGAGTTCCCATTTGCTGGACCAGGTGGCAAGGACCTCTGCTGGCACTGTGAGTTGGACTTTACTGACTACCTTGAAGGTGAATATGGATAGTGCCTTACGAGATGCTGTGCTGGTGCACGACGTGCAGGGATGCTTGGAAGAACTAGAGCAATGCATATTGGCATTAGAGCAAGAACCCCGTGGCCCTGAAGAACCCAGCATCTCTGACAGCGAGGTAGTAAGTGATGGTGATGATGAACATTATGAGACCATGGGTCCCCACTTGGCAGCAAGGCCCCTTGTTCAGCAGAAAGTGAAGCATGAACAGCCTAGGGCCCAGGGGGACATCCTCATGGGGCCCCCAATATGACTGATTTCATGACATATCAGGTGGCGTTGGTCTACTTGGGTGCACAGTTTTGGCAAAGACAAGAACACTTGGCAGCTGGCTTTTGTGACTCTGGGGATGAGGTAGAACAGCTGGCATCCATAACCACTCACCCCTCACTGAGACTAAGGTTGCAGAAGACTCGGTGACTCTTGCAAGGGGCACCTGACCAAACGCGCACTCTCATGGCATGAGTTAGCACTGCCACCTACACCATGTGGTCGAAAGCGGGAGAGCTCCCAGGTTGAGGGAATAAATGACATGCCTATGCTGAGTTGACCCAAGGAGTGAGAGAACTGGGCAGGAAGCAGTCAGTATTTAACCCAAACACCCGAGGTCCAGATGATGAGCCTTTTACTGGCAGCATTCGAGATGCCATTTTGAGTAATGCCCTGTCTACCTCTTTGGGCTCCCCGGTGCTATGCGTGTGCCCTTTGTGCGGCCACGTGTGAGGTGATTTCTGTGGTGGCTAACTTGGGAGAAATGGGGGGATGGTGGCAGGCAAAAGGGATTAGAAGTGTGAAGACCCTGACGGGGGCCTGAGCTAGTAAAGGCCCATCTGGGTGATGAGAATGAAACTGTGGGCTGATTTTCTGGCACCAGGAGTTGACAGAAATAAACTTGATAGACAGCCCAGTGCACTTTGCCTAGAGCTATGGAGGCAACTAAGACTGGAGCAGCAGTTTACCAGGTTTGTGAAGCACCCACAGCAAGAGATACGGGCATTTTAGTTAAAAGATTACAATGACACCCAAGGATGTTACTTTAGAGGATGCCCTTTTCTGCTTTGAAGAGGGCTTAGACCATGGCGTCTTCCTGAAGAGCCCAGACAGGGACTGGAGGCCTCCTGTAGAACTTGCATCGCTGGTCAGAGAGTAATGGCCCGGGTTGACATGGTTGCTGAATGCAACTTTGTTTATGGAAACCAAGTACAGTTTCCTTGTCCTAGTGGTTGATGGCTGTGGTGGCCAAATAGTGTATAAAAGCTGTGTCCTTCCTTTTGGAAATTGGATGGCTCCCTGTGAAGAGGTAAAGGCTGTGTCTTATGCTGTAGACTTAGAACAGTGTTCTCTGTAAAGGCTGTGCCCTTAGATTCAGAAAAGCTGTGCCGTCAGACTCATAGCCCATATGAATGGGCTGTGAATGCTCCAAAGATCCCCTCCTTGAAGGTGTAGGCCCAGGAACTGTAGGGAGTTTGTAGGGTCTTAACAAAATTCTTCAGGAGTGGAGCTGCCCCTGTGGAGGATTTCCTACAATTTCACAAGGACAGATGGTGGACTGGATTTGGCCATGTGAGATAAAGGCACTCCACATGCAATGGGTGGCTCTCCTAGCCCCATGAGGGCAAGGACTGCAGCATGCATTCCAGGTGAAACTTGGCCTTGGGTTTTGCTATGTACTGGGAATGTCTGTTTGTTGTAGCATCTACTGCTTATGGAAATGGAAGGGTCAGTGTTACTCACCAAGGGAATATTGCAGAAGATGGACTACATGAGGATGGTGCGGTGAGAGACCTTGAAGGGGTGGAGTGTGGGAAGAGAGCAAATGAGCCAAGATGGTGTGTTCAGGCTCTCTTGCCCTATGCTTTGTAAATAATGACTATGTAACAGCTGAGATCATTTACAGGTCTGCACATGCAGTCACAAGGTACTCACTTTGTCATGGGCTACGTTTGATATATGAGCTCCACCCAAAAAAGTGATGGCATTGCTGCTGCATCATGACCGTGTCCATTGGGTCGGCCTCCAGAGGAGAGAATACAGTGTGTCTACAGCTGCAGCTGCTGGGTAAGCCTGGAGAGAGGTTGTGTTGTGCAAAGTTACGCTTTGACTGGTGCACCATCAGGAGAGAGTAAAGTGTGCCTTTCCTGTGGCTCCTTCAGTCTTCTTCCAGCCTCTTAGCTTGTGCCTTGCCTACCCTGGGTTCAGTGAACAGTGTGAACAGTGAGACAATTTGCATCATGAACAGGATGATCAGTGATACACTAGCATTTCCCATGGTGTACTCTGCATATAAGTTAAATAAGCAGGGTGACAATATACAGCCTTGATGTATTCCTTTCCCTATTATGAACCGGTCTGTTGTTCCATGGCCAGTTCTAACTTATACTTCTTGACCTGCATGCAGATTTCTGAGGAGGCAGGTAAGGTGGTCAGATATTCTATCTCTTTAAGACTTTTCCACAGTTTGCTGTGATCCACAGTCAAAGGCTTAGCATAGTCAATAAAGCAGAAGTAGATGTTTTTCTGGAATTCTCTTTCTTTTTCTATGATCCAGCAGATGTTGGCAATTTGATCCCTGGTTCTTCTGCCTTTTCTAAATCCAGCTTGTACATCTGGAAGTTCTCAGTTCAAGTGGATAACAGCAAGAACTTTGGGTCATAGAATGCAGTTTTACCTTGCTACAACATAGGCCTTTCAGAATTCCACTTGTAACCTGGGGACCATAATGTGTACCTCTCAGTAATGCTGGAGAATTGCAAATCAGATGGCTAAGCATGTAGAACAGTATCTCAGTTAGGTTCAGTTCAGTTCACTCACTCAGTCATGTCTGACTCTTTGAGACCCCATGAATTGCAGCACGCCAGGCTTCCCTGTGCATCACCAACTCCTGGAGTTCACTCAAATTCATCCATTGAGTCAGTGATGCCATCCAGCCATCTCATCCTCTGTCGTCCCCTTCTCTTTCTGCCCCCAATTCCTCACAGCATCAGAGTCTTTTCCAGTGAGTCAACTTTTCGCATGAAGTGGCCAAAGTACTGGAGTTTCAGCTTCAGCATCATTCCCTCCAAAGAAATTCCAGGGCTGATCTTCAGAATGGACTGGTTGGATCTACTTGCAGTCCAACGGACTCTCTGGCACACAGTAAAATCTGGAGAAAGGCTTACACCTGTTTGCGTGTTGATCTTAAGAGTGAACTCCTACATATTGAAGACATGGAGCACAGTATCCTGCATATAGTGCTCCAAAACTATTTTTATGGACAAGTAAAAAATTGTTACTCATTTTCTGTGTATGCATTCACCATTTCATGGCATACAACAGACAGCTATGGATAGTTGGCCTTAAATAAGAGAAATTCACAAGGGTCCATCAAGAAAGGCTGCTACTCCTAGAACTTGTTCATGGTGAAAGGTCACAGAAGGTTTCTCAATTAAAAATCCCTTTGTATATGGGCAGTTTTAGTGAGAAGAAAATGTTTGTCATGGGATTTCAAAATTTATATGCTTTAATATCTTGAAAATTGGAATCATATTTTAGGAAAAGAGACTCTCAAATTTCACAAAAATTGCATGTAACAATTTCCTTAATGTCTCCTTTGGAACTTTGGGATAATGTTTCTAAAGTTGGATGAAGCTGACCTAATGTATTTTTCTTTGCAGACTTAGGATGCACTGTTTCCACAGGTTAAGTAAAACAAGATCTTGACTGATGCAGCTGGTTTCCAAAGAGCAGGTCAAGGTTTTCTGACATTGCTCTGAGAAAAAGGAATCAAACTGTCTTGCAAAAAAATGAGATGCCAGTTTTCTCTCTTCTAACTGGGAAAAATACAGGAAGTTTCTATTTATTATCTCAAGATCTGAAGACTCACAGACAGTGCAGGAGAGAACTCTGCTTTAAAAGTGTCTATGTCCCAGCTCTTTCAGGAGGAATGCAGGATCTGAACTGGTTTGTGAATCGGGTTACATGCATTGTTGATTTCACAGGGTCACTTTCATAGCTCAGTGCTCATAGCTGGAATATAAAATATGACCAGCATACCTTAGAACAGCTGTCCTTGAAACATTCTAAATGTTCCAAGGGAAAACTCTGTTTATAATGTAAATAAGGCCTCCAGCAAGGCTTACAGATAAAAGTAACTCAGATGACTCCAGGGGAAATTGATCTCACTATGGTCTCTGGTAAGCAGTGAGAACCAGGTGCTGGGTGGTTAGGTGCTTTGGAAACACAAAATGGCAGCTTTACTTCTTGACACATTGTCAGTTCCTTCAGGGCAGGAGGGGTCTATTTGTTCACCCTCAGGAGCTCTAGGATCACACTCTTCGTGTGATTGATGCTCCAAAACCATCTGTTGATTGGATGAGTGAAAGACAGTGTTGACCACACTGACAAGGGACCAGCTTGAGGCCACTTTAGTTAGAGTGTGAAATATGCCATGTGGAACTCTGGACAGACCCAATGTCCCTGCATCTCGTCTTCCCAGGAGTGCAGGAGGCTGCACCATCATCCGTGTAGCTCTGTACTAGTGAGTTCCTAAAACAAGCATGACTACACGTGATTTTCTTTTTTGGCAGAAAACTGAGTGTATTACATAATACATAAATGAATAAAATATCTACATTGTTTCTATCCTGATGCAGCTTGACTATAACTCCCATGAGAATCGTGCTTGTGTCTTGCTCTATTACACTGAGACACAGTGTTGTATAAGGGATAAAAAATGGACTCTAGACTGACTGCCTCAATTGGAGTTTCAGGTCTGCCAATCACTGTGTGACGTGGGCAAGTTGTATAACCTCACTGTGGTTTGATGTTCTCATTGGAAAAATGGGATTTGAGTGCTTTCAAGAAGATGAAATACAGTGAATGCACATAAGACATCTAAAACAGTAGTTGGAATATGGTAAATTCTCAGTAAAGGTAGCCATTTGACAGAACTTTCTTACACTTTTCCACAGATTTTAAGAACAAGGGCTTACACGTAACAGGCACCTGGTCTCTGTCTCTTGCTTTATACACCTTACTTATCATGAGCCAGAATTTGCTGTAAAGCTGGTCTCTCCTCCTCTATGAGGAGATCTAGTAACAGCAGGGGCGAAGCACCTGTGCTAAGTTTTCGAAGCTGCTGTGGCAAATCACCCCAAATGTGGTGGCTTAAGACAGACGCAGTTCATTCCCTCATTCATCTGGAATCAGTTTCACTGGCCAGAATCAAGGTGTGGGCTGAGCTGCGCTCCCTCTGGAGCTCTCACGGGGGACGTCATCTTTCCTGGTCTCCCCAGCTCCTCGTGGCTGCCGGCACCGCTGGACTTGCAGCTGCGGCAGCTCCACTTGCCCCTGGTCCCACCGCCGTCTCTTCTGTGTGTGACTCCCTCTAGTGAGGATGTTTGGGACCACATTCAGTGCCCGTGCAGACAATCCAGGACCTGCAAAGGCCAGTTTGGGGCCCTGTTAGATAACATTCACAGCTTGCAAAGATTAGAATGTGGTTATCTTTGAGAAATGGGCCATTTTTCAGCTTTTTACACCCCCTATAAGGATTTCTCAAATTATAATTTCTAAGATTCTATAATGAGACTGAGTACACTTATTATACCATCCTCAAAATGGGCATTATATAACCTAAATGGTATAGCTCATTGAGTATCACTAAATTCAAATTAATCATTATTCTTTTTATTTTGAAACTGACTTTTAAAAACTTTAAAACACAAGCTAGATTAATCCTGGCATTCCAGCATTTCCTTATAATTTTTTTTTGTTGACCTAATGGTATTATCTTTTTATTATAAAACAGAAAATTGACCTTTAAAAAGGTAGTGCATTACTCAAATAAAAACTTTGAGCCAACCAAGGATAGCAGCCAAAGTCTTTCAACATCTAAGTAAGTCTTCTTTATATTTCATCCTGCTGACAAATTGCTTTCTTAGAAAGAGTGTTTGCATTCTCTTTTCAAAAACATATTTTAAAGAATGTTTTTAAAAAGCTTAAAAATCTTTTTCAAGTCTTTAGAAAATGCTTTAATGATGTACTTTAGATAGCATAAATATTGCTCTGTGTGAGGTCAAAGTAAAGATTAAGGAGAATTTCTTTGCCTTATAGTTTAGTTCATAGTTTTAAGAAAATATAAATTTGCTATAGCATAATTGCTATGGACTTATCTGGCTAACTGCTATGGCTTTATCTCTGTAAAAATCAAATGAATGTTGGTTTTTTGAGCTTCCCATGTACAATACAAGCATTAAAACACTAACAAATGTTGTGCGGCCAGACTGATAGCCTAGAGTGAAATATTGGCAATTACAGAGGATGGATGGCAAGAAAGAGCTGACAAAGGAGTCTGTTCGTTGTATAGCAGTCAGCAGACTGGCTGGGAAGGCCAGGCCATCATGATCTTACTCAAATTTGTGTTTCCTTTGTTTCACTTGCTCTCCCATTGTCTTATAATATCTGCATGTCTGAGAACAAATGCAGTCATAATTGGAATAATTTATTCCTATTTTGTAAAAATTCTTCTTAGTCACAAGAATGTGCTCTAACCATGAAAGTTCTCTGTAGATTACACCTTAGTAAGTCTTTCATCCGAAAGAGAGAGGGGGTGGTAGGATGGCATAATGATATCCTTATTCATGGATTTCAAGATTTGTGATGTGGCTAGAAGATACTGACAAATCTAGCGAACTGTAGAAAAACTACAAATAAACACACCGAGGACTGGTCTAATATCAGATTGGCAGAGAACAATGAAATGAGGCCAAAGAGGAAAATAATTGTGGCACGTGTTCCCCACTGTCCCTGCATCCTGTATTGACTGGTGAGTGACTTTGTCTTGTGCAGTCCATCTGAGGACCAAGAGGGAACTAAAATACCACCCGAGTTCTCTGATGTGAAGGGGTTCTATAAATGCAATAAATAACTTTCATTAGGTGTTGTAATTTTTAATATTTTTTTAAGATAGGGAGAGCTCTATGTCAATTAAGCACTTCTTCACAGAAATACCATAAATGTATTCGATGTCAGCAAGTTCCTAAAATGGTTAAACAAATTGTATTATTCACAAAACGAGGCACATGTTACTTGTATATATGCTGTAGCTTTTCTTAGAACCACACACACACACATATCAATTAATCTCTAACTTTATTATTGTTTATGTCTATCTATTTATCTACCTACATACCTATCTATTTAATCTTTACTTTCAGTAACCTCTGTGGTAAGGTAAGTATTTCAAGATAGAACCCAGGCCCTTAGACTATCAACTTACAATGGAAAATCTGGTTTTGTAAAACAGCTGGAGTTAAAGGGATGCTTTTTGTGGCTAAATCTCAGTGAGACTGTTGGTCTTAAAATAGTGAGTCAATCAGCTTTGGTTTCATAAAACCACCCCACCTCTCAGTAGCTCAAAATAACATTTTAATCTTGAGCCTGGCCACACATTAGGGGGTCCATGTGTCTCTCGTCTCCTAGCTGGGCCATATTCTCCTCTTCCAATTCTTTCTGGAAGCCAGAAAGAACAAATACGTTTAAAATCTTACTGTGTCGAATTCACTAACATCCAATTTGCTAACAATGAAAATTGACCAAGATGACCAAGCTGAACATGACTTTAGCTGAACAGCCTCTCAACACTTTCCTCCCTGAAAGTAGGGAGGAACAATAATCCAAGTTACAGCAAGTACAAACTCTCACTTTTGCCTTGATCATGAACAGCCCAGAGATGGGCGGTGCTGCCCTAGGACCACTGGGGCCCTGAAGCTGCCCCTACCCTCACTGCCTTGGTCTCCTGGGGGAGCCAAGGATGCAACAAGGAGCGGCTGCCACTCCCCCGCATCTGCGGAGCCTCCGCCTCACCCGTCCACTTTGACTGAGGAAGGGGAAGGCCAGCTAGGTCCTGTATGGTGTAAAGGAAAGCAGTGTCTGGTGGTGGAAAGAAATGGACTTTACTGTCAGACAACCATGGGCTGAATTTCAGTTGAAATGCTAGTGGAAAACACGATCACCAGGTGAGTCTCTGTCCTAAATGCAACCTGAAAATAATATCCTTGTGAGAACAAAATTACCTTGTAAGTGATGTGTCTGGCTTGGTGTGGGGCCCAGGGGAGGTGCTCATGGACCTGAGTTCTCCTCCATCTCAGGGAGGAGGCTGTGTAAGGAGTGAGGAGAGTAAGTAATGCCAGAGACAACCATTTTGTCTCTGGATTATTTCCTTGCCTGGTGCTCAATTCTGGAACGGTGGCTTTAATTTTAATGTGCTTTTATCTCTTCAATTACATTAAATGGTTTTTGGAGGAAAGGGTCTTCTGGAACGCTCTGGGTCTCACACAGTACCCAGCCGTGTCACCCTTGTGAGGGGGAGTTGGGAGAGGAGGAATGAAGAAGTTTCTGTCAGCCTCATTCCTGCCACCGTGAGCTCTCTCTTTCTTCTGTCTGTCTTCTGCTCATCTCTGAAGCGGAGATGGGGCTCTAGCCCCTGCAACTGTGCCTGACACACAGTACAAGTGCAATGAAAATGCTTCAGGTAAAAGGATAATCCCTATTCACTCCAAAGGCTTCAAAAATTCTACAATAAAGTTGGCTTAGGGCAGAGAAATAAGTGGTTCAACTGTTTAAAAATAAAATGTATTAAACATTATTTCCAATGGTACATCATCAGATTTCATTTCCCTTCTTCCCAGAAAAATGGTAATTTGAAACAAATGAAATCCTATGTCACATGAAAAGATTCCTCTTGAGGTCACTTGTGATTTCTGTCTAGCCATGAAAACAAAACTACTCAGGCAGACATCTTTCTAAATTCACCATGATGACAAAGCCCACAAATGCAGTACAGTATGGTTATTTAGTTTGCCCAGTGATTTATAGCTTTTATATAATAACTCAGCAAACCTGTTGGAGGTTGAATAATTTTCACGGGTTCCCCATTGACTCAATGATGAAGGTTCTTGCATCTACCAAAAATATATTTACCATTGAAACACAGGAATATTCTGTTCATTTCCCCTAAATTGCCTGTAAACCTAATTTTGTGAATAGAAACTGAATATACCTAAACATCTTGAACTATTAGTCAGAGGGGTGAGACCAGATTTCTGTTGTGCTTTCTCATGGGATTCCCAGAGGATGTCTTATGGATTTGGTCAGTGTTTCTATTCTTATAATTTCTGGCACCAATTTATCCTGGGAAACATTTCTTTCACTCCCATAAGAAACCGCAAAGAGTTTTGAAGAGATGAGGGATGATGCATCTCTTTTCTCTCTCTCCCTAATCTGTTGTCTTGAGAAAATATTTTATAGATTTCTTTTAGACCCACAGGACATCTCTAGTTGTCCTAAGCTGGATGTGGACCCTGGGATCTGGAGTCATGGCTCTACAACTTGGGCAACTTACTTAACCTTCTTGTGGCTCATTATCTTCATCTATAAGATGGGAATTAGAATTACTCTATGAAAATTAAATGGGTTGCTATACATTAAGGGCTTACAGTAGTGCCTAGTACCAGTAGGCACTATGTAATTTCTTGCTACCATTATTATATCAATGGCATTTTCCCTGGTTTATTGTTTATACTCAGTTGTTTGGGTCTGAATACCACTGTGATTGGGATTTCCCAGGTGGTGCTTGTGGTAAAGAGCCCACCTGCCAATGCATGAGACATGAGAGACAGGTTTGATCACTGGGTTGGGAAGATCTCCTGAAGAAGGAAACAGTAATCCATTTCAGTATTGCCTCGAGATTCCCATGGATGGTTAAGCCTGCCAGGCTATGGGTCCATAGGGTTGCAAAGAGTTGGACATGACTGACACAACTTAGCATGCACACACCACTGTGATTATAAGCTGACTGACTTCTTTCTTTTTGCCTTCTCACCTTTCATCTGTTTTTAGAAAAATCTATTTAAAAATCTATTGGAAAAAAAAATCTTTAATGAAAGCAGTTCATCAGGCAGGGAGGAATTTCTAAGCTGTCTAGAGAGGTTATTCTCTTTTTCCAACTTTGTTGCCTTTTATGTTTTCCTTTGGGCAGCAGACTCATTTTGAAATTGTAGAGTTGTGAAGCTCTGGTCTTGCATCAAAATAATTTCTGATGCATCCAATTTGCATGTTGAACGCCATCTTTCCAGAAACACAAAGCCATCATTTGGGAAAAATAATCACTTCCCCAATTTAATGTCAGTGAAGAATTCATTGCAGCAAGAATGAAAAGCAAGGTTAGAAAATGCGTCAGATAAGAAACTAAAAATGATCAGATTTCGGGCATCATCATGTGTTCTTTTCATTAGTATCTCTTATACGTTCTGTTGTCCACTAGGATACCTCATTTCTCTCTTCCTGGAGACTCAAGGCAAGAATTTAAACTTCCAGGGCACAGCAATAAACCACCTGTTGTACAGATGCTTAGTGTTATTGGGTGTGAAGGCAGATTGGGAATAAAAGAGATGCAATATTTTAAAAATTGGGGTGTTATAAATTGGGTCAAATGTTTGCCTTTAAAAGTTCTGTCTCAGGATGCAAATGACCTATTTGACAAATGTCCTAGGTGGCTTATTAGAATATAGTACAGATTGCCCAGACATTTTGTTAAAAAGAATGGTTTGTTTCTCTTGCCAAAATAAAACACCCTTTCTTGTTGTTTAGTCACTAAGTCATGTCTGACTCTTTGCCATCCCATGGACTGTAGCACGTCAGGCTTCCCTGTCCTTCACTATCTCCTGGACTTTGCTCATACTCATGTTCATTGAGTTGGTGATCCTATCCAGCTATCTCATCCTCTGTTGCCCCCTTCTTTCTGCCCTCAATCTTTCCCAGCATTGGGGTCTTTTCCATTGAGTCATCTCTTCATATCAGGTGGCCAAAATAATGGAGCTTAAGCTTCAGCTTTAGCACCAGTACTTCCAATGAATATCTAGGATTGATTTCCTTTAGGATTGATTGGCTTGATCTACTTGCAGTCCAAGGGACTCTCAAGAGTCTTCTCCAGCACCACAATTTGAAAGCTTGTACTTAGCCTTCTTTATGGTCTGACTCTTTGCAACTTCATGGACCATAGCCTGCCAGGCTCCTCTGTTCATGGAGTTCTCCAGGCAAGAATACTTGAGTGGGTAGCCATTCTCTTCTCCAAGGGATGTTCCCAACCCAGGTATCAAACCTGGGTCTCCTCCACTGCAGAAAAATTCTTTACCATCTGAACCATCAGGGAAGCCCCCAAAACACCTTGGAGGAAATTAATATGTCCCTAAAAGCTCTATTATAAGGCAGCTTGTGACCTTTGATATGTGGCAGAAATAATTAATATCTGAGAAAAGCATTCTGTTAGGGAAACCACTGACCAAAACCACCTGCTCTGTCCAGGCCTGATAGTAACCATTTGCAAGAATTACTCTTACAACCTCCTCTTACAACAGGAGATCTTTGTAATGAACATGGAACTAACAAGCTACCACCATGGGAAGAATTTGGAAAAGATCAAAAGGAAAGAGGAGACACCAGTCCATGTGTCCTATGAAACTCCCAGAATCCTTCTTGCTGGAATCCATCTTGCTTGAGGGATGTGTGTGCTAGTCACATCAGATTGGCTAGTCAGAATGATTGGCTAGAGACCGATCTGGGGTGACCTCAGACTGCAACAACTTGGAGCAGGGCTTTGGTTCCCAGTCAGAATTTGAGGCTGGGATGCAGCATTGAAAGAATCAAATCCTAGCCACTATACTGGTGGTCACTGACAAGGGCCTGGGCCCTTCAGCTTTGCAGAAAAGAATTTCCACAAAGATGGAAAGTAGTGAAGCAAGTAGAACATTTATTAAGAAAAAAAAAGGACAGTATGTGTGGACAGACAAATGGGCAGACTCAGAGGGAGAGTCGCTGAGTAGCACCCTTGTGGTCATTTGAATCATGTTTATGGGGGCTTTTCTTCTATGGGGCTGGGATTCCTTTGGCCAGTCACTTTGACTTGTTTGGTTCACAGTCCATATTTGGTAGATCTCAGGATCCTCCCATGTGTGAGCACCCTTTTCTTAGCCAAGATGGATTTTACCAAAGAGGCATATGGATAGAGAACATCCCTTCACATAACTCCCCTTTTGACCTCCAAAGAGCCTTTTCTGCACATGTGTACTTGGGGAGGTCTCCTGACTTGGGGAATAAGAAATAAGTGGTCTGGGCAGGTCAGGGCCCACCCTCTTCTCTTCATTGTCCTGCTGTTCACACCTTGGAGTTTTAGTCCATACGGAATCCTCTAATCACTTTACCCTGGGAAAGCCCATCTACTTCCTGCTTGAACACAGCCCAGAAACTAACTCAATTACCATAAAAGCTGAGACTGCGAGTGATCAGTTCAGTTCAGTAGCTCAGTCATGTCCGACTCATTGCAACCCCATGAATCACAGCACGCTAGGCCTCCCTGTCCATCACCAACTCCCGGAGTTCAGCCAAACTCATGTGCATTGAGTTGGTGATGCCATCCAGCCATCTCATCCTCTGTCGTCCCCTTCTCCTCCTGCCTCCAATCCCTCCCAGCATCAGGGTCTTTTCCAGTGAGTCAACTCTTTGCGTGAGGTGGCCAAACTATTGGAGTTTCAGCATCAGCATCAGTCCTAATGAACACTCAGGACTGATTTCCTTTAAGATGGACTGGTTGGATACCTTGCAGTCCAAGGGACTTCTTCAACACCACAGTTCAAAAGCATCAATTTTTCAGTGCTCAGCCTTCTTCACAACCAACTCTCACATCCATACATGACCACTGGGAAAACCATAGCCTTGACTAGACAGACTTCTGTTTGCAAGGTAATATCTCTGCTTTTTAACATGCTATCTAGATTGGTCATAACTTTCTTTCCAAGGAGTAAGCGTCTTTTAATTTCATGGCTACAATCACCACCTGCAGTGATTTTGGAGTCCAAAAAAATCAAGTCTGACACTGTTTCTACTGTTTCCCTATCTATTTCCCATGAAGTGATGGGACCAGATGCCATGATCTTCGTTTTCTGAATGTTGAGCTTTAAGCCAACATTTTTCACTCTCCTCTTTCACTTTCATCAAGAGGCTTTTTAGTTCCTCTTCACTTTCTGCCATAAGGGTGGTGTCATCTGTATATCTGAGGTTACTGATATTTCTCCCAGCAATCTTGATTCCAGCTTGTACTTCCATCCCAGCATTTCTCATGATGTACTCTGCATTTAGGTTAAATAAGCAGGGTGACAATATACAGCCCTGACGTACTCCTTTTCTTATTTGAAACCAGTCTGTTGTTCCATGTCCAGTTCTAACTGTTGCTTCCTGACCTGCATATAGGTTTCTCAAGAGGCAGGTCAGGTGATCTGGTATTCCCATTTCTTTCAGAATTTTCCACAGTGTATTGTGATCCAGACAGTCAAAGGCTTTGGCATAGTCAATAAAGCAGAAATAGATGTTTTTCTGGAACTCCCTTGCTTTTTTGATGATACAGTGGATGTTGGCAATTTGATCTCTGGTTTCTCTGCCTTTTCTAAACCAGCTTGAACATCTGGAATTTCATGGTTCACATATTGCTGAAGCCTGGCTTGGAGAATTTTGAGCATTACTTTACTAGCATGTGAGATGAGTGTAATTGTGCAGTAGTTTGAGCATTCTTTGGCATTGCCTTTC